>BSBK01007947.1:2500-175657 GCA_027943335.1 Chamaecyparis obtusa
GCTGTTTTCCAGAAATCCGACTGATGTTTTTATTGGTACATACACATATGACATGATACAGATCCAAAATTTATATTTTTGGAAAGGTATTTGAGTTATCTTTTATTTTCCATTGGTTTGGATTAATTTTGTTTTGATTTGAAAAAGTTATGATCATTTTAGTGAAAACTGGTCAGAACCTGATTTTATGAAAATCTGACTGATGCTTTTATTGGTACATGCACATATGGTATGATACAGATCCAGAATTTATATTTTTGGAAAGGTATTTGAGTTAGCTTTCATTTTCCATTGGTTTGAATTAATTTTGTCTTGATTTGAAAAAGTTATGATTGATTTAGTGCACACTAGTCAGAATCTAATTTTTTATGACAACAGGTTTTTTTATTATCAAATGACACATTATCTTTGACTAACCTGATTTTCTACCACATGGGGTTGACAAGTTGTGTTTCTTTTTATAATAGATTTTTATAACATTGGGTTGCTTGTACAAGAATAGGTAAGTTTTTCATAACAATGGTTTTTAGGTGCAGGTGCAGGTACATCCTGTGGGTACAAAAGATAGAAGACAAATGCTCAAAAATTGCAAAAACAGGTAAAATCTACTAAGCGCATTGCAAGGAACTTAGGTATTCTGTTGCATCTGAGAACACTTCATTTTTGGATATAAAATGAACCTCTCTTGTGTCAAGTTTGAGTGCTTTTCTAGCTTTCATAATTCATAGTTCAATTTTGGGCTATAAAACGAACGTAGATTTTCTTTCTGCATATTTGTTACACATAGTAAATAGGCCCTATGAACACTATTTGTGGATGATCTTGAGAGAGAGGGATTCTTTTGCTTGTTTAATCATGCGGAGCTATTCTTGACGTAGGATCCCCTTGTAGGTAGGGAGGATACTGAGATTGTCTTGCATTCTACTGGGTTTGCGTCCTTGACTTTTGATCGATACATTCTCTCTCTGGAGGGATTGATAGACCATAAGTTGTTGACATCACAGATCTTGGCGAGATAAATTTTAGTCTTAGCATGTCCAATTAATCTATGTGCTTTGTTTTGGTGAAGTGAAGAGGCTAGGAGATTATGCTCTACTTCCTTTTTGGATAATACCAGAAACCCAGATCCTTGAATCTGATCTAGTCCCCCCGTGGTATCTTTTGTGAGTCACCTTTAGAGAGGGTTAACCGTAGTGGACATTCCCTTAATTGGGTCAACCACATGGATGGAACCTTAAGCGGTAATAGCCATTTTCATCGTGGTAGCAACAACCACTATATAAATGTCCTTGTGGAGGAAATCTTCATAGGTGTGGTCTCTTGTTGGGCTATCAGATCTCCCTAGCAGCTCCTGATTGATTAAATTCTCAGACTATGTCAAAACCTTGGTGCACTTGGATTGGAGTTTTCCCTCTTGAGATCACAAAAGTTGCAAAGTCAAACCATTACTACAAACCCTAGTGAGGCCAAATTTTTTATTTTCTAGGACTATGTGCATTATTGAAAAACTTTTTGGAAATACACAAGTAGCATTCCTAGGGATTAGCACATTAAGTCACTATTTCTTGTTCATGCACAAGGTTTCTTTTTCCCTTGTTCATTGTTTTCAGATGATTGACTGCTTCCCTTTGCTTGTTGTTCTGCATGTTCGCTATCTATTTGGTCTTTGGAGAATGAATGATCCCAAACTATTAAATGAATCTACAAACCTGAACAGAGAAAATCTTACAAACAAACTAGTTCTGAAAACTAAAAATTTGCAAAATTTGACACAAAATTCCTTTCTGGAGTCAAAAGTCATCCCATAGGATTAGATAGTTGTACGAGTTTTAAGTATTGTCGTATCAGAACCCCTGTATTGTTTTATGAGAGCCTGTATATTGTCGTACGAGTGTTGTCAGAAAACACTAGCAAAAAAGTCAAAATCTGCTAGCAACTGTCATGTGAGATTTTCAATTGTCATGAGATTCTTTTCAACTGTCATTTCAGAGCCTACCCACTATCGTACGAGCCTGCAGAAAGTCGTATGAGAATTTTTGAAAAATTGCCAAAAAGTTGTCCAAATTGCCAAAAATCAAGCTTTTACAGCCTACTTCCAGATTTGGTCAAATAAATCATTGTATCAAGAACATAGAAAAAACTAGAACAAATCCATTCATTTTCCTAAAGTGGTCTCTTGATTCTGATTTAGCCTTCTGATTTATTGATTTGAGTCATTTTCATCTTGTGTCAAAACCTTGTCAAAAATATCTTCAAATTTTGTCTTCATACAAAAATGGCTAAGTGTTGTGAGCTCGTGTCTGCCATCTTTTGGGCATCTAACAATACTACTAGGGGAAAATATCCTTCATTTACATCCAATCTAATCCTCAATCAAATCCAATCTTTACAAGGTTGTGTCATTCGATCTTCTTGAATCAAGTCATTCTTCAGTCGTCTTCATCTTGCTCTCTTGCTTCATCAAAGGTTAATGGTGGAAACTAGAGCTTCCTCACACAAGACATCCAGAGAAGCACATAATACCTTACCTTTATCTTCTCACGTGGGTCCAACCTTTGAGCAACTCTACAATTCAGGTCTTTACGAAGACGACGGTCTCGGCAATCTTCGATTAAAAACTAGTTACATACCCCCCTTCCATCAACCCATGAAGGTGATTAACAAACTCCACATCAATCTATCCCAGGGAGTCCTAAAACTCCTAACATGTCTCAAGGAGGGACAAACCATGAGTCTCAAGGACATCACTCTCAACATGGTGCGAATCAAGAACCCACACCTTCTAAAATTGCTCGATATCAAAACGATGATGACTTCAAGAAAATGATGAGGCATTTCTTGAAGGAAGACAGAGAAACATACTTCTTAGAGTTAGCCCATCAAGGGGCTAAACTTCCTCCCAACTTTAATGTTGAAGATATCATTACACATGAGGAAGAAACTCCAATCACAGCTATGATGAAACAGATGCATGCCATGCAAGTCAAACTTAACAAACTCAAGAAAGAAAAAGAACCTAAGGAGTTCTCCATGGAGGCCCTATACCCTTTTCCATTTGATAAAGACTTGTTGATGTAGTGCAAGGTAGGAGAATCCCCGATGGAGATTTCCTAGCCCCCAACAAATAACTATACAATAGAATATAATAACAATACAAAGATTTAGAACCACACAATGCCAAAACTCATAATAGAATTATCATATTTTCATCCAACATGCCCGACTATAAGGCCTTCCGAGTTACGGCCAAATACAATGCAATTCCAATAGTATCTTTGCAAGATCCCTTAAGATCCAATCCAAACCCTAGCCACACTATGGTAGAAACCTCTAGGAAGATCTAAACTTGTGCCCGCAAGCCCTCCAAGCAATCTCCTTGTTTCCCAAGCCACAACTACTAGTTCTCCTCAAAATTCTCTCCTCTACCTCTTCCTCTTCTCCAAGATGGATGAATGATGCCTAAAGACTTCCCCCACAACCCCTACTTATACGAATCTAAGCCACAGGTTGGCCCTGAACATAAATTAAATACAAACACATAAATTAAATGCCACAAGTCGGCCAACAACAACAATTAAATGCCCAAAATTGATGTCTTAGTAAAATCACAATATCTCCTAGCTCTGAATGAATTAGAACTTGTGCTTCGAACTGTAGGTAGAAATATAGGCCCTCTTCAATCCTTGAAATTTTCATCCTCTAACTCTTTGTGGAAAATTACTTATACGGCCTGTAATAGGCACCAAATTCCTAAGCAAGGCTGAGCTCCTCCTAGGCCATGCTAAGCAACCAAGACCATGCCAAGTTCCATTAAATACATCAAAACCAATTACCAAGACCCAAGTAGGTTTATCCAATTCTACCAAACCCCTCACATATGAAAATAAGTCCACACAACTCCATCAAATCTCCCAAACATGCAGGATATCCAACTACCCTGGGATGCTCCTGCATCAGACTCCCCAGGTGCGAAAAGATGTTCTCAATAGCTGGAAGAACATCATCTAGGATTCAACACATAAATCCCTAAATGGTTCTTCACATACATGTCCTCCAAGTCTTCAACTTGCACATTCTTTCCCTTGTTCCGCTGCTACTTCTTCGTATCCATCCTCGAGGTCTCACAGGTTTGCTATCCACACTGATCTCTAACCCTTTCAGAATCTGCCAACTCAACTTGGCTACCAATGCTCAGGTTCCTTCTACCAACCTCTTCCTTTTGCAAGGGAATTAGGGAATGCTTCCTGCCATCTTTCACAATTGTAAACACATTCTTGACACAATCATGCATAGCCCTACAATCATACGGCCAAGGTCTACCAAGCAACAAATGACAACTGTTCATGTCCACAATATCACACAACACTTGATCCTTATACTGCCCAATCTGGATACCAACAAGGCACTGCTCCATTACTTCCAAAGCATGCTCACCTTGCAACCAACCAATCCTATAAGGATAAGGATGTCTTATTCTTTTCAAACCAAGTTTCTGAACCATCTCCTCAGCAATAAGGTTATCAGCACTACCACCATCCACAATCACATTACAGACTTTGCCACTAAACTTGCAATGAGTCCTGAACAAATTAGTCCTTTGACAAGATTCCCATGTCCTTTGACCCATCAATACTCGCTGAGCTAGCAAACTCTCTCCTTGCTCAGGTTCTTGGTCTTCAACCTCATCCACAACAGTAGCTCTTCTGTCACCATCCTTTTGTGGACACTGATAAGCTCTATGCCCTTCTTCATGACATTTGAAACAAGTACCCTTAAATTCACCTTGACCTATCCTTCGCTTTTGATCAACAAGTTTTGGTTCAGCTTCTGCATTTGGTTTTGCCAAATAATCCTGCTTCTCCTTCCCTTGGGAACCACCTTGATTCTTCCTCTTCAACTTTTCTTCGGCCCTCAAAGCATACTGATAGGCATCCTCAACTGAAGAAATATTTAGCATACCAACCTCATCTGAAATATTGAATCTCAAACCATTAATGTATCTAGCCACCTTCGCCTTAGACAACTCTCTATGTCCAGAATGAATAGTCAACTTGTAAAACTCCTCTATATAATCTTTCACAGTCATATCCTTCTATTTTAAATTCTACAACCTCTTAAACAACTCAAGTTCATAATCAGCAGGAATGAACTTAGCCTTCAGTTTAGTCACCATCAATCTCCATCTAGTGATCTTCATTTCACCCTCCTCTTCTCTATCTCGCTGTAACTCTTTCCACCAAAGAGCAGCATGTCCCTTTAGCTTGGTCTGTGCTATCCTCACTCTGAGCGGATCTTCAATATCTTCAAGCTCAAAATAGTCTTCCAATTCACCAATCCAATCAATCAGGTCTTTAGGATTCAAAGTACCTGAGAAATTAGAAACCTCCATCTTATGCTTTAGCTTCAACTGAGGTCCAAATCTATCAAACTGAACAATCCTATTTCCTCTAGGTCTCTCATCTTGCTCAGCTCTACCATTAGATCTAGTAGTCTCAAAGTCTTCAGCAACTTCCTCATAACCATCTTTAGTACCCACATGCCTAGGTATACCACCCAAGGCACTTACAATCTCAGCAATCATATCACTCTTCATCACCTCCATCTTAGATCTAAGACTAGCTTTAACCTCCTCTATTTGAGCCTTAATCTTCTCTGAGATTCTTTCTTCCACAGTATCAGTAAGATCATCAATTGCCCTAGGGTCCAATCTTCTCAGAGGCATCTTCCAAGATCTTCGCAAATCCTCTATAGCAAATCACCAACTAGATCCAACATTTGCTCTAATACCACTTGATGCAGTGCAAGGCAAGAGAATCCCTGATGGAGATGTCCTAGCCCCCAACAAATAACCATACAATAGAATATAATAACAATACAAAGATTTAGAACCACACAATGCCAAAACTCATAATAGAATTATCATATTTTCATCCAACATGCCCGACTGTAAGGCCTTCCAGGTTATGGCCAAATACAATGCAATTCCAATAGTATCTTTGCAAGATCCCTTAAGATCCAATCCAAACCCTATCCACACTATGGTAGAAACCTCTAGGAAGATCTAAACTTGTGCCCGCAAGCCCTCCAAGCAATCTCCTTGTTTCCCAAGCCACAGCTACTAGTTCTCCTCAAAATTCGCTCCTCTACCTCTTCCTCTTCTCCAAGATGGCTGAATGATGCCTAAAGACTTCCCCCACAACCCCTACTTATACCAATCTAAGCCATAGGTCGGCCCTGAACATAAATTAAATACAAACACATAAATTAAATGCCACAAGTCAGCCAACAACAACAATTAAATGCCCAAAATTGATGTCTTAGTAAAATCACGATATCTCCTAGCTCCGAATGAATTAGAACTCATGGTTTGAACCATAGGTAGAAATATAGGCCCTCTTCAATCCCTAAAATTGTCATCCTCTAACTCTTTGTGGAAAATTACTTATATAGCCTGTAATAGGCACCAAATTCGTAAGCAAGGCTGAGCTCCTCCTAGGCCATGCTGAGCAACCAAGACCATGCCAAGTTCCATTAAATACATCAAAACCAATTACCAAGACCCAAGTAGGTTTATCCAATTCTACCAAACCCCTCACATATGAAAATAAGTCCACACAACTCCATCAAATCTCCCAAACATGTAGGATAGCCAACTACCCTGGGATGCTCCTGCATCACTTGTACATGCCGCCATTCCCTAAAAGAATGGAGATACCTAAGTATGATAAGTATGATGGAAACTCTAACCCTCAAGATCATGTCAAAGAATTCTATACTCAATTTATGGAGTTCATGCACAAACCAACCTACCTAATGCGGCTTTTCCCTCAATCTCTAGGAGGGTCAGTCATTCATTGGTTCTCAAAAATGCCTCCAAATATCAAAAATTTTGAGGAGTTAATCAAACCATTCTATCAATAATACTCCTAAAAAATTCAACATCTGATTACCATGATCGACATCTGCAATCTGAAACAGAACTCAGGAGAACCATTCCTGATTTTTATCAAAAGATGGAGGAAGAAATTTTCTCTATATGCTAGACCTATTCCATAAACTGAGAAGCTAGAAATCTTCATCAACAATCTTGTTCCAAAAATCAACTACCATTTGCAAATGAAAAATCATACATCCTTTGATAAGATGGTAGAAAATGCAATCAAAATTGAGATGGTACTTGTGCAAAAAGGAGACATATTATTTCAAAAAGACAAGTATGAATCTGGATCTAATTCCAAAGACAAAGGCAAAAATTGGAACAAGAATAAAGGCATTGTCACAGATAGCATTGTTGATACTATCTATGCCCCATCTAAGGCACCCATTTTCAATCTGACTGTTGGTACCCAAGCCATCAAAGCTTCTGAAGATAAAGCAATAGAATCTAACAATAAGCCATCTAACTACAAACCTTGGGCTACAGATCCTAAACACAAGTTTACTCCTCCTGGAGAATCCTTGGAATCTGCCATGAAAACTCTGTAGGCTAACAACATCATTTCCTTGCCTAAGATAAAAGTCTTTGATCCCAAACCTAAACTGAAATGGTGGAGAGAGAATGATTTCTGTGACTTCTATCGCAACAAGGGTCATAAAACTAATAACTATGTCCACTTGAAACATGTCATATAGGACAAAATTGATAATGGAGAAATCACAATTGATAATCATAAGAGCAATAATGATCATACAACATTCACGGAGCCATTTTCGAAACATGGTCAAGGAGATTTGTCTTCTCAACCTAATGTGGGTGCTAAAGTCAATTATTCTTACTCTAGAAATAATGTTGTTATCAATATCGTTGAACCATGCCTATCTAAGCATTGCAATGTCATCACAATTATAAGAAAAGATAGAGAAAATAATTCAGCTAATGCAGTTACTCGATCACAAGCTCAAGTGCATCTGCAAGGACAAATCCCAGATTCATCAAATGTCCCTAAGATACCTTTCAATCTCTCTTTCACTTCTAAACTGAAGGCTACATCTAAATCTTCAAATTGTAAAGACACAAGGCCTACATCATACAGTATTGTCCAAAAACTTCAGCATACCAATGCAAAAATCTCCATGTTTGAGTTGCTTCGGATATCTCCAGCTCATAAAGCCATTCTAGACAAAGCTCTTCTCAGATCCAATGTTCCTAATAACCTTGATTTAGACAGGTTCTAGACTATGGTTGGTCATCTTACGTCTCCGCAGTATATCTCCTTTTCAGAGGAAGATGATAATTCCTTAAGTCATCTGCATAACCAGCCCTTGCATATTGAAGTCTTAATCCAAAACCATCGAGTCAAATGTGTGTTGATAGATGGAGGCACTAGTCTCAACATTTATTCTTACAACTTGATTACACAATTGGGATTATCTGAAGCTTCCATTGATCCTAAAAAGAAAATAACCATCAAGGCATGTGATGAAGAAGAATGATCTTCCAAGGGAGCAATTGTCTTGCCTATCAGAATAGGTCCGGTCATCAAAGATACTACATGTCAAGTTCTTGATATACCTTTGGCTTACAATATTCTTCTCAAGAGACCCTAGATACATGAAATGAGAACTATTCCTTCCACATACCATCAATGTGTAAAATTTCCTTATGAAGGAGTAGAGGTGACGATTCTAGCTGACCTCTCTACAACTTGTAATGCATTGAAAGAAAGTGTTGATAAACTTGTTCCTAATAACAAATAATCTTCCACTAAGTAGCTCGACATTGCTTCAACATCCAATATGGAAGACATTTCTAAAGAGGTTAAAATCAAAGATAATGGTATGGGAAAATACACAATGGAACCAGTCTTATCTCTCATATCTCTCCCATTATCACCAAAGTCTTATGGACAACCTTTAGACAAAGTGAAACCTAATGCTAAAGAATCCCAAGTCATATTCAATGGAAGCTTTGTCCCAGAGCAAGTATCTAAACAAGAGTTTGAGGAAGAAGTTGTGCTTGCATGGTTATATAAAGATGAATATCAATCTTAGTCAGTCCAAAAAATTGACTCCACTTCAAGAAAAATTCCTCAGAAGTCACATGGACTAGGGGACAAATTGATCACAAAAATGGGATATACAAGAAAAGGACCTCTAGGACTACAAGGTAAAGGTCTTTTATCACCTCTTGACCATCATGGCTAAACAAACAAGAATACAACAGGTCTAGGATATAAGAAGAAGCCTTTCTATCTTAACAAGAACTCCCCCCATGTCTTAGAACAGATTGAACCAAAGGAAGAACCAGAATAATCTGACACTCATGATTCAGACACCACTAAAGAGCTCATTTCTTATGAACGTTTGCCTAAAGAAATAAAAGACCTCCTTGAAGCAGAAGATAATCTAATCAAAAGAATTAATGTGGTAGACACACAAGAACCTACTATGGAACAAGAGATAGTTGCACCATAAGAACTAGCTAATCCTGAAGACAATCAAACAGATAAGGGGGAAGGTGGTAGCTATTTTGAGATAGATTCTCATGAGTATGAATTCAAATTAGAATATGAGGGAAACCCTTCTTGGGGGTATCCATCCTGACTTTACTCATGTTCTTAATTTTCCTAGAGGCATAGATGAGGAATCAAGCATAGATGAGGAATACAATGACTATGAATGGGGAGTCATTCCAGAGGAAGATGAACTTATTACAGAAAAACATATTGATTTTATTCACCAATATGCACCTAAACCCAATGTAAGTCTAGAGAAAAATAATGAACTTAACGAGTCTGATCCACCAATGACTGAAGTGGACTTCCATAATGACATTGAGCCTATTCAAAAATTGAACGTCTTAAGTTGTAATATCACCTTGAAACTTGAGCATCGGGTTAGGACTAATGATGACAGATCCATATCCGTAAACACTATCTCCCAATCCTTTCCCACTTTGACTATCCAACATATTGAACTTCTTGACCAAACTTCCACGAATCCAAGCCAAGGTGTCTATACTTTTCCAAACAACTATGCCCTTGCTTGTTACCTAAATGCAGTTGAGCCTATGAGGACTTCCATCAGTGAACCAAGTGTTAGCATGATAGAGTCGGACATCAAGTATCTAGTTAAAGGAATAAGAGTGAAAATAAAAAGAAAAGGAGTTCTGAGGGTGAAAACCACTTTGTGGCAGTCTCAGAACCTACAAAAGTAAAAATAAAAGACGTATCCGAAGGTGACAAGCTCTCTGAGGTGCCTAAGGATGAGATATTTGATGTCCTTCTGAGTCATTTACATGATAGATCTCTAGTTCTAATTGAGCCCACTCAATCTATCAACTTGGGTACAATAGAGGAACCATAGTTGATCCATGTTGCACAATCCTTATCAGAAGAAGAAAAGCAAAAATTTACTACATTCCTAACAGAGAAAAAGATCAACTTTGGATGGAAATATTTAGATATGCCAGGGTTGGATCCTGATCTTATAATGCACCATTTATCTATTGTTCCAGGGGTCAAACCTGTCAAGCAAAAATTGAGAAAGATGCATCCACATGTTGCACTCTTGGTCAAAGTTGAATTAGAGAAACTACTAAAAGTTGGCTTTATCTGAGTTATTGACTATGCTGAATGGATCTCAGATATTGTACCTATTTCCAAACCAGATAAATCTATCAGAGTATGCATGGATTTTAGAGATGTGAATAAAGCATTCCCAAAGGATGATTTTTCACTACCTAACATTGACATGATAGTGGACATGACTGCGGGTTTCAAGATGTATTCCTTGATGGATGGTTTTTCTAGATATAATCAAATAAAAATTTCTCCAAAGGATCAAGAGAAATCTTCTTTCACATGTGCATGGGGTACCTTTTGTTTTAATGTCATGCCATTTGGGCTTAAAAATGCTGGTGCTACATATCAAAGAGCTATGACATCTATTTTTCATGACATGATCATCAAACTATGGAGGATTATGTTGATGATACCTGAATGATGTTAAAATGTATTCACCACCATTCAAATGTAGAGGGGGAAATATAAGATCTATTTTCAAACCCAAATTCCCCAAGAAAGAGATCCGATTTGATCAACCTAAAGGTTAATACACAATCGAATCAATTTATGGTTAATATGGAAAAGAAAGTAAATCTAATATTTCCCTTTGTGGAATGGATATTATGTTTGGAATATAGAATAATTGAAATACAACTACTAACCTAAAAATTAGGGCAGATCTGGAAAATGTTGAATTCTGATGTTTGTGTACACTTTCGGGAAAATCTCAAACCTGTCCTGGACTGGAAATGCCGAGACAAAGAAAACTCAGAAATCTTTCCTCAATATGGCTCAGCTCGGGTTTGACCCTCATAAAAGGTCAAATACCACATTCTTTATTTGAAGTCTGATTCAAATTCTGGTCGTAGATCTCAGAAGTTTGTCGAAAAGGTATCCAAATTTGCTCTCAGATCCGAAATTCCACACCTATACCTCCAAGAAAAGGAGGGTTTTTGTTGTTTGTTTGGGGGGTTTGACTTGGTCAAACCCCAGTTTGGAATCAACCTTAATATTGAAATTGAAATGGAGAATGCTAGCAAGTAGTAGAAAAGGATCTAACAATGATGCTATGCGATTCAATAGATATGCAATTGTATTTGGAATATAAACAAGTATTTTGATATGAAAGCTTGAACATAACAATAAATGTAAATCAAACCTCCATGGTTGTATGCTTGGAATCCACCTTGAGAGAAGAAGGACATGGATCTTGAAGATGAACAAAGGATCTTGAAGGAAGATCACACCATCATAATGGCTAGATCTAGGGTTTGAATGATGAATCTTGAATGCTTGAACCAAATCCCTTCAATAGCTTGAATGTTTGAATCCTTGATCTTCAATGGAGAACTTGGATGGAGAAGAAGACTTGAATGCTTGCTTGAATAGAATTCTTTCTTTATCACCTTGAGAACTTGAGAGCTTTGCACATGAAATTGCTTGAGCATGGATATGAAAATGAGAGAGGAAGGCCTCCTTTTATAGTGATCTAGGGCACACTCCTCTAGATGGGCCACCTTGGAGAATTAAATCTCAATTAGGTCCCCACCTTTAGAAAATATACCTAGATTAAAGTCAATTAAAGGATTTACCATCCCGAAACCCGAGATGGCCGACCCGGAGGCGGGAAAATAAATTTCTCGAAAGCTCGAAGCTTGAAAATTAAGGATCTTGAAAATTTGGAGAAAGGGGTCAAAGTTGAGGTTGACCCTGACCTAGTCAGGGTTGAGCTTGACCTTGACCTAGTCAGGGTCAGCCTTAGACATTGACCCTGGTCCCAGGTTGACTCAGAACCAAGTCAGGAGGTCCTAGTGTTAGGATTAACAAGGCAGAAATAACAATTATGTGCAAATATAACTAATATCAGAAAATAATAAACCACACAGAATAGAACACAAGACACACTGATTTAATGTGGTTCACCCAATCCCTGGGCTACGTCCACCAACAGCGAGTCCAATATTATTATTATCCAGTGATTACAACCTGATTACAATCCGTAATCCCTTACAGCCCAATTCTGCCACAAGTACTAAAATCATACCTCATGAAAATCCCTAACCCTAAGCCATATTATACAATATTTTTCCCACTTTAGGGTTAGAATGAGTTATAAGTAGTCGGCCCAAATAATCGAAAAAGTAGTCGGCCTCAAAAAAAATTGTACAGTACAAGGAAAAGTGTACAGTACTTTCCTGGATAGTACTTTCCTGATTAGTCACCACAAGCTAACAATCTCCCACTTGGTGACTGATATGTATCCACACTATACTAAAAAACCTCCCACTTGGAGACTGATCCTATAGCAATACCGCTACCCACATGAGGCCCCCATTGAATTGAACCACCTTGGACTCAGCTGTTCCTTTATTTTGTTCAGTCTAGAAGACCAACTGAAGCTGAACATGAGTTCAACTTCTCCCTTGTTACTACCTTTGTAAACATATCTGCTGGATTATCATCAGTATGAATCTTTTCCAGCCTTAACTGTCCATCATCCAAAACTGATCGAATGAAATGGTACTGCAACTGTATGTGTTTTGTCTTTGAGTGCAAAGCAGAATTCTTTGCAAGATGAATGGCACTTTGGCTATCTGTATGTAGAAAATTATCCTTTTGTGGATGTCCCAATTCTTCCATGAAGAATTGAAGCCATATCATCTCCTTGGCTGCCTCTGTAGCAGCAACATACTCTGCCTCTGTAGTGGATAAAGCAACCACCTTTTGTAGTCGAGAAATCCAACTCACTGCTGTCCCACCAACAGTAAATATATAACCTGTAGTACTCCGCCTGCTATCTATATCTCCTGCCAAATCTGAGTCAACATAGCCTTGTACAGTAGTAGTAGAACCCCCAAAGTGTAAACACTTACTAGATGTGCCTCTCAAATATCTGAGAATCCATTTGACTGCATTCCAATGCTCAATACCAGGGTTACTCATATAACGGCTAACGACTCCCACTGCGTGTGCAATATCTAGCCTAGTACATACCATAGCATACATTAAGCTCCCTACAGCTGAAGCATAAGGTACCTTAGACATTTTAGTCTCTTCTTCTGGTGTCTTGGGACACATATCCTTAGTCAATTTCAAATGACCAGGCAAAGGTGTGCTGACAGCTTTGGCATTTTCCATAGAGAAACGTTGCAACACCTTCTCAATATAATCAGCCTGAGATAGAGACAATTTTTTATTTTTCCTATCTCTACAAATTTTCATACCAAGGATTTGTTTTGCTGCCCCCAAATCCTTCATAGCAAAAGATTTTGCTAATTGTTGTTTCAACCCCTTAATGTGATCCATGTTAGACCCAGCTACAAGCATATCATCAACATATAAACATAAAATAATGTAGCTGTCATCATCCAACCTCTTAAAATAAACACAATGGTCAGAATGACACCAACTATATCCATGCCTATTCATAAAAGTGTCAAATTTAATATACCATTGCCGAGGTGCTTGCTTCAAGCCATATAAACTTTTCTGCAATCTACACACCAAATTCGCCTTACCCTTGACCTCAAATCCTTGTGGCTGAACCATATATATTTCTTCATCCAAATCACCATGAAGAAAGGCTGTTTTAACATCAAGCTGCTCTAAATGCAAATCTTCAGTAGCCACGATACTTAAAACAGTACGAATAGAAGTCATTTTAACAACTGGAGAAAATATCTCATCAAAATCAATACCATGTTTCTGTGCAAATCCTTTTACAACTAATCTGGCTTTAAATCTTTTCGTACCTCCATCCTCTTCTTTGATCCTGTAAACCCATTTATTCTGTAAAGCCCTTTTACCTGCAGGTAACTTACATAAATTCCATGTCTGATTTTTCAGCAAAGAGTCCATTTCATCTGTCATTGCAGACTCCCACTGAAGCTTTGTATCCACCTGCACAGCTTCATTATAACATTCAGGTTCACCAGCATCTGTTAACAGAATAGAATACAAAGATGGAGAAAATCTTTCTGGAGGTCTACTTAGCCTTGTTGATCGTCTAACACTCACTGGGGTGTGTGGTATTTGTTGTTGCTGTTGTTACGGAGCATAAGGAACTACTGGAACATGAACTTGTGGAGTATCATCTAGTACTACATAGTCATTTTCTTTCTTCTCATGCTGCAGCAACAGATCTTTGTACAATACTTTCTCATTGAATATGACATCCCTGCTTCTTACAATTTTATGATTTTCAAAATCCCAAAGCCTATAACCAAATTCATCAATGCCATACCCAACAAATACACATTTCTTTGACTTAGCTTCCAGCTTGGTTCTATTTTCAGAATCTATAAGTGCAAAAGCTTCACAACCAAAGATTTTGAGAAAAGAATAACTCACCTTCTTACCACTCCATGCTTCCTCTGGAATACCACAGTCCAAAGGAGTAGAGGGGCCTCTATTGATTAAATAAACAGCAGTGTTCACTGCCTCTGCCCACATATTTTTGGGTAGCCTAGCATGCAACCTCATACTCCTTGCATGCTCCATTATTGTCCTGTTCATGCGTTCAGCCACTCCATTTTCTTGTGGAGTCCTTGGTACAGTTTTTTGCCTACAAATACCATTAGAGGAACAATATTCTTCAAATTTTGTGTTGCAATACTCACCACCATTATCAGATCTGAGACATTTTAACTTTTTACCAGTCTCATTCTCAACCAAGCATTTCCATTTCTTAAAAGTTTGAAATACATCAGATTTCTGTCTAAGGAAATAAATCCATACTTTTCTTGTTGCATCATTTATAAATGTAACATAATACAGAGAGCCACCAAGGGAAGATACCTGAGCTGGTCCCCATACATCTATATGCACAAGCTCTAATCTCTCATTTTTCTTTTCCTTCCCACTCTTCACAAAACTAACTCTCTTTTGTTTTCCATAAACACAACTTTCATAGAAATCCATATTGACACATTTCAGACCAGGTAAAACTTTCTTTGAATGAAGTAATTTCATACCTTTTTCACTCATGTGCCCGAGTCTGTTGTGCCACAGTGCTGTGTCAGAATCTACAGCAACAGTTTGATGTTCTTCCTGCTCAACTGTAGCCACTGTTCCTGAACATTCATTATCTTCTGAAATAATTAAAGTAGAAGGAACAGTATGACCTGTACAAAGATATAAGGTGCCTACTTTCACACCTTTTGCTACTACTAAGGAACCTTTTGAAACCTTCCAATTTTTATCATTAAAAGTAACTGTGCAACCCTCATCACCCAGTTGCCCTGCTGAAATTAAATTCCTACTCAGCCTTGGAACATGTCTTACCTCTTGTAGTAGCCAATGATTCCCATTCTGCAACTTAATCTTAATTTTTCCCTTTCCAACAATCTGACAGCGTTCATTATCTCCCAAATAAACTAGCCCAAAATCCCCTTCGACATAATCAACAAAATAACTTCTATGGGGTGTAGCATGAAATGAAGCCCCAGAATCTAAAACCCATGAATCATCAATACTTTCTAAGGACAAGAGCAAAGCATCCTCCTCGGATTTGTTACTTACCACATTTGCCTCCTTGTTTCCATCATTTTTGTCTCCTTGATCTTTCTTCCGAGACCAACAATCTTTCTTCTTATGACCTGGTTTTCCACAGTACCAGCAATCATTTGGCCCTTTAGATTCGGACCTCTTTCCCTTTGATTTTCCTCTTGATTTTCCATGATTTCCAGAGTTGTTTCCTCTATCTCTTGTTCTGCCTCTGCTTTCTGTGTTCAATACACTACCCGATGTGGATGCCCCTGAGCTTTTCCTATGAATTTCCTCACTCAATATAACACCAATAACATCATTATACTTTAGGGTATTAGAACCAGAAATAGAATTACTAACAACCATTACCAAGCCATTCCAGCTTTCTGGCAAAGAACACAAAATCAAGAGAGCCCTAACCTCTTCATCAAAAGTAATTTTAACTGAGGTTAATTGACTTGTAACTGTATTAAACTCATTCAAATGATCAGTAATTGATCCACCTTCTACCATTTTCATATTAAATAAACGCTTCATAAGAAATACCTTGTTTGAAGCTGAAGGCTTTTCATACAACTTCGCTAGGGTTTCCATCAGATCTTTAGCTGTCTTTGCTTCAGTAATATTGAATGCCACCGATTGTGCCAGGCATAGACGAATACTCCCCAGTGCCTTCCTATCCAAAATATCCCAATCCTCCTGAGACATTGATTGCTCTTTCTTGGCTACTCCCTCTAATGGCCGCCATAGATCCTTCTGATAGAGATAATCCTCCATTTGCATCTTCCATAACTGGAAGTTCTGCCCATTAAACTTATCAACCTTCAGCCTACCCTCGTCTGCCATTTCTCCCACTTAACCGAGAGACTCTCCCACTAACTCGTGAGACCTGCTTCAGAGAATAGATGAAAGAACGAATGAAATAACCTCGCTCTGATACCACTTGTTAGGATTAACAAGGCAGAAATAACAATTATGTGCAAATATAACTAATATCAGAAAATAATAAACCACATAGAATAGAACACAAGACACACAGATTTAACGTGGTTCACCCAATCCCTGGGCTACATCCACCAACAGCGAGTCCAATATTATTATTATCCAGTGATTACAACCTGATTACAATCCGTAATCCCTTACAGCCCAATTCTGCCGCAAGTACTAAAATCATACCTCATGAAAATCCCTAACCCTAAGCCATATTATACAATATTTTTCCCACTTTAGGGTTAGAATGAGTTATAAGTAGTCGGCCCAAATAACCGAAAAAGTAGTCGGCCTCAAAAAAAATTGTACAGTACAAGGAAAAGTGTACAGTACTTTCCTGGATAGTACTTTCCTGATTAGTCACCACAAGCTAACACCTAGAGATGTTCAGAAACCTAGAACTGATGCCAGAACAGGACATAATGTTAGGGATAGACATAAAATCCTATGATTATTGAGATGAAGGCCAGGAGGATCCATTTCTAAATCCTACCTAGAAAATAGAGCTATGGAAGAGGGAAATTCAGGAGAATCCTTAAGATCCTAACCCTAATTTCACCTAGAATGAAGCAGAAAAGAAGTGGAAAGTGGGGAGAAAGCCAGATCAAAGAAAAGATCAATTCAAGGCATTCAATATGACCCCAAACCACTTACTTGGAGGGATAAATGCTCTTAACATGGAACTGCTTCCATTTTAAGATGATACAATACCTTAGAAAAATATACGATAAGGGTTGAACATCTAAATGATTTGAGCAAAATACTAGACCACATGGAGAAGTTTAGTCTTAGATTAAACGCTAAGAAGTGTTATTTTGGCGTCACTTCTGGAAAGCTCCTAGGGTACATTGTTTCAAAGAAAGGTATTGAATTTGATTTAGCTAAAGTTAAAGTCATCATGGAGATGCAACCTCCCAAGAATATCAATCAAATGAGAACATTATAAGGGAGAGTACAATCTATTAGATGCTTCATATCTCAGTTGGTAGACATATCACAGCCTTTTACAAAAACATTACATAAAGGTGTTACTTTTGCATGGAATGAAGAATGTGAGAAGAACTTTAACCATATCAAGAAATATCTATCCAACCCTCCTATTTTGATGCCTCCTATACAATGGAATCCATTGATCTTATATGTCTCTACAACAGATACATCACTGGGGGCATTGCTAGATAGCATGATGAGAATAAGAAGGAAAGAGCTATATATTATATCATTAGAACCTTGGTTGCATATGAGAAGAACTATTCAATGATTGAGAAAGATTTTCTAGCTATGATCTTTGCATCATAGAAATTGAGACATTATATGTTAGCTCATACCACACATTTGGTAGCTAAGACTGATCCACTAAAGTACCTACTAAGCAAAGCTGCCCTCACAGGTAGATTATCTAAATGGGTCATGCTCTTAAGTGAATTTGAGATTGAATATGTTGAAAGAAAAGCTATCCAAGGATAGGTAATTTTTGATCAATTGGCTGACGCACCATTGTTTGATGATACACCAATGCAAATGGAATTTCTAGATTCCTCTATCATGAACCTATCTTCTAGATCATGGAAGTTATTCTTTGATGGCTCCTATACATAGAATGGATCAGGAGCAGGCATATTGTTTATCACACCTCAAGGATACTCAATCCCTAAGGCATTTAGAATCAAGTTTCCTTGTATAAACAATATTTCTGAATATGAAGCCCTTCTTAATGGTATGAAAATAGCAATTGAGTGGAGAGTGACAGAATTACACATTCATGGAGACTCACAACTTGTGATACACCAAGTCAATGATGTGTACCAAAAGAAAGATGGAAAGTTGATCCCATACAAGAGAATGGTAGATGATCTAAAGAAGTATTTCATATCTATCACATTTAAGAAAAATTCTTAGAACAGAGAACAAGGCTACCGATGCAATGACAACACTATCTACTTTATTACAACAGCCTGAACATGAGCTACGCTACGAGTTCCTAGTGGAAGCACTATCTTATCCTACATTTGATTCCCCTAAAATCCACATGATCTACATTTTTTTTGGTCATGATTCATCCTAATACAAGAACCTTTTCTCCTATCTCCAAGACCAAATCATTCCCAATACCTTCAACCACCATGAGAAATGATACCTTATCCATAATGCATCCTGGTATATCATCATTGGTAACGATCTGTACAAATGAGGTCTAGATGGTACACTACTTAGATGTTTAGAACGGGAAGAGTCTCAACGTGCACTAAAGGAAGTCCATGAAGGTATATGTGGGTCACACTCAAACAGTTTAACACTAGCTCGAAAGCTTATTAGGGCTGGGTACTAGTGGCCTAAAATGGAGAAAGATGCAATCATGTTTGCTAAGAACTGTCAAAAGTGCCAAGTACATGGTAACTTAATTCATGCTCTAGGGAAAGATCTAATTCCCTTCACTACACAATGGCCTTTTCACCAATAGGAATTTGATTTTATAAGATCCATACATCCTCATTCTTCTAATGGACATACCCATATCATTACAGCTACAAACTATTTTACAAAATGGGTAGAAGCAGTCCCTTTGACTCAAGCAACTGACAAGCAAATTTCTATGTTCATTCTGAACTACATCATATGTCGGTATGGTATTCCACACTCTATAGTCATAGATAATGGTGGACAATTCAAGAACAGAGACTTGGATGATCTATGTGCCAAATTCAAGATTACACAACATTGGTCATCTATCTACTATCCTCAAGGGAACGAACAAGAAGAGGCTTCTAACAAGAATCTATTGAAAATCTTGCACCGTACAGTTACTAAAATAGGAAGAGATTGGCATCTCATGATCAATCTAGCTCTCTGGGCCTACAAAACAAGTATCAGAATGCCCATTGGGGCTACTCCTTTCACTTTAGTTTATGGGTCTGAAGCGGTTCTACCTATTGAGGTTGAAATCCCATCACTAAGAATCAGAATGCATGGTCTAGTAACTGATGATGATTATAGAGTGTCTAGGTTACAAGAACTTGAACTACTAGATGAGCCCAGACAAGTAGCGTATGACCATCTCAGAGTATATCAGAAAAGAATTTCTAGAGGCTACAACAAGAAAGTCAGACACAGAGAATTTTAGGTTGGTGATCTAGTCTTGAGAGAGAATCTTAAAAATCAATCACATATAGAGCGCAAGGGGAAGTTTGAACCCAACTGGCTGGGTCCCCTTGTTGTCACTACTACTTTTGGCTCTGGTGCCTATCAACTCTCAATGATTGAAGGAGAACAGCTTCGAGAACCAATCAACATTCTCCATCTGAAGAAATTCTATGCCTAAGGCATTCAGTCTATGGTAAAATGTCCTAAAAAAATATTAAAAATTGGAAAAAGTCCTAAAAAAATGATCATCTTGGTGAAAACCTAGCAATGAGTGTCTTGATGATTCACAAAAAAAATGAAAATATCAAAAGTACAAAAAAAAATTTGATAAAATGAAAAATACAAAAAAATGAGAAAAAGAAAAAGTGCCTTGGTGAAAACTTGGAAACATGTGCCTTGGTAGAAAAAAAATAGAATCTCTACCAAGATGGTGAAAACTTGGCAAATACGTGCCACTTGTTTCAAAATGCTACATCTATCAGTGCAATCTTGGTCTTTCCCAGCTTTCAGTCTTGCTTTAGTTTGTACATATCTATCGGTTTGTTTTCGCATTCCTATTTTCAATAAAGTCGGTCTGTACACCAATCAACTCAAGCATCTGTATCCTATCAATGTTTCAAACTTGGGGGCAATCAAATTCATATCCTACAATCCTCCGTATGTTAGACGTGTCATATCTAGTTAGAGTCCTTTGAAGCGACATCCAAGTCATTAAGTCAGTCTCCTCTCCAGAAAGGATTTTGCATCTACAACAACATAAGCAAACATCAAACACAAACTAAAAACAACCTATGCTTCAACATGATTTTATCTTCTTGTATGCTTACTGATTCACATTGATATTTTTTCATAGTGTGTCCTTTCAAGCTCTTTGATGATGTCCTTTATAGGATTTAGGGAGTAATGACTGGGGGCATAATCTTTTCTTTATCTTCTGCTTGTATGTGAAAATCTAACAACTTTGGAAATTTTGGATTGAAATGGTGTCCATCTGTAAGAGCCTCCATCTCATATTGGATGGCCATGAGTACCTCGACCATTGATACCTAGAAAATTCAAGGAAGTTTGATCTAACTATTGTATTTTTGAGTAATTTCTTACTCCTATTGTGAAACACGATCTTGCCTAAGGATGTGAATGATAAAGGGTCACTACGGGTGATTCACACTGGATTTAGAATGATCTCTTGACTGTTTGATGTGTTTGTACTGCAAGGCATATTCAGGTCATCACGATGTTTATGTTTTGATTCTTATACAAATTGCTATATCAAAATGGACATGATATTCAAGTCATCCTGACATTTGTGCCTTGGTGCTTATATGTAATCCAACATTCCAAAATTAAAATCAATATTCATATGTCCATGGTTGTTTGACTAGTGGGCATTGTATTGATTCTTGAGCATACAAATCAATATTCATATGTTTATGGTTTTCTAACTAGTGGACATTGTATTGATTTATCTGATTACCTAAAAATTCAATGATGAAAATGACCGACACATGATCAGTGACTAGGTCCTAGGTCTTAGGTTTGCATTTCATTTTGCACTTTTCATGATTGCACAATCTCACAAATTGCTGAATACACTTGAATGCTTAATGATTCTCCAAGACTATGCTAAACATGACAAAATGACTGAGCACTGTATGAAGGTCCCTCCAACGAAACAACAAGTAGAATCTTTTTTCGGGATCAAAATAAAAATCTGAGATCGTTTATCTTGTCAACTCCATGCATAATCAACCTTCTACACATCACAAAAATCCAGAATTCAACTTAACTCATTATCTAACATCAAACTATCAAAAATTCAACTTGGTCAACTATGGTCAACTCATGGTCAAACCTAGTCAAACTTGGTCTTTAGGACCTCCAAACAATGCAGAATGCATTTCCGGACGTGTATAACCACTTCTCAAATCAATTAACATACTTCTAAACTATTCAATGCTGACTTTTTTTGTCAAATTTCAATTTTCATCTCGAAGGGCACATGGTATTGCATATCATTCAAGTCTATAAATCAAATCTATAAATATAATCTTTCTCTTAGTAATCAAGACAATAACCATGTCTAGTTGCTCATTCATCAAAAGACCTCGTCGCTTGGGGCACATCACTTGGGGCATATTAGAGTCATCAAGACCCATATCAATTTGATATCCTAATCAATCTTGTAAACTGTATCATCTTTTCGTAACCATCGGTTCATTAGTGTTATTTCCTTGGTTCTTCGTAATTGAAGGGTTTGGATGTGATGCCACTACGATTCCTTTAGACAATCAGGTCTGGAATCAGGTCACTCACTTCTTCGTAATCATAACGTTCAAAATCAGGCATTTTTGACACTTTTTTGTAATCACCAGTTCATCGTTGCTATAGTTAACATCATCATGTCTTGGTCAACCAGGACCTGAATCAACTTTTTCCAATCTTTCAATCAGTTTCTGTCTTAGAATCAGTTCATCTTTCAAATTAGTTTCAGTACCATACAAAGACTAATCTTTAAACCACTGCGCTTCACATAGTAATTCAAAGAGGGGCAAAATGTAATACCCCAAAAATGGGCTATAGGTTCGTTAACCACCTACATCAACAATTTGATCAAAATCAACATCAAAGTCTAACCTAAGGCACATCTGCACATTAGTTTATCAAAAACCTAATTGATTATCCTAAATTTTGCATCGAAGAATATTCCTTGCAATATTCCTAATTTATCCTAATTATCTTTGATTTAATAATTATTTGGCGATAAATCTTATTTATCCTAAAGTTTGATTAATTGAATATTCTGAATATTTAATTAATTAGATTTAACACTACCACTGAATTATTTAATTAAATTTAATTTAATTTATTCCTAAATTATATTATTTAATTTTGACAATAAATCAAAAATCTTATGACTAATTGATTAAATTCTTATTTAATTAATTAAATTAGTTGTCAATATTTAATAATATAGTTTTGAATAAACGTTTGATTTAATAATTGATTAACCCATAAATCAATTGTTTTAATTCAAAAATCAATTAAGTTGAGAATAAATCACTTTATTTTTAAATTAATTTATAATTAAATCATACACCATCAGAAAAGCAGGCAACTAGAAATCAACAATTAATTTTAAAATTGAAACTCAACATCTGATGATGAGTTGAAAAAGTGAACTAAAACTCTATTTTGAGATAAAAACTGCTTTTGCATGATTTTGTGAGTTAACTGATTTTAATTTATTGATAACTCAAAAATCAACCTGAGTTTATCAAGAGTGATTTATGGTTTTTCTTATGCATCCTCAAGCCCTGGATTTCTATAAAATCAAGGCTCAGCTCTTCACAATTAACCACCCTTGAATTTGCACAATTACTCTGATGAATTTACAACAGAAGAACAAAGCTTTTCTGACAGGCAATTTTGTGAGATCATTTCATAGTTTTTCATTTTGCATACTTTTGCATTCGTCTTCATAGCTTTGTTAGATTAATTTGCATATCATTTCAATTTCACTCTAGATTAATTTCATACAGTTTTTCATCTAATTGCATCAAAAATAAAAAATAAAATAGATTAATTTGCATTCATATTTCATTGCTTTCATCATTTTAAATCTTTTGTTTAAGTGTTGCATTGTCATTGATCTCGGTCTAATCTGAGAATACCATACTTGCATCTACTAGAAGGTAGTAAATCACCTGGTTAGCTTAGTTTCATTTATTTACAGATTTTGATTTTGCTAACCTCTAATGTTTTACTGAAGTGTTGTGTCCGCAACTAGGTACAATTTTCACACACAATTATCATTAACATATGTCCTTTTCATCTAAATATATTACTATATTTTTTATATTCACACACACACACGTGTGTGTGTGTGTGTGTATATGTAGGTACACATATATTTAGGTGTATGAGAATACAT
Organism: Chamaecyparis obtusa; assembly: GCA_027943335.1. Taxonomy (NCBI): domain Eukaryota; kingdom Viridiplantae; phylum Streptophyta; class Pinopsida; order Cupressales; family Cupressaceae; genus Chamaecyparis; species Chamaecyparis obtusa. The sequence goes on from BSBK01007947.1 coordinate 26,555, forward strand.
ATGTATAATAGATGGATACACTGATATATACCATCTATTATACATATGTATTCTCATACACCTAAACATATGTGTACCTATATATATATATATATATACATATATATATACATGTATGTATGTATGTATGTATGTATATATATATACACACACACATGTATGTATGTATGTATGTATGTATATATATATATATACATATATAGATACATACATACATACACACACACACACACACATACATACATACATACATACATACATACATACATACATACATACATACACACACACATATATATATATATATATATATATATATATATATATATATATATATATATATATATATATATATATATATATATATATATATATATATATATACATACATACATACATACATACATACATACATACATACATACATATAAGGTATTCTTATTATGGTAATTTGTACTATGGTTCTCAGCTATGGTCCCTTGAATTTTAGTTTCATCTTCTTTTCTGCAGGATGAAATTCTACTTTAATTCTTAAAATATGATAAGGATAACAAAATGGATAATCACTTATTGGATGTAAAAATGGCATGTTATCTGTCACAAATTTATGAGATTTGTAAAGATTCAAATATGAGGACTCAATGGGTAGGCATTTAGTATATGAAAAATTGTCAAATTATTTCTCACAAAGTTGGCAATCCCTGCCATTGTCATAACTTAGATTCTCCTTCTAGAAATGGTTGTGTTTTTTAAAATAGGGCATCTGATAATTTGTATTTATACTTATTCTATGCTAGGGTTCTTTTCCTCACTAAAGGTTGGCAGGGTTTAGATGATTGAATAGCTATTTATTTTCATTTTCTGTGTTATGGTCTTGCTCAGCTCAATTCTTTACTAGGATCTCTTCTCCTGAAGTCAACACAGACACCTCTGTGTTGACTTCAGGCTAGGAATCCTCATGTTGTTATTGTTCATCTGTAGGATATCTTTATTTACCATGTTTATGGAGGATCTGTTGCAAAGGATTTAAGATCATGATGCAGGACCTTTTGTAGGTCATAAACTAATACAGAAACTTCCGGAGGTCATAACTTTTGACTCAGGTCTAGGTTTTTGCTGAAATTTTTTGGGTGCGTGCCTCAGATGGTGGCATTTGTTTTTCCAGATTGATTGGGGTCCATTATAGCACATTTCTGGGAGCTGAAAGTTTCATCTAGGGCTCTGAAATCAGCTTTTAGTGTTTTTTCTCTAGTTTTTAGAAAGTTCAATTTTGTAATAAATCTGAATTTATGTTTCTAATCTTGGATATTAGTTGGCAATTCATCCTAACTTAGTCGAGGGCATGTTTAGGGAAAAAAAATAGCTATTTAGGTGTTGTTTCAAAAATTACCAAAAATGGAAAAAACAACTATGAGAAAAAATTACCAAAAAAGGTAATTTTTGGATTTCTTATTTTTCTAAGTTTTTTGGTTACTTAAGAGTTTGCAGTGAATTGTAGAAGCAGTCAGTGATGAATGAAAAAAAGATTGAAGGTTTCAATTCTGTGTTATTTGTCTTCCGATTTAATTTATTGTTAATAGAGAGTGTTTGTGCTACATCAGATCACTGTTGATTTCTTTCAAGTTTTTAGGTGAGGGTTCTTATGTTAATCTGGCTTTCTCCTTTTATGATCATCCTTGTGAGTCTTTTCAGATTAGATAAGGAATTTATATGGTTTCAGTAGTAAGATGGTTTATAGTTTCTTTAATTATGGAAGTATTACTTCATATTCACTCATTTATCTCTCCTTTCTTTAAAACATGCATACCCCTACTGGCATGATTCATTTACATTTTTATACATACATACATACATACATACATACATACATACATACATACACACACACACACACACACACACACACACACACACACACTCATATATACTCATACAAACATGTTCTCATATGGGGAATAAAGTTGCTAAATCCTAACCATTTAAGGTTTAGACAAAGATAATAACATAGATATTAACAATTAAAAGAGCCACAGTAACTAAATCTCCTCTCTATAGTCTTTCATTGATTCAAACTATTTGTTAGGTAGTTTTACCTTTAAGTAATAGAGACAGAAATAAGAAGACATGGCTCGATTCAGGGGAAATAGATATTAAAGAGAAGAAACAGAGGATCCCACATATCCTTAGACATATGGTTAAGACTAATTCCTAATCATCCTTCGTTATTAGGGATGCTTATAAGATACAAGGAAGTGGTCCAAAAAATATGTGGTATAGCCTATAAGTTAATTATCTAGGCAACAGTTTATTATATGTTGAGTAGCCTATACATTTTTACATTATTATATGTCGCTCGATATATCAAACCAATATATCTAAAGCTCAGTATCTTCTCTGTAAAATAGGAATACATTACCTACTTCTATTCTTATTAACTTCAAAACTTCTGTAACAACTTCTCTATCCTAATACTAAGAATGAACTGAAATAGAAAATTATCCTAAAAATTACATTATAGGTAAGGTTAGTTAAAAAACTAGTAGTTTTAATTATATTCTCTTAAATCTCGTAGTAAAGAATGTTATTTGATTAACTCTAATGATTACTTATGCTAGGATTTGTTTTCATTAGACTCTTATCTCTTCCATTTAAAAGAAGTCTTCTAGGGATAACCTAGAAGCTAACCATTATTAGGTATGGTTTATAGCATATTTCTGCTGGTTTGGAGTAGACAAAGAGAGCTCATTTTCCATTTTGAGCTATACTTGGAAAGGGTAACAACAAGATACGTACTTTATTATTATTAGAAAATTTTAGAATTGGTGTTAAGTTACAAAATAATTCTAAACATACTAACGTGGATCTTAGCCAAGAATTTGAGTTGTTACAGGTAAAGCAGGAACATTAGTCACGAAAGGAAAAACCTCTCTTGCATATTTTTGTTGGAGAGTCAGGCTCTTATATTAGTAATTATGTTCTAAACTACAAATGTAATTACACTTGGATTGTTAAGATAGGATCCCAGTAAGGGAAGAATCTGTTCACACCAAAAGGAGACTCTCCATCTTTGCCCGGTGCAAAAGAACAACAAAACACTAGTTACTTCAATCAAGGACAAGAAGGATCAAACTAACTGAATTTGTAGTCTATGTTTATCAAATGATTTTTTAATAGGAGGGAATGCCCTCTTAAAACATCATGTATTAGAATCTAGACTACAGTCCTAGGCAAGGCTAGAGGTTTTCTCAGTTCCACTCTTTCCTACCAACGCCTGCACTGAGCAGGGTTTTTGTAACACTTTTTTATGATTAATAAGATTCTTGGCTCTGAACTTTTTCTGATAAAAAAAAATTGATATTATTATGTTTTTTCATTTTAAAATGTGCTTTTAATATTATATTCAAATATTAATTTTTGTATAATTTACTTTTTACTTATGTTTTAAATTAAATTAAATTAATTATATCTTTTTAGAAAAATGCAAATAATAATTAAAGTTAATCAACATTATTCTAATATATAATTTTTTAACATGTTTATCAATTTCATAAGTTTATTATTTATTATTACATATTTAAGTAAATTTATTAAATAATAAACAATATCTAATGGTAGGGTTTACATAATGATTAGAGTTAAAGGTCCTTGATTATGATTAGAGTTCATGGTTAGGATTATGATTATGTTTTAGGGTTTATGGTTACAATTATAGTTAGGGTCATTGGTATGGTTAAGGTTTACATCATCATCATTATTATTATTGGGGTTATGATCAAGGTTTAGGATTACGATTATGGTTAGTTTTAAGATTTATATGGAGGTTTTAATGGTCATTAGGGATAGGGCTTTGATTATGGTTAGAATTTTGAGTTAGGGTTAGTATAAGAGTTTAGGTTGACACCATGGTTAGGGTTATAATTGGGTTTAGAATTTGGGTTATGATCTTGTTTAGAATTAGGGTTTAATGTTTCAATTGGGTTGTGTTTATGGTTATGGTTGGGGTTAGGGTTTTCAATAGGGTTTAGTGTAAGAATTATGGTTAAGGTAAGGATTACATCATGGTTACTAACCATAGAATGTCATGTTGGTAGGAAACATACAATTTAATAAGAAAATTATTTCAAACCTTAGGATAAAAAGGGTGGCATTTTTACAAAGCATAGATTAATTGCATGATTGACACATCAAAATAGTGGTCTAAATATTAATAATTATATTAAATTACATTCCACCAAAATGAAACATTACAAAATCTATATTAAAAATGTTATTTGAAATTCATACTTTTCAGAAACTAACTATTAATAATTATACTAAACTACATTCCACCTGAAAATGAAACGTTACAAATATATTGAGTAGCTAATGACAAGTGAAATAAATTATAAATTTAAAAACTCTAAAAATGTTTGAAAAGAATTCAAATTTTATAGTCCCCTTCCAAATAACTTTGGGGTACCCATTGCACACCAAAGTGCAATTGCTAGTGTTTATTACACCAAAGGTGTTTCATATATGAAACACATCAGCTAGGTTTTTTACATCGAAGGTTGACATTCATTGATAGACAGTACAAGACTATTTTGTTGTCTACATCCATTAGATCATATTTAATTGTATTAAATTGTTTTATTCAAGTTGGACTGGACTATATTCGTTGAATGTTTATGTTTTCATGGCAGGCCTATGAGTTGTGGCAATGACTATCCAGCCATATCATTTGATATGGATGGATGCCCATAACCATGGATGTCTGTATCCTAGGCTTTCGTATTACTGCCGCATACTGACAGCCTGCAGAGAAAATAACTGATTTGACAGCCTGCACGCATATTTAACCAAATGTGGACACTTAGGTTTTTCTTTTTCAAACGCAGCCTCCAAAGAAAACTAAAAAGCATATTTAACCAAGGTGGACACTTAGTTTTTTTTCCAAACGCTTCTAAATTTTAAGCAGTTTGTTTTTAATTACAGTTTAGTCATAGCTATAAAATATAAGGATAAAATAATTAAAATTAGAAAGTTTAAAGTTTTAAATTTTTGAATTAATAATGAGTGGTTCAAATGTCCAAATCCTATTTATGTTGTATTTAGTTTCATTGTAGTCATGCAAACTTTTATGACTACTCATTTTTACACCTATTAGAGGGTTGAAGTACATGGGGAACATGATAACAACTCACATCAACGACTATCTAGCCATATCATTCGATATGGCTGGATGCCCATCTATATTGTACATGTCAGAATTGTGCCCAGAATCAAAATGTTGTGCAGTTTTTAACCTAGGGAATGGTGTGCATAATAGTGCCCTCATGGTAAAATAAGTGAGAAAATTTGAAAAAAAAATGAAAGTGTCCCCTTTCGTAACATATGCGTGTTATTTTGGTGTTTAAACGACGCCAAAAATATCATGCAATATTTTTTATTTCAAAGTTCAATTTTTCATGCTTACATTTTATATAGAAATATTATGTAATAAATAATTTATTTTATGTTTTTATATTTTATTTATTGTTTTTAATTAATTTTAAAAATTATATTAATAGAATAATAAATGTAATTTATTAATGATAAAAAAATTATATGCTTATTTTTTAATATTTTTATTTTTTATTTTGATAATAATTCTACTATCATATAAAACTAACCGATTTGACAAGCAGACATTTAGATTTTTTTTTCAAAGGCTTCTAAATTTTATGCAATTTGTTTTTAATTATAGCTTAGTCGCCCTCCCACCCACATCTTCACAACCATTCAGATGTGGTCCACCCCTATAGAATGGTAGGGCCCTTGCCGAATAGTAGGGCATGAAGATGTGGGCCCTACTATTCTATGGCCTTGCTGAATTCCGGTCATTCCTTTTAACTGCCCTCGCTTAGTTGGGAACCTTACCGGCACTGCCCGATGTTGTTTCAAGAGTGCGTTGCTTAGTTGGGCACCCATGTTACGTATAGATGCTGGTTAATTTAGGTGAGAATAGAGCTGCGTTGAGAGGGGAACATAGCTATGAAATATAATGATAAAATAATTAAAATAAAAAAGTTTAAAGTTTAAAATTTTTTAGTTTATTTTTACTTAATAAATCATACATATACATATTCATTATCTATTATGTGTATAATATGTATGTAAAATTTATTAAGTAAAAATAAATTAAAAAATTTTAAACTTTAAACTTTTTTATTTTAATTATTTTATGTTACATTCTAAATGGCCAAAATATTATGTGAAAATTTGTTTTAGAATTTTAAAAATAATTTATTTTTTATTTTTTAGTTTAGTAAAATAATGATTTAAAATGTTAATAAAACTTAATTTTTAATAATATTTATATATTTAAATTTTTTATTATATTAATTATTATTATATTATAACATTTAATGTAATTATATAAATAAATATATTGTATAAAAATTTAACAATAATATTAATTCTTCATATTATATATTTATTAAAATTACCAAATACTAAAAAATAAATATATAAATGACATTGAAATTTTAAATTTTATTAATCTATTAATTTATTATAAAATTTTAAAATCTAAAATTTAGAGTCAAGGTCTACTCCAAATCTCAACTCTCCACAAATTGTATAAACTATTAATCAATTCATATATTGAATGAATAAATATAATATGATATCATTTTTAATTTTTAATTTTAATTTAAGTATTTTTATTTGTATTGTATTATATATCAAATATATAATTTATAGATATATATAAAATATAATTATTTATGAATTTATTTATTAATATAAATTTTGATAATGCATTTAAGTTAAGTGGAAATATCAAAATTTTGAATTTGCAAGTCTATAAGATATGATAAGATAAGATAAATTTATCAATGTTCAATAAGAGACCAACAAGAGACTAAGGGATTGGAAATGTATAGCAAAAGGAACAATGAACCAATAGATCACCAAACAACGGTCAGGAAAGCAAGCAAGAGTGAAAAAGATAGAAGAGAACAAGAAACACCAAGCAAGAACATACACAAGACAAATCAATGAAATTGATAGTAGCTACAAACATAAAATAATATAAAAAAAATAATTATAAAAGTACATACATGTATTAATTTTATAACACAGCTAAAATAAAATTAAAATATATATATATATATATATATATATATATATATATATCATGAAAAAAAAGTATCTTACACATCTAAAAATATTACAACATAAAAATTAGTTGAATCATCATGAAAAGAGAGAATGCTTATTTAATGAGGACTTCAACATGATGATTGTAGAATTGAAAAATAGATGTATAATTATTTTTGCAGCTCTTATTGACTTATACATCATCATCGATTTAAAATAATTATATTATATATTATATGAAATTTCCAATAATATTCTATATGTATATTTTTAAAATTTAAAAATCATTATTGTTAAATTTTTTATACAATATATTTATTTAAATCATTACATTAAATATTATAATATAATAATAATTAATATAATTAAAAAACTAAATATATAAATATTATTAAAATGAAGTTTTATTTATATTTTAATTTACTATTATACTAAACTAAAAAATAAAAAATAAATTATTTTTAAAATTGTAAAACAAATTCTCACATAATATTTTTTTGGCATATGAGCATAAGATAAATAAATTTAAAAATCCTTATATTTTATAGCTATGACTAAACCGTAATTAAAAACAAACTGCTTAAAATTTAGAAGCGTTTGGCAAAAAAAACTAAGTGTCCACCTTGGTTAAATATGCTTTTTAGTTTTCTTTGGGGCTGAGTTTGAAAAAGAAAAACCTAAGTGTCCACATTTGGTTAAATATGCGTGCAGGCTGTCAAAACTCAAAAGCGTATAAAGTACAAATTCAATATTTTGTAGAGGCTTCCTTGTAATTTATGTCATTGACATCCATGTCTTTAAGCTTAAAAGAAATTGTATTTGATATTAAATATATTATATTATGTATTTTAACTAAATATTATAAAATAATATTATATTAATTATTTTAAATGTGAAATAATAATTATTGCTTGAAGGGGTTTCATATATGAAAGAGAAGAGCTAAAAAATCAACGGTTCATCATTGATGATAGGCGTGCAAGACGATCAGAATGATCTGAATCGTGCGTTCAACTGTCACCGTCAGAAAAATCAGACCCGTCACTCTTTCACTCTGCAAATCCCTACACTGTGTAACTGTAGTATTACTTTCTCAAAGCGAAAAGCAGGACTATTTAACAAGGGCAGAAGTGGGACCCTCCTTTGCTAGTTTGCACCCACATTTATCCCAAGTCAACTTTTCGGCATTTTTATTATTAAAGTCTGACAAAGATCTTTAAATTATATATTTTAATTACTATAAGTTGTCGTTTTCATTTCTTGAGGCCATAAAAGTGGGCCAATTTAGTTGGGTTAGGAAATAGTTCTTAATTGAATAACAAAATATGGTTTAATTTATTTTAATAGAATATTTGATATGGTAAGTATTTTTAAATATAAAATAATTTAAATATATATCTATTTAAAAGATATTAAGAGATATTTTTTGTTTTTATTAATTTAGATAGATATGTTAAGAATGCAAGTGTGTGTGTGTGAGAAAGAGAGAGAGAGATAATAATATTCATAAAAAGTATAATAGATTTAATATTATAATTTATTTAAATATAATATATTTAAATAGATGTTTAATATTTAATTATATTAATATAAAGATACTTGATTTTAAACTAATTTCGTATATTTTACTTTATACAAGTATATATGTCCTGCATTATTTTTTCACAATTCATGGTTTATAATACATAATAATTTAAATCTATCATTATACAATTAGTATATATAATCTATTTTATATAGTTTTGTATTTTTTTTGTATTAACTATAAGGGTTTCAAAAATAAAAATTACATCGCAGAGTACAGAGATAGGCCAAGCCTCAAACCAAGAACATTAGGGAATCGGTGAAAATAGTTACAGTACATGTTCAAGAGGAACAACAAAAAGAAAAAATTGAAACTTAATGAAGAATATCCTCATGGGATTCAACCTAGGCAGTCCACCCCGAAGGTCCTTCCATCCAAGCAATGCTCTTCTTCTCTTGGATTTGGGCCAGCATATTGATTTGGTCATTCAACACATTTTTGTTCTTATTGATCTCTTGTGTGAGCTTTTTTAGAGTCTCCTAAAAGTTAACAAAGTTATCTATGTGTCTTCTACACTCATGGCCACATTTCAATTCGTAAACAAACATGGTGGAGTGCTCCATTTGAAGGAATCTTTTTAGCTTCTTTCTTTCAATCATCATGTTAACGCTGACCTGCGAGAAGATTTTAAAATATGTGAGTTTTCAAAAAGACTTAGTAAGGTCAATGGGCCCTTGGTCTATTGGTGAAGTTGAATGGCTTACAACGAGCCCACCATCGATCAAGTATTATCGAGTGCAAGGCTCCAACATCATAAGGGATGAGGTTGGGATCATGTCCTAGGTGAATTTGGCAGCGTGGATGCTCCTCAGTCCTTAGCTCTAAGCCGAAGAGGTTTCAGACATGAGTGGGCCCGTATTGGGTTCCTAAAAATGTCTATGGTGGCTTTCGCTGGTTGGTAGCTCACAAGCTTCGTTCCTCACTGGGCTACCTCGTAGGTCCAAACCCTCCAACAAAAAGACTCGGTAAGGGACCTGGAAGTATCTTGATACCTTTCTTCATTTCTACACTTCCAAACCTGCCAAAGAATGTTAGCAAAAAGAATGCTCCAGAATAGGTTAGTATCCTTATTTAAACCAGGGATGCAACCAGTTATAATTTCAAAAATATTCACATACTTAGGATAGGTGATACAAAACATAAGCCATATTTCTTTAGAAAAGGTACAATGAAAAAGAATATGTCTGCTGGAATTAGGAAGTCTACAAATGCTACATAATTCATAAGAAGTAGGATCTTTCCTTAGAGGGAGTCTATCAAGTAACATGAGCCATTTGAAACACTTTATCTTAGGGTCAATAGGAGGCTTCCATATCTTATCAAAGAAATTTTTCCATATGTTAGTATCCAGGTCAGTATACCACAGCTTATTCACATGCTTAATGATGGCATCATTAGCATCAATAATTTCGTAAATGTTTTTGGCTTTGATTTTAGAGACAATAGTACCATCTGGCCATTTAAGCTTCAGAAACCTATGATAATCAACATGATAGGTGGTGGGGAGATCCTTACAGGCTTTGACAATCATGTTGTAGGTATTCTTTTTGGATAGAGGGATGTGGAATTTGGAGCCGAGGTCCTCCCAACTGATAAGGTTATCTTGCTCAAATAGGCAGATAAGTTGAGATATGCCCATGCTGTTCCAAATTTTAGCAGAGCATCCTTGGGAGAGGGAAAGGGGTTTACCTGAGAGGTGAAGATTTTACCAAATGGATCTTTCACCATAAAGTTGATTATGATCAAAGAAGGTCCTATTAGGAATAAATTGTTTAATATACTCCCAAGCTTTCCAAATAGTTATAAAAACCGCAAAGCCTTGGACAAGGATAGGGAAGTTACCCTCAATGATGTCATAGAGAGGAAGATTCTTCCATGCCTTAGCCTTCCGAGGGATCCCTCTTTCAATATTACACCTAATAAGGACCTTCCAAGGTTCATTACCTTCCAGAGAGTGGAAGATTCATTTGGTAGCAAGGGAAGTCCCTTGAATCTTAAGGTCCTTTAAAGCCAGCCCCCCAAGAAGATTGTCCGTGTGACACCAATCCCATTTCACGGCATGGAGTTTCTTATTACCTTTTTCATCAGACCAAAAAAAATTCCTAATGGCTTTCTGGATTTCTAGAATTTGATAGTTGTTAAACATCCATGCGGAGGAATAGTAAACATTATAGGAGAAAATAATCTTTTGGCACACCTGAACTCTACCAGCCAATGATAGGGATCTGTTATGCCATTTATTGAGCTTTTTTCAATCTTGTCCTTCACCCAAGACCACATATCCTTAAGGGAGGGTTCTATACAGAAGGGGATACCAAGATACCAAATAATTTTTTGGGGGCCACCCCATTGAAAATTGAATTTGTGAAACTAATCAGGCGGATGATTATTCCAGCCTAGACAAATGGATTTAGACTGGGAAAGGCGAGCACCAGAGATAGAGAAGAAGGAAAAAAGTTTATTATGAAGGGATTCAAAGTTATCTTTAGAAGCTTATATAAAAATAGAGGTATCATCAACAAATTGACAATTAATAAGGTCAAAATCATCGGGTAAGGTGATGCCTTTCATAGCAGGGGAGAGGGAATTGTCCCTAAGGATGTAGGTGATGGTATTAGAAGCAATAACAAAAAGAGAAGGGGCAAGGGGGCAACCTTTCCTAATGGATCTACCAAGAGAGAAGGGGTTAGACAGAGAGCCATTAACATCGACCTGAGAAAAAGAATCTTTCATCATAATCTTAACAAAAGTACAAAAAGAAGCAGGGAACCCAAAAGCCTCAAGCATCATATTGATAAAATCCCATTCAATCCTGTCATAAGTCTTCTTGAAATCTAGTAAAATCACGACAAAGTTTTGGTGGGAGTGTTTGGACTAATTCATAGCATCCTAGCTAGTGGTCAGGTTCTCAAGAATAAATCTACCTTTAATGAAACTGGTTTGAGTAGAGAAAACAAAACTAGGCAAGATATTTTCAAGCCTTCGAGCAAGAATTTTATAAGACTCATTAAGGAGAGTAATGGGCCGCCAATTTTTAAGAAGGGCCTTTTCCCCATCTTTAGGGATCAACTTAATGATACCTCTATTGATAGAGCTATCCAAGGTGCCTTTGGTAATAGCTACAAATTATATGTTGTAAAGGTCACTGCAGATCCAATTTATGTTGGCCTTGTAGAATTCCACAGGAAGGCCATCAGGGCTAGGGGCCTTGTCATTATTTAGGGAGTTAATAGCTTTCTCAATTTCCTCTAAAATTATGTCTTTACCGAGAAGGGCAACATCCTGATTGGATATTCTATTGGAGATGAGGGTTCTATACTTGTATCTGAGGTATTTAGCCTCCTTAGTATCTTCAGACGTGAATAGGTCTTGGTAGAAATTAACAAAGGCATCTTTAATTTTATCAATATCAACAATTTTAGTGTTGTTAACCACAATCTTGTCTATGGTTTCGTTAGACTATTTCTGCTTAAGGATGTTAAAGAATAATCTTGATCTCCTATCTCCATGTTGGAGCCAGTGAGCATGAGATTTGATTTTGGCTCCTCTAATTTTAATCTGCTGGTGTCGTCTAAGGTCATCCCTAGCCTTTGATACAAAAGGAATGAGGTTGGAGTTAGAGGGATTGGTTTGAATGTCAAACTCAGTAGAGCACAACTTAGATGACATAACCTTCTCAATAAATCTATAGTCTCTGTCTTTCTTCTGACCTATGGTTTGAAGCAAACTATGCCAAGAGGAGATGTTATGACTCCATAAGTCAATAGAAGAGAGGGAGGGGAGACTGTTATTATTGATAATCCTAATAAGGTTAATGGCAAAGAGAACATCCTCGTCCAGGAGCAAGGTATTATTTAGGATGAATTTCAGGTTGTTAGTTTTTATTAATAAAGGGGCATTATTAAATCTAACACACACATAAATGGGGTGGTGATATGTGTTGGAAAAATGGTCAACACTCCCCTCAGGATTTGTGACATGGTTTAACAGCCTCTTGTATCTGCTATAAGTTTAGTGGTTGTATCGGGCATTAATAGGTCGATCTTTTGGTGCAATGGCAACCACTACTTGTAACAAGTGGTATCAGAGCTTGGTCATAGGTTTGAATCCCCTCGGGTAACCCTGAGGGGGAGATTGTTGGAAAAATGGTCAGCACTCCCCTCAGTATTCATGACATGGTTTAACAGCCTCCTATGTCTTCTATAAGTTTAGTGGTTGTATCGGGCATTAATAGGTCGATCTTTGGGTGCAACATCAACCACTACTTATAACAATATGAAAGGGAGGTGGGAGTCACAATGACCAAGTTTCCTTTTTTTATTAAGGAGGAAGGAGAAGAAATTCTTATTAGCATAGAATCTATCTAATCTAGCATAAATTCTAGAGGGGCCTTGTTGAAAATTGCACTAGGTATGCCACAGGCCATTGTTAGAGTCGAAGTTTCTAGTTAAGGGGTCAAACAAGTGTTTGTTATGTTTCATCCTATTCCATTGCACCTTCTCTAAGTCTTTCCATGAGAAGAGGAGGCCATCATATTTATCCTCTTGGGATTCAGTCATGTTGAAGTCCCCTCCAAAGAGCCAAGGGATATTGGGAAGGTTATCTAACCAAGACCAGAAATCCGATCTTTCTTTGTAATCATTGGAGGTGTAAACATAGCAGATACCAAAGGTAAAAGAGTTAGTGTTAATGATAACCAAGCAACTCTATTACAGGGAGACACACCCTTATCCATGATAGAGTTGGCCCATTTAGGATTAATAAGTAAGCCCACCCCACCGAGCTGTGTTTAGGATGATTGGAGTAGACTTTTATAGCATCCTTACAAATAAAATTCAAATTAACTGAACAAGCATAAAACCAGTAGTTTTTAATTCCTGTAACATAATGATATCCATAGAATTAAGAGAATCTAAATGACGCTTAACAATATACTTCTTGTCCGGGGATTCAAAACCCCTAATGTTCCAAGAGATACAATTCATGAGGAAACTAGTTGGGAGGAGGAATACTTAGGGTCTGTGTCCCACTGGTGGGAGTAGTAACAATAGATGAGATGTCACCAGATTTTTTAATTGAAATGTTCTTATTCTTTGAGCCCAGGGGGCGTCCTCTTCTTTTAGATTGAGGGAGGTCATTCTTTCCATCAGGATCTTCATCATCCGAAGTTGGTGGAATCATTCTTTGAAATTTCCAAACAAGCGTAGCTCATCCCTTTTTGTTCTTGATTCGACCCAACGCAGTTTGTCTTGATCCGATTGGAAGGAGGGAGGGAAGGTGGGAAGGATGTTATCTTGGCAAAACGGGATGGAAGGCCAACTAATAAGGTGAAGAATTATTCTTATCATTATAAAGATTATAACAAGCCTCTCTGTGGAGTTCTCTCTTTCGCTCCTGAGATCGCTTCATAGATCGCTCCAGCATTCGGGTCTAAGTTTGAATTCCCAGCTTTCCTTCTTTAGGTTTGGTCCCCTCTTGAGAGGTTCCCTTACCTGAATATGGTCAGCATTGTTTTCAGAAAAGAAGGAAGGGAAGGTAGACAAGCTTTTATTCAAATTAAAGGGAGGGACAACACGAGGGGAGATCCCCCCAGCGCCCTTGTCGCCCACCCAAAAAATTAAAAAAATAAAGAAACAAACAATCGACAGAGAAAGTACAAAGGAAAGTAGGTGAAAAACAAAGAGGTGGGAAGGCGGGATGTCTAGAATTTTAAATATGTAATTATATTAATATAAAGATACTTGATTTTAAACTAAGTTCGTATATTTATATTTTATAATTATATATGACCTACATTAGTTTTCCACAATTCATAGTTTATTAAGTTCATATATTTAAATTTTATAATTATATATGACTTGCATTAGTTTTCCACAATTCATAGTTTATAATACATAATAATTTAAATCTATAATTATACAATTAGTATATATAATCTATATTATATTTCTAATAATTTAGTAATATGCTAAATATTTCTAATAATTTTTAAAAATTATATTTATTTTATTTACTTTTTTTACATTAGTAATATGCTATATATTTCTAATAATTTTTAAAATATTTTTATGTCTATTGTAATAAATTTAATTTATAATTATTTATCTTATTAAAATTATATTTTAGATACCTATTACACACCAAACTGCAATTACTAGTTATTAAAAAGAAGAACTAAAAAATATAGTCCTTTCGTCATCTGTTCATTCTCTTGGGCACGTGTTTTCATATTTTTCATTGGCCGGAACAGTTGACGACGTGATGGCAGTTGCAAATATTAGCCCGTCGATTCCACTACCTTTTTTTCTTTACCATTTCACTAGCTTTTTAATCCTCTCTCGCTGTTAATTTTCCTGTTACGGTTCCGGTGGCTTTTAAACCCGTCATGGTGTTAAATCTATTAGTAGAAGTCGTAGATTTAAATAGTTTAAAATCTGTTTTCATTCTCTTAATAATTTAAATAGTTTGTCAATTTTAAAATGTATTATAAATTTTAAATTAATTTTCTAATTTGACTATTTGTTTCACCTTTCTTAGTATTAGCAATTAACATCTTTTTAGAAATCTTGGTTGGCTATAGATTCTCTCATTTTCACATCTTATGAAATTAAATATATCAAGTCTGATACAAATAATTTTTTTTAATAATTGATAATTAATTATTAAACACCTAAGATTGTAAATAATTATAGATAATTATAAGCACAAGCGAGAATTCACAAAATTAAATAAAACATTAATGTATAAAACCAAATCAAATCTTTAAAAGTTATTTTTAATTATTTAGAAATATATTTAATTGAAGATAAATATATTAAAATATTAATTTATGAATTCTATTTTTGATAGAAGTAAGTACATTTATAAAATGTTGAAATTTTTTATTATTGTAAAATTTAGAAAAAAAAATTTCTTACATAAATGTATCAAATTGTCTTAATTTTAAAATAAAACAATATTAACATATATGTTCAATCAATGAGTGTATTTGTTGTTCAAATATAATTAAATATAAATCAATAAATAAAGATTCTTATTAATATTTAGGGTTAGCGTTAGGATAAGAGTTTAGATTTATGCCATGGTTAGTATTATGGTTAGGGTTAGGAATTTCAAATAAAGATAGGGTTAAGGTTAAGATTAAGGTTAGGTTTAAGAATATGGTTAGTTTTATGGTAAAGTTGGTGTTTCTATTAGGGTTAGGGTTAGGATAATTATTTAGGTTTATGGTAATGGAGCATGATTATCTTCCTAATTGAGAGGTTGTTTAATTTATTTCCGTTTGGACAAATGTAAGTGGATGCATAGTTATTTTGTACCATTGTTATTTCATACCTATCACTTTTCTATATGATTCCATTTTTCTTTTCATACTCGTAATTGCTTCCATTGGATCACAAATTCTAAATTTTAACCCTCACCAAAGTGCATTTTCTAGTAGTAATACTAACTAATTGTAGGTAAACATTTACGGGGAGGGTAAAAAATTTAAACTAATTGAGTGTATCAGACCGACGAATTTCCCCATACTGACAACTTTTGTTAGAATGCTATGTAGAATAGAAGGCATTAGGTTGACTTATTTTGCTCATCATCGTTAATTTTTTTCCTTCCCAAGTAACTTCCTCTTTATTTTCTTGAGTGAAAATGTTCACTTGTGTTTTGTTGGTTTTCAGAGTGTGAGACAATTTCGGCGTGACAAAATTTACTCCCAATAATGCACATAAATTAGACATAATACTTATGACTCATTGCCTCGACATACATGTCAATTAACAGTAAATGGAGAATAAAAAATGAAATTAGTAATTATTAAGTGTGTGTGTGTGTGTGTGTGTCTATATATATATATATATATATATATATATAATTTTTATCGGTAAAAGGTTGAGGCTAGAGAAATTTGTATTAGTTCTCATAAAATTAATACATGATTCTCCATTCAGTGTGGGCACTGGTAGGAAAGAATGGAGAAGAAAACCTCTAGTCTTGCCCGGGACTTATGTCTAGTTTGTATAGTAAGAAATTTTACTTTATTACACAATCGAACAAATAGGGGCATACCCCTATTTACAATGTCATGTAAAGATATACATCAAATAGCCTACCATAGGAAATATTTCCTAAGACTACTAGATACATATACATTTTCCTTCCATATTCCTACTCATCCTCTTTAATGGGGGTTCTTCTTCCTTCATTAATACTTGCAAAGGAATCTGCAAAATAACTATTGATAATACTCATACTTAGGTAAGTGACATATCTATTAAATCAAAAAACTTTACAAAGGATAACTTGTCTACCCTGCTTTTGTCCTGCATTCATCATAAGCTAGTCTTAATGTTTAAGCTACCTTAGCCTTATATGCTACCTTTTGTGGACTAGAAAAATTCGTTATAATAAAATTAAAGAGATTCCCTAAAGGCTTATAATCATTTTAGCCTACTTTTCTCTCAAAAAAATATACTATTTCCTTTCATTGAGTGCTGATCTTTTACATCCCATAAGTTTTATTCGCTTATCATATTTATAAATCTTTTTCATTGAAACCCATAATTCTGATCATTAACAATCCATAACTAGAATCCCTCCTCTTTAAATTGAATTTTTAGAGGTGTCTATTTTCCTTTTACCATCATATATAATCATTACTAATGTGATAATTTTTATGTGTAGATTATGTGTGACTTATTAGTGTTTGAATCCATAAGCTTCTAAATTAGAAAATTTACTCCTACTCATCTGAAATCCTATTTAACTACTCCTTCATAGCTTTTGCCTAAGAAACTTCATACATATTCCATTCACTCTTATCTTCTTCGCTTCTAATTAAGGCCTGATAGATAATCCTTTCAGGGTTGCTCCAATTATTATTTAGTCTTACTATTGATACCTTAATTTCCAGTTCATCATAGATCAAACAATTAAAAAAACCACATAATATTGATTTTAAAAGATTCACCAGTAAAAGATACATTTGAATAACAACTACTCTTTTGATTAGACAATTGCAAGGCTATGACGAAAAACATTTCCTACATTCCTTAACTTTAAATGATCAAACATTTGATTATGATGTTTCATCCATAGCTCTGAGGTTTTTTGGGGAGGTTTCACATTTCTTCCTTTTTTTTACTAAAACCATCATTTCCAATCATATCCTCTGCTACTTCTTCATTTTTTGAATCACTATAGTCTTCCCTATCTATATTCCCTACATCATCTTCATGCCAATATGTGTAAAACCAATCTCCATCTTCTCGGGTCCGAACATGAAAATAATAAAAAAGAAAATCCAAATTCGTTCTGATGATCAAGCCTCTAGATAACAATGTTGATAGGTCCTCATCATTCATGATAGGGGATGTAGGGTGTTGGAGCTCTAAATTTTGGGCAAAATTTGGAGTCCTATATAGTGATAAAACCCTAAAAAATGGCCTCTTAAACTCCATGCCCAATAATTAATGATGGAGTACATGAAATGGGATAAAGAATTATATTAATTTTCAATTAAAAGTCGAGGGATTAAGAAATGAAGCTTTGTGACAAGAACAATCAAAATTCTATGATCAAAGCCTTCAGAAAATGCTGGAATTTCAACTTGCCGAAAAGATGATGTTGATCGAGGATGAAGATAGTTGAATTTTAAAAATATAAAAAATGACCCAGTTCGGGAAATCAAATTTCCTATCTCCAATAAAAATCTTAGCTTTCCACAAGGTGTTTTGGTTTTTTGACCAAATCCAAATCTGAAAGTTAGGTAGTTATTTTTTAGTTAGTTTATCATTTTTCAAAATAATTTGTAATAAGGGTTGTGTCTTTTCACCCTAAAGAGGTGTGAAATCCACTCAAGCACACACACACACATAATGTAAAATGTAAAGAGATTAGACAATTCAGATTTTAATAGGATATAATTCGATCACAACTGCAATATGAACTCTAATGTACTATTTTTTTGACATTAATAAAGGTAAGTGCTCTTCTTTTTATTTGTGGTTATAATTTATATGTTTTCAATTAGTCTTTCGAATATTCTGTTTAATAGAGTGTTTCATTGTGTTAAATTCCCTAAGTGTTATAATTCAAAACCAATATATAGTTTGAATATCAGTAGAAAGGTCCATGTAAGTCTTTCTTTTGTTTCTATTGGTCTTTTGAATAGAGTTAAATTCAATAGAACTAGTTGTATAATCTGATTTGAATTATACTTTAAGTGGAAGCCTCTGAAATGATGGTCTTGTCTTATTAAAGCAAGTTTCTTTTAAAACTGTCTCTGATCGTATGTAGGATTGAAAGTTTTATGACTCTATAGCCCAATTATTTAGAAGGCACTGATCTAACTATTATTTGGAAATTGTCATTTGGTTCATACTTGTGTGGTTTGTAGATTATATAATCATTATTTCAAAAGCATTACTTTTGAGTCCTTAGTTTAATCCACTTTAGTCAAGATTTATAGAGTAGAGATTATCAGAGAATTTTTTTGCTTTCCTCCAAGGATCATTCACCACCTTGGGAGGAACTTTGTTTATTTATGTATGTAGTTGTGCGACATAGAGAATTTGATAGTTCAAAGTGAAATTAGGCCTACCAGCCTTGGCTTGATTAAGCCAGAATTGCAGAGGTATCAATTTGTACCTGTTAGTTGTGTTGGAAAGTTGACTATACTAGTGTATATGACTTAATATAGCATTTTCATTATGGCAAAAAAGTCATATGATGTTTTGGAGTAAGCTCTTATGATAAGAAGATCATAAATTGGCTAAGTGTTGAAGACTGGACAGTATACAGAGTACCTAAAGGTTAGAGCATCAACGCACGTGCATACAATAGAATTATGGTATGCACCCTAGAAGTTAAGTTGGTAAGACCATAATCATGCTACATCTAAGAGCGCATGATAAGAAGATTTAGTATGAGGAAGATACAGAGAGTTCAAGTTGCACAGATAGTGAATGCGAGAGAAGAACAGTGCAAGAAGCTGACTGTTGGTATTTTGGTTAGCGGTTATATTATTATGTTGTAAAGGCTATGCACCTATTGTAATTAGGTTGTAGACATATAATTATATTTTTTTGTAAACACGCTTGAGACAATTCAATTGGAAGCATTGTATGTAATTGGTTAGAGGGCTGACCTAGTTAATTGTTTTGTATGCACATATAAATATTAGATGCGCCGTTGTAATTAGGTATGAGAGTTAATATATTGTTGAAATAAGTAGAGAAGAAGTATGGGAAGAGTTGTTGAGATGTATTAGAGCTTTGCAAGAGGTCAAAACATTAGTGCATCAAAGGAACTAATTAGACAAGTAGTGTCACAGTGCCAGTTCATCCAGTGGATATAGTGTGTATCTGAGATCATAAGGTTGTAGCCTTCACCACTTGAGCAGTGAGCTCTAGGATAGTGTGTCCACACTGCTAACAAGGTTATTGTAAAAGACTCCTAACATGGTCTGACCCTTGACAAGGTCACTGTACTAAATACATTGTAAAGAAACTGCTAACAGGGTTAAGGATCTTCTAACAAGGATCGTAAAACACTAGTACAAAATATTAGTGGGTGTAAATTTCCACCAGGTTTTTACCTACTTGGGTTTCCCCATAACCATATTGGTGTTATGTGTTGTGTTCTTCAATCTTGTTTATGTTAATGTTCATTTTAGTACTTAAGCATTCAAGTTAAGATTAAAGAGCTAAGCAAAAAGATTTAATACAGTGAACATTGATTCACCCCCCCCCTCTCAATGTTCCCATTCTTAACAATTGGTATCAGAGCTCTGGTCCTCAGCAAAGAAGTTTAACCACTTGAGGAGATCATGGACAAAGCAAAAATGAAACATCTGAAGAGAAATCTTGAAGCTTCTCTTGAAGACTTAGATAGATCTGAAAAAGAAATTGAAGAACTAAAAGAAAAAGTCAGTGATGCTCAAACAGTTATCAAAAGGCTAAGAAAAGATTTGAAAGAATGTTCTACTAGTGATTTAGGGATAATGATAAAAAATCTCAATGAAGAAAATTCATCCTTGAAAGAACAGATTGAAGAATTGGATGATAAGATGACTAACAATCAGGAAGTCTATGATGAACAGATCAAAGAGAATCTTCAACTGAATGAAGAATTGAGGCAAGAAAACATGGAAATTTTGGAACTAAGGAATAGCAAAGGAAGCTTGGAATCTAAATTGAAAGAGGCAAAGAATCACATTGATAAACTACACACTAGTGCTGATTTGATAGAATCACATTTATATGCAAGAAGAATTAAAGGGGATACTAGTTGCATTGGATACAATGAAGCACAAAACCAGATTGATAACATGTGAGTAAGGATGAAAGCACCACAAGACACCACAGATACTAAGGAGAATAGAAGTCAAACTAAAGATCATGTTGAACCATCCAAGAATGAATGCAAGCTAGTAGATCAAACTTGTTATGCATGTAACAAGCATGGACATATAGCAAGAAACTATACAGAGGTAAGACCTTTCAATGGTTACTATTATTCATGCAATAAATGTGGTCATAGAGCTATGAATTGTAAGAAAAGTTAGAGAAACAAGACTCAACATAATCAGAGAAATTAGAATTAGTCAAATGTAAGAAGTTCTTGGAATGTTACATGTTAGATATGTAACTATAATGGTCACTTAGCTAGACAGTGTAAAATGGTCACCCATGTCAATGCATCGAGGAATATAAGGCCTCCAATTATTTGTCACTCATGTAACAAGGCTAGACACATCTCAAAGTTTTGTAGATCAAGGATGCAAAGTCAGGAAAGCTCTAAAAAGCCAGAAGAATCAATACCGGATACCAAAGGAGAAGTCAAGTTTGAGAAAGCTTCAGAAGATGTGAGCATGATTTGGTTAGAGGCGAAGAAGGATAAGGTTGATGAGCATGTATTGGATGCATCCATAGTGGACACACCCTCTACATCTAGATGAATAGCCCTCAAGGTCATAGGGGGAGTTAATTTAGCTCTAAACCCCTGCGCAGCCGGTATACTCACCCTCAGAGTATGCACCTTTGGACTTAACCTTTTGGAGACTAGTAGAACCTATGTGAAAGAGAGCACTAGATGATTGATTACATAATGAAAGTTGGAAATTATTAGTGACAACCTGGTTTACATGGCAAGCATTAATGGCAGAATTTTTACTTTAAAGTACACAAAAGTTTTCAGATCTCTCATTGCATTCAAACTCAGAGTGATTAGAGAGTAGAGGAGCCCTAGCATTTGATAGTAAAGGATTGCAGATTGATTCACTAGTGATTAAGCAGTGCATTTGATCAGTTGCGAAAGCCCTAATCCATTGCGCTGATTCAGAAGTCTTTGAGATTATTTGGAAAGCGATATACAAGTAATGGCTACTCCCATTGTCTTTGATGTTGCAGCGAAGAAGAGATATGTGTTTAAGAGGCATCCGTTCAAGTCCACACTAGACGACCTAGAAGGTGCATTCTCTCACACTCCCATGGGTGTTATGCATGTAGAAGATATCAGGGCATACATATATTGCAAGAAGGAACTAGTAGGTTTGGATAGAATAAGAGTGCACATGGAAAAAATGATGAAACCTGATAAAACCTTCATGGATGAGTATGCGCAGTTGGAAAATCATCTGATAGTGGAATATGCTACGACATATGAGTTCTATGAGTAGGAATGGATCGATATCCTACTCAGAAGGATCCATGATGACTTATTTTGGATAGGTGAAGTACCAGTTAGGATAATAGGAGATCTAATTCATGAGATGATAGGACTCTCAAAGATAGGTGTCATTCTTCTAGCGGGCAAGGACACCAGAAAACTTGTAGAACAGGCTTGCAAATCAAGAAGTGATAGGCGCAGAATTAAAATAGAGCCTATAGAGGAGAAAGACATCAAATTGATGTCCATGATACTGGGATATAGGTTCCAGCACACCAGCAGAGTAAACAGTGTGTCAGTGGCCACCATTCTAGCAGCAATAAGATTGGTAAGAGAGAATGGTGGAGTTTAATCTGTGTGAGATCTTGCACGCATAGCTAATAAACAACATAAGAGCCATCAAGCATGACAAGACCAAGATATTCAGGTTTGGGTCTTTAATAATCTATATGTACTTCCATATTCTTGGAAAGGTGTCTGATTTATATCTAGACAAATAAATTCCCACAATGCCATAGATGTCTCTCAAAGCATGTACTGAAAGTACATTGAAGGATTACATGACACTGAAATTGAAGACATTTAGGGCCAAAATGCAGATGAGATACAAAATTCCAGAAAAGATAGTTGAAAAATACAAGGATAGTATTTGTTTCATGGTAGAGACTGATACAACATGCATGGAGGTTGTTGAACCAAGAACAAAGTGGATTCATCCACTGGGATATGAAGTTGAAGAGCCTATTCTAGAGGCTTATGCTCAAGTTTTGTTGTCAGCACCTAAGGACCCCAATGAACCTAGATGGGGGACTTATGAAGAGAAAAAAAGAGAAGCAGATGTTGTATTGAACAACACAGCAACAAAAATAAAAGTTGCCAAGGTTACTTCATAGATTTTGAAAATTCATGGAGTATCTCAAGCAGACTT
Organism: Chamaecyparis obtusa; assembly: GCA_027943335.1. NCBI lineage: Eukaryota > Viridiplantae > Streptophyta > Pinopsida > Cupressales > Cupressaceae > Chamaecyparis > Chamaecyparis obtusa. The sequence continues at coordinate 49,855 of BSBK01007947.1, forward strand.
AGACAAAGCAAGGCAAGAGAAGATTGCTTTGGAAATAGAGAGCGTAACTACAACAAAGACAAAATTTGATGATCCAAAGATGAAGAAGGTGAAAATTGAGAAATCAGATGATAAGAAGGGTAAACTTGATGTTACTCCTTTTGCGCCCAAGAAAACTATTGACCTTACTACTCCTCCTGAGTATAAGGCAATGCCTAAAAGGAAAAAAGAGATTAGCACTAGTCATCCATCCTCGTGAGTAACAAGAAACAGGAAGAACACTCAAGCACCTCTAGAAGTAAGCTTCAAACCTAGTCTTAGTGTGTTGAGTACAAGAATTATTGATGCAGGTAGGATAGATCAAGTAGGGAAGTTCTATGAGAAGTATAGTGAAATTGACAAATCAGAAATTCATGGAATAATTGTCAAACATATGATGAAGTTCCAAAAGATAGTCCTAGAACTGAAGACTATGATTCCAGATAATGTGTGGAACATCTTAGAATTCCTAAAGAGATAGGATATTGAAGAGGATCAAAGGATAAGAGAAAAGACTTTAGATGAAACCCTTCCAGTATGTTCCTTAGAGGAGAAATCTTTGTTGTTAGATCTGGTGAAGTCACATCTTAGAAACAAGTCAAGGACCCTGCATATAATGGACAAGAACTATGAATTGGTGGCTAAGGAAATAGAGAAAGCATTTGAGAAGGTCTTCATGAATAGGCACATGTACCCATCTACTGCACCTATAGCTCAAGTGCCCACAAAGGAAGTCAAGGTGGCAGAGCCCACTAATGTACCTATGATAGGTCCCGATGACTCAGCGCCTCTAGTTGAAACACATACAAAGGTAGATAAGTCTGCACCCATGATAGAGTCACTAAAGGATAGCACCATCATTATTGACAATGTTGAGATTGCAATGGCAGCCATAGATAAGGACTTAGACAAGTTTGAAGAAGCCTTTGTAAGCACACAAGAGGCTGAAACACTATGCGGTTGTAACTCACATGAGATAGAAAAAGAAAAAGAGACTGAAAAAGAAGAAGGAAAAGGAAAAGAAACATAAACAGAAAAAGGAGAAGAAGAGGAAAAAGGGAATGAACCATCAGTTGAAATGTTAATAAAAGTAAAGCAAGAAGTAGTGGATAACATTGCTATCACTCCTTTTGTATCATTGCTGTCAAGATTGACACCTGACTCAACTAGTTTGGATTCATGGGAAGAAGAAGACCTGATCAAGATCAATTTCTTAGCTATGGAGAAGGCCAAGGAGAAATAGCTAATGAGGAATCCCCTCTTTGTAGAATCAGTAAATATCCTGAAGAACTTGTTACCAGCAGATAACAAAGTGTCCAAGGTACACTCTGTTGATGATGTAAGTGCAATTCTTTCACAGTTTGAAAGTAATTTCTCTAAATTGGAAGAATCAACATCATCAGTAGAAGAGGAGAAGTATATGCAAAAAAGACTAAATGAGTTGGTTGGTAACTTCTCACCAGACCTTAGTTCACTCAAAGTTGGACAAGAAACTTTGAAAGAGTTTGCAACAAAAGGAAGGAAAATTGTTGCTGACTGTATGAATCAAGATAAGTTGACAACATATCACTACAAGAAGATTCAAGAAGCAAAGGCCATGATAGAACAAGTGAGGAAAATAGTAGAAGATCCCTCTACTGATATAAACATGTGTAACAATGTATATCAGGGACAGCTTGACAAAATTGAGAAGGCAAAAAAGGAGATGTCAAAGATAAGGGCTAGGCAGACTCAGCTTAGAAATGCTCTTGCGCCCTCCCTAGATGTGTTGAATCAGAATATCAAGGAGATCGATGCCATGATGGTGACATATGGTCAAGGTCCTAGTTTAGATTTGGAGAAGATGGAGAAATTTCAGTATGCCTTATGCACCCATCTCCAAACAATCAATGCATTGATTGCATTTTGGAAGCAAGAGATCCAAAATTTACAGATTGCATACCCGGATGTACTTTCTGTGTAAGTACTTGTACAAATTCAGTTTTGTAACACCTTTGTCATTAATGTCAAAGGGGGAGTATGTATAGAATATGGAGCTATAGCTATGTAAAGAAAATGTATAGAAGATATAAGGGAGATATAAGATAAAGTATGATTAAGTGTTTTTTTGTATTAAGGGACAGTTAGTCACTTTGCCATATTCCTTTGTTGCCATCAATGAAAAAGGGGGAGATTGTTAGAAATTTGACTATATTGGTGTATATGACTTAATATAGTGTTGTCATTATGGAAACAAAGTCATATGATGTTTTGGAGTCAACGCTTATGATAAGAAGATCAGAACTTGGCTAAGTGTTGAAGACTGGACAATATACAGAGTACCTGAAGGTCAGAGCATCAACGCACATGCATACGACAAAATTATGGTATGTGCCCTAGAATTTAAGTTGGTAAGACCATATTCATGCTACATCTAAGAGTGCATAATTAGAAGATTCAGTATGAGGAAGATACAGAGAGTTCAAGTTGCACAAATAGTGAATGCCAGCGAAGAACAGTGCAAGAAGCCAACTGTTGGTATTTTGGTTAGCGGTTATATTATTATGTTGTAAAGGCTATGTGCCTATTGTAATTAGGTTGTAGACATATAATTATATTTTTTTGTAAACACGCTTGAGCCAATTCAATTGGGAGCGTTGTATGTAATCAATTAAAAGACCCACCTAGTTAATTGTTTTGTATGTACATATAAATATTAGATGCGTTGTTGTAATTAGGTATGAGAGTTGATATAGAGTTGAAATAAGAAAATAAGAAGTATGTGAAGAGTTTTTGAGATGTATTAGATCTTTTCAAGAGGTCAAAGCATTAGCACATCAAAGGAATTGATCAGACAAGTAATGTCACAATGCCAGTTCATCTAGCAGATAAAGTGTGTATCTGAGATCAGAAGGTTGTAGCCTTCACCACTTGAGCAGTGACTCTAGGATAGTGTTTCAACACCCCTAACAGGGTTATTGTAAAAGACTTCTAACAGGGTTTGACCCTTGACAAGGTCACTATACTAAATACATTGTAAAGCAACTCCTAACAGGGTTAAGGATCTTCTAACAAGGATCATAAAACACTAGTACAGAATATTAGTGGGTGTCAATTCCCACTGAGGTTTTTACCTATTTGGGTTTCCCCATAACCATATTGGTGTTATGTGTTGTGTTCTTCTATCTTGTTTATGTTAATGTTCATTTCAGTACTTAAGCATTCAAGTTAAGATTAAAGCGCTAAGAAAAAAGATTTAATATAGTGAACACTGATTCACCCCCCCTCCTCTCAGTGTTCCCATTCCTAACAAGTTGGCCAAATCTGATCCATCTTTTTTGGGCACAAAAAAATTGGTGACTCTACTGGGGAGAGTTGCTCACAATATATATTGTGAAGTTATCTAGAATTTTAGATTTTGTAGATCATAATCAGAAAGTAATTATATTAGTTTGTTTGGAAGCACACTCTACTAGAAGAAAGAACCCAGAAGAAAGACATTCATCAAATGAGGTGGTGACTCTATTCAATAAAGCATCTCAATTAGTGATTCTACTAAGGAAGAAGACCCAGAAGGAGATAAGTAATGTTTTCCTCTTTGAAAGAGATGACGACTCTATTGACAAGAACCTAATGTATAAAGAAATAAGTTATTACCCATTTAGATATTCAGAATGTATCAAAATAAACAACCATTTCAAAGAAAGCTATTTATTCTAAATGGTATCAGGTTATTAGATCTAAGGGGATTCCATTGTATTCCTTTTAAGTTGCTCCCTAAGTTTTCACAGATTGTGCCAAAGCTCCATGGAGAATGGGATGAATCAACAGTTGAACATTTGGATGCATTTTATGAATTTATAGAGAACTATGAGATTTGTGCAGAAGATCAGGAAATGAAACTATTTGTCACGACATTAAAAGATAATGCAAGAGAGGCATATGAATCATTAACTACACAAATTATTTCATCTTGGAAAGAATTTGAACAATGGTTTCTATATAAATTCCATGATGCAAGTGATGAAGATAACATGTATTATAAACAGTGTGAAGACCAAAGTTGCAGCATGGAGGAGGATCATAGTATGTCTCTACTTGATGCATTTTTCAGTTTTGAGAGATTTGAAGGGGAGTCTTCTGCACACTTATTCTTGAGGATGGTGAATATGTATTAGAGGATACCTATAACAATTATGCCTTCATGAAAAGAATTAATGAGAAAGGTCAAAAACTTGGGAATCTCACTAGATGACCCTGATCTGAAGCTACTTTTTAAGATATTAGAAGAAGATAGTGAAGACAGAGAAGAGGAGGCTTATGATCAAATTGAACAAGGCCTTGTGTTTGATGGAAATCTAATTGATGATAAAGAAGATCCAAATTACATATCCCCTTTGGATGCATTTTTGAACTTATAGAAACAAGGAGAAGAATCTACAGTATAATTCTTCATAAGGATGTTTAATATCTATCAAGAAATACCTTCAGAGTGTAGATGTACATCCTCTGATCTTTTCAAAAAAATTTGAGAATTAGGTCTTTTATATGATCATCAGTTCCTTACCTTTCTCAAACTTATGAATAATGAATTGGTTGCAGAGGAGAAATAACATATCAATCAAGTGAGGTTTCATATTTGAATGGAGAAGATTCTTTTGGGTAGTCTAAGGAAAAAAGTTTCCATGATGATACTTGTATGATATCAAACATCAGTGAACATGAAAATGAGGAAGAGGATCTTCTTCATGTGGAAGAGATTTCAGCCTTATTAGAAATAAAATACCAAAGACACGCTGAGAAGAATGGTCTAATATTTTTCTCAATCCACCATGGTAAGGAGGTTGATGGATCAGCCCATATTCAAGAGAAATCAAATTGTGGAGATGAAATAGAATTGCATGAATAGGAGGAAGTTTTAGGAGATAATGTTAATGAAGATGTTAGTCTTGTTGATGAAAAACTTGATGATCCAAATGAAAATTCTCATGAATGTATGTCTGAATTATCTATGTTCCTGAATCCATTGTTTGAAGAGGAAGTAGATGAATACATGTCTGATTTCTCTATGTTATCGAATCCATTATTTGAAGAAGATCTTCTGTGCAATCAAATCCATTAGCATTATGATGAAGATAACAGTCCTAATTTTGAAGTTGATAAAAATCATAATAAACATTCAAAAGGTGAGATATGTACACTCAAATTGTGCACTTCTCTAAGTCATTACTTCCAAGGACATCCATGGATTGCAAACTTTGAGAAAGTGACCTAGAGCTCCCTAGGCATGGAGTCACAAGGGTATTAATAGGGCTCTCAGCTAGAGCCAATAAGCATATGATCTTGCTAGTAAACCATACAATGGGAGATTCAAAGAGACAAGGGAAAGAGTGACAATATCTTCAAGAATCACAAATGGAAATGAAATATAACTATGCTAGAATGAAGATGCAAGAATGAAACTAAGCTATAGAAAATGAGAGTGTCACAAGCCTTTACTAATTAAGCTATGTGAGTTAATCTACAATGCATGAAAGGAAACTATTTAAGAATGCTATGAAAATGATTAAGCTAGAAATGCAAGAATAAAAACTAGAATGCCACAAGATCTCCAAAGCTCCAATGTCACCAAGAAAACCTGCAGCATAAGATTAGCATAAAGAGTGGGATCCTTTGAATGAGAAGAGAGCTCTCCTTTTATAGAAAATGGGAATAACGGATGGTGGAGATTAAGAGGAAAAAGAGTTGATGAAGGGTGGAGTTTGAAAGTGGGATCAATCCTTGTGCACAAGTCTCCTCCAATGAGAAAGAACTGTTGACTTTTGTGCCCCATGTGAGATAAAAAGGCCTTTTCTCCTTTTTATAAAATAGGAATAATGCTTTATTTGTGCAACTTAGGATAAAAGGTAAGTGGGGGCTTTTTATTTAATAAAAGGGGAGGGAATTCCTTTTAATTAAATAAAGACTTAGGATAAAATGGATAATCCATAGAATATAATCAAATAAATGATAAAATTAGGATTTGATCAAGGAAATTGATTTAAATTGAAAATATTGCAAAGCATTGATTTGAGAAATTGATAAAATGATGAATGGGGGCCCAAAGTCTAGGCGACCATTTTAGGGTAAATACATTTGCCCCTCTTTGGGTAATGTGTGATCATTATGGGAACACATGTAGCCAAAGAATGGAATTGAAATGTGAGAGCAATTTGGGATCAAAAAATAACCCAGACGCATGTTCAACGGATGGGAACACATTAGGACAAAGATAAGTTGATTGAAAAAGACAACGCCAACACCCTTGTAAATAGGTAATTGTCAAGTCTCAAATAAGAGATAAGAATCTCAAGCAGGGTTTGATTGATAAAGCTGAATCAAGAACTGAAGTTTGATAGGTACTGCCCCCTCGGAATCAAAATCAAAATTAGGTAGAGGAGAAATAATAAATTGATAAATTTGATCAAATCACTAGAAATCATAATCGAAGATAATAGAATAACTATCAAGCAGTGAAGATATAACCCAGTTTGACTAGGTTTGACTGAGAAAGATATAGGATAAAGATAAAGTCAAAACCTTAGAGAGATGAAGTGAAGGAGATGAATGAAAGACTAGAAGGGTGAGAGAGATGGGGATGAAGAAATGAAGATGCCCTAGTGAAGATCAAAGGATCAGACCTCAAATGGTTAGCCAACTACGTAGAAGAAGGAGGAATTTGAAATGTGATTTTGACTATCAAGATGAACTTGGATTTTGATTTCGATCCCGAAAATGGATCCAAGACATCGACATTAGCTAGGGGTGCAATTTTCGTGAAATTCCAAGATGTTTTGAAAATCAAGTCAAAAAGTCAAAATGCTATATAAAGGGGTAAAAGGGTCATTTTCAAATTCATTTGTCTTTTGTGATATTGAGAACTTTAAGAGATCAGAGAGAGGTTATGGCTCAGCAGGTGGTGATTCTGGTCCACACACATCGATTCAAGCGTGGTTGGTTGCACAACCAGCCTCCTCACTATGGTGCCCCGATAAGTTTTCAAAAAAACTAGTCGTTTGAGTCATTTATTTCTTTTAAAACATGTTTTTAATGTGTGCAAATTATATTCATGTGAAACATCGTACGACACTTAAAAAGTATGGCACACATATTACATATTATATCGTGTGATAGTTCGTGAGGTAAGAAAATATCACATGATTGTTCGAGAAAGCATCACGCGATGCTGGCCGACATGTCGTGCGATATAGGGCGAACTATCGCACCAAGGGAAAGTGTCACACCACTATGTAACAAACTATCACACGATACAATATTAACAAATAGTATCACAACAATATAATAAGAAGTATCACATGTTTTTAATTTGAACAATATAACATGGGTCTAGACAATTTTTGCATTTAATATTCATTGTACTCATTTTAGTCATCCATCATGATATGCTCTGACATCTGGTTTGTGGGTTATGGCTTGCAAGATTTTTTCCTGTCATTGATCATTAGAGCACCAAGAGTGGTGGGACTACGCTTCATTCAGGATCTAGATGATCCATGTAGGGATGACTTGGCTAGGATGGGGTTTGGGTACTTACTGGATATGCTCCATAGACTGGCAAACCATGGGTTGCTGATGGTGTTGGCCAAGAGATTGCACATTGAGCATAATACCTTCCATCTGCCGACTGGAGAGGAGTCGATCACATTAAAGGACATCTATCAGATCCTACGAGTACCCAACCATGGAGATTCAGTGAGTATAATCATGTTTGTAGATGTTCATAAATGTAGCATTTCCATATGATGAAAACTGACATGATTTTGTGTTGGAACAGGTATACTATGATTAGACTCCCACAGATGGGAGACAGGTCATCCAGGACCTTTTCTAGGATGTGACTATCATTGACAGACATCTCAGTTGGGACTGACTGATCGAGGAGTATGGTCAGGATTATCTAGTGTCATGTATCGTGTGCTCGATAGTAGCACAAGCATTGGTTACTGATAGGAGTCAGAGGGGATTCCCATTAGGCTGGGGTAGATTGGTAGCAGATTTGGTGGTGCATCCAAGATGCATGGCATGGGGCCCAACTATCCTACCATACATGTACCATGAGCTACATGAGATAGTGTACAAACATAGCAGATCTTGGGCATGCAGAGATATCTTAGCACAAATATGGGCATGGGAGCACATAGCCATTATGTGACCACATGTACAACATATGGAGCAGAGGCACCCCTACATTTATAGGTACATGGGATTCATTAGCCAGCCTCACGATGGTGATTTGACATACTACAGGAGGCTACTGGATGAGCTTAAAGGCTTCGAGTGGAGGCCATACCGACAGTGTGAGCAGTGGAGCGACCGAGATCAGGAGCTTGGATATATGTTGTATAGTCGACCACTACTCGGTCGCCATTCAAAGATCGTTGAGAAATTTTTTATCTCTCGGGTGTGGAGGCATTTTTGCCATCAGTAGAGGGTGGTGGTGGAGACTACCACATACACTAGGGCCAGGGATGAGGAGGGACATGGATGGCTACCGATGCTAGACTACCAGTAGGCAGCACATGAGATGGTAGGATTACAGAGAGAGCCATGGGATTATCTACCTGACATGGTAGATGCAAGAGTTGATGCAGCTTACAGGGTAGAGCGTCGGAGGCAGCCATTCCCTAGATTTATGGTTCTAGATGCACACCCACAGGCCCAGGGTAGAGATGGGGATGATGGGGGAGATGGAGGTGGAGGTAGAGGGAGAGCAGAGAAAGGACAATGATCTAGATCAGGTGGCTGGAGATAGTCACAGAGACATGGATTAGGGAGTGAGGAGGAGGATGCAGCGAGATCAGTTTGCCGACAGGCAGATGTAGGTCAGGAGCAGCCTACAGACAAGGGAGGAGAGGATCTTCGTGTTAGGATTTAGGCCTTAGAGGCCAAGATATAGTAGCTGAGGACCACTATTGCCATTCGAGATCAACAGCTCCTAGATGCACAAGCTGAGATAGATCGGTGAGAGAGGGCATCACGGGAAGATATCGAGGAGATTCAGAGGGAGGCAGCATGAGCAACATATTATCATGGGTTATACATAGTAGCTATACCCGTGGGATAGAGGGTGCCACTCTACTCTGAGAGGGTAGGATGATCGGACATGACAGGTGACAGGATGGGGTCACCACCTCCTCCACATGATGGAGCGAGCTAGTCCTAGGTCTAGGGTGTTAAATGTACAGTCATGTCTTGAGACATGATCCAAATTTTGGGATCTCACATTAAACTTGTATCATTATGTATATATGAGATTACTGGATTTACGATATATCTTGTGTACTTGTCTCACTTGTGATGGATGTTTCAGTATTATTGTCTTGTTATATTGCTCAAATGTATGATATATGCTCATGTATAGTCTCTCTCATAGATGTATGTTTAGTTCTCATGTTATGATATAGACTCATGTTTCTGAAAATGATCTCTTTTGATATAGATATGATGATAAAATTAACCCCTTGTGATGACAGGAAAAGGATGTGATGTGAAAGATAAGGAGTGAAAGATATGATTGAGAAGGAGTGAAAGGTGAGCGCAGTTGACCGACTAGTCCGTGAAAGATGAAAGGAGAGCTCTCTCCATATGCAAGATGCAAAACTAACTAACATGAACCTAAGAATGCAAGCTGCTATGAAAAGTGGTTTACTTGCAAGGTCACAAAGCCATTAGACTCTAATAATCATCATCGAGCTTTATCGGTAGCGTCGCAAGATCATACAATACGCACTAGTATAACTATGGGTATATGAATATGATCTATATCAGATAGATATGTGGGAATCCCACCTAAGCATCAAAGACATGTAGGTCAAGATGACTAGTGCAGTGAGGTTCCCTAAATTTGGTATAGCAAGATCATGCTCGCATCGAGACACAAGAAAGTCAAGATGACTACAAGCATGCACTAGCAGAAAATAGTCAAGGATAAAACATTGTAGGTCCTAGTGTCAAGTGGAACAAGCATGAATGCTTATGACAACTAGGATTAACAAAATATACCCACAAGTAGAAAAATAAATAAAACATGTCCTCATGCCCCCAGTCTTCTAGCTCGACATCATTGAAAACTATTAGGGAAAGAACACTTAGCAAAGAAATCATCATAGATAGCACACAAAGAAATAAAGTCAAACAAGTCTTAGCGAGTCAAGTATTTAAGTGTGTGTGTGTAGGTCATTGAGTCAAACTTTGAGTATCATATCTGCCAGTGAGAAATATTGCATCATTCTAGACTGTGGGTAGGATACTTGATAAGTGTTGAGAAACACTTGACACTAGGAAAGTGTTGAAAAACATAGTTAGGGTGGTGTTGAAAAACACCGTTTGCAAGATGTCCTAAAGACTAATGCATCGAAAAGACCAAAGCTAACACAATTTTTCCCCGTGGACAAAGACAAAGACCAATTCCAAACCAAGGCAACAAGGACAAGACATGATGGAGAAAGGCTAAGTGTCGAGGACGCATGCTAAGAAATAGGGATGCAAAGGCCTCAAGTAGCACTTGTTTCCAAGTTTTCACCACTTGACAAATTTTTGACTTTTTTTCAATTTTTTTGTATTTTTGCTACCAAGGTGCTTGTTTCCAGGTTTTCACCAAGGTACTTTTTCTATTTTTTTGAATTTTTTGCAATTTTTTTTTTTTTTGTTGATGAGACATCAAAGCGTCTATTGCTAGGTTTTCACTAGGATGCTCTTTTTTTCAGGACTTTATATGCTTTTTAGGATTTTTTCAGCATCATATATGAATTTTTTTGGAATTTTTTTAGGATCAATAAATATGTACAAAGGATGCCCCCAGATGGAATAGGCATCATGGATAGAACTTCTTTAGGTGCAAGACATTGATGGGATCAGGGAGCTGCTCTCCCTCTTTATTAGATAATAAATAAGCACCTATCCCAAAAGTTGCATTAATGATGTATGGTCCAAGCCAATTAGGTTTGAATTTTCCCTTTTGTTCTCTATGCTATTGATTTTTAGGATTTTCTCATAGGACAAGATCTCCCACTTGGAATTCTCTAGGGAGAACCTTTTTGTTGAAGGCTTTGGACATATGCTTTTGATAGACCCTCATATGGTCAAATGATGCTTGTCATTTCTCATCTAGAAGTTCTAACTCTTGAAGTCTCATGGTGTGGTAGTCTTCATCTGTAACTAGACCTTTGAGGGAAACTCTAATTGAAGGAATCTCAACCTCTAAAGGTAACACTGCTTCAACACCATAAGTAAGGGAAAAAGGAGTAACCCTAGTAGGAGTACGAATACTCTTTCTATAAGCCCACAAAGCTGGATTTATCTGTAAATGCCAATCTCTACCATTCTTATGAACTGTTCTATGTAGGATTTTAAGAATGGTTTTATTTGATGCCTCTTCTTGACCATTTCCTTGCGGGAAGTAAATGGAGGACCAATCTTGTTTAATCTTGAATTTCTTGCAAAGTTGTTTAAGGTCCTTATTTTTGAACTGACCTCCATTGTCAGTGATAATCTCTGAAGGAACTCCATATCGATAGATGATATGGTTCAAAATAAATAGGGAAACTATCGAAACTATCTTTCCTGAAGCAATAGAAAGTGGGACTGCTTCTACCCATTTAGTGAAGTAATCAGTAGCAGTAATGATAAATTTGTGTCCACCTGATGAGTTGGGATGAATCTGCCCAACAAGATCAAAGGACCGGTGCTGAAATGGCCAATGAGACATAGAAGGAATAAGCTCCCTACCTAGAGCATGTATCAGGTTACCATGTTTTTGACACTTTTCACATGATTTTGCAAAAGCTACTACATCCATCTGCATTGTGGGCCAATAGTACCCCACCCTAAGCAACCTTCGGGCCATGGTAAGACCATTAGAATGTCCCCCATAGATGCCCTCATGAATGTCAACTAACGCTTGATCGGATTCCTCCATTTCTAAGCATCTAAGAAGTATCCCATCTAGACCCCTCCTATACAAATCACCAGAGATAAGGGTATGGTGAGAGGCATTTCGGGTAAGGTTTCTTCATTCAGACCGGTTAAATGATTAAGGGATAATGCCATTAGCAAGGTATGAGTAAATGGCACCATAATGGGATGACTCATGACCAACAAGGGTACAGATAACATGGCTTGCTTGTGAGTCATAGATAGGATAATGTAACTCTTCCACTAGGAATTCAAATCTAGATTCATGTTGCTCTAACTGAAGGAGTGAAGCAATTAAATATCATCTAAAAGAATCAACCATTTTCTCGTAATGTACCATTTTCTCATCTTTTGTTTGATATTATTCATTAGCTTGGTTGATTATCAGCTGTGAATCCCCATAAATATGCAACTCTGTGATTCTCCATTCTATGGCCATCTTAAGTCCATTTGTCAAAGCTTCATTCTCAACAATGTTGTTTGTACATGGGAAAGATAGCTTGTAAGACTTAGGAATTATGTACCCATGAGGAGAGACAAACAACACACCAGCTCCTGAACCATTTTGCATGAAAGATCCATCAAAGAACATCTTCCATGTTCTTGCAGTCATGTACATGAGATGCTCATTTGGAAAGTCAACTTGAATAGGTGTACTATCTTGAATTGGGAAATCAGCCACTTGATCGGCTATAACTTATCCTTTTATAGCTTTGCACTCAATGTACTCTATGTCAAATTCTAAAAGAATCATCATCCATTTAGCAAGTCTACCTGTGAGGGCAGCCTTATTGAGCAAATACTTGAGAGGATCAATTTTTTCTATGAGGTGCATTGTGTGCGCAAGCATGTAATGTCTCAACTTTTGGGAAGCAAACACCACTACGAGGCAAGGTTTCTCAATACTAGTGTAATTAACCTCATATGAAACAAGAGTACGACTGATGTAATATATGGCTCTTTCTTTCCCATGTTCATCAAGTTGAGCTAGTAATGCCCCCAAGGAAGATTCTGTTTCTAAAACATATAGAATAAGTGGCTTCCCTGGGATAGGAGACATTAAGATGGGAGGATTTTCCAAGTATTCCTTGATCTGATCTATGCTCTTTTGACAATCCTCATTCCAGATACATTTGGCTCCTTTGTGTAAGTTCTTATTGAAAGGTTGAGCTCGATCTACCAATTGTGAAATGAACCTCCTTATAGATTGAAGACATCCCTAAAGACTCCTCATTTGACTAATGTTTTTAGGAGGTGGCATATCCATGATTGCTTGGACCTTTTCAGGGTCTACCTCTATTCCCTTTGCTGAAATGATGAATCCTAGTAACTTTCCAGAGGTAACACAAAATGCACACTTTTTTGGATTTAATCTTAATTAAAATTATTCCATGTGATCTAGAATGACTTCTAAATCACCTAAGTGTGTGTCCCTTTTCTTAGATTTAGCCAAGGTGTCATCCACATAATCTTCCATATTTTTATGCATCATGTCATGAAAGATTGTTGTCATAGCTCGTTGATAGGTAGCTCCTGCATTTTTTTAATCCAAAAGGCTTAATGTTCCAACAATAGGCACCCCATGCACAAGTGAATGTAGTCTTTTCTTGGTCTTCAGGAGCTATCTTGATCTGATTATATCCAGAAAAACCATCCATCAATGAATAGATCTCATAACCCGCAGTCATGTCCACTATCATGTCTATGTTGGGGAGTGGAAAATCATTCTTTGGGCATGCTTTATTGAGATCTCTAAAGTCTGTGCAAATGTGAATGGACTTGTCATGTTTGGAAATTGGTACAATGTTTGATATCCATTCAACATAGTCAATAGCTCTTATGAATCCTACACTGAGGAGTTTCTCTAATTCTGCTTTGACTAGAAGAGCTATGTGAGGATGCATTTTTCTTAATTTTTGTTTGACTGGTTTCACACCTAGAGCTATGGACAAGTGATGCATAATAAGATTAGTGTCCAATCCTAGCATATCTGAATAAGTCCAAACAAAGTTGACCTTCTTTCTTTGTAAGAACCTAGTATAGTCTTCCCTTTCTTGTGTTGTCAAGGACTGAGCCAAATGTACTATTTGTGGAGCCTCATCTATACCCAAATTGACTGATTGCATTGGCTCAACAAGCACTAAAGATCTATCCTAAAAGTAGCTAGGGAGATGATCAACTACCTCATCCTTAGGTGCCTCAGAGAGGTTTTCACCTTTGGATAAGTCATTTATTTTTACTTTTCTAGGTTCTGACATTGCCACACAATGGTTTTCACCATCAGAACTCTTATTCTTTTTTTCTTTTCTTTTTATTTTATGACTAAGGTACTTGATGTTTGGCTTTGTCATGCTAGTAGCTGGTTGAATGGTGGAAGAGATTATGGGTTCAATGGCATTTAGGTAACAAGTTATCTCATAGTCATTTTGAAAAGTTAAGAGCTTGGGCTCTTGATAACATTGGGACCAATCAATGAGGTGAGGATGAGCAAGGGGTAAGTCAATGAGTGGTTCAAGGTTGTGGATACAAATGGTGTCATCTTTGGTGACCAAAGAGTTAGAGTCTATCAAGTATTCTTCTAAGTTACCCAAATCAGGATTCATCCTAACAAGCGAAGAATCATCCACTAAAGCAACCCATGGATTCAAATCCTCTAATCCTACACATGACTCGTTAGCTACTTCAGATTGAGAACTATAAGTATGGATGATATCAACATCCCTGTCAACTATAGAAGAATCTGAGAGAGAGTCCCATTCATACTCATGTGAATCTATTTCTCAATCCTAACTAGGATGTTTACACCATGAAGGCTTGGGACTTCTTGATGTGGAATCTCTAATGTCATCAAGAGTAACATCTCTCTCCATCAAATGAATAATGTTCTTTCACTAACGTTCTCTAATGGGATCTTCTACATCTGATTCTTCTTGTTCTATGTTTACATCTATCTCATGAGCAACTGGATTATCTGAATCTCCCCAAAGGAGATTAGTGGAAGGGACCCAATCCTCACACATATCCTGTTGGTTTGTCAAATTGGGCATGTAATTTGGTTCATCTTCACTATCTGTCTCATCAAGGATAGGAGCAGTGTTCTTGTCATGATTCTTGAATCCTAGGCCAACCGTCTTCTTAGAGTTGTGTCCAAAAAGAGCATGATCGAAAGGTTCAGCTCTAGCATCCAATCTGTGACTAAGAGGGCCATGTCCTAGATAGCCCATATTTTTGACAAGAGTATACCCTCTTCCATAGGCCTTAGGAGAGGGAGAGAAGTTCTCATTGTGCATATATTTGTCTTCTCTATAAATCCAGTCTTTAACGAATACTAGTTCTTTCTCATCATGGATAGGCACTGAAGACTCTACAAATGTGCCAAACAAAGTCACAGTCGAAGAAGAAGGTTTCATCTCTTGTGAAGGTTTTCCATAGGACCTAGGTGAAATTGGAATCTTTGTGAAGGAGTCAAGTTGATACCCCCCCATACCAAGGTCTACTGACTTAAGCTTGTCTTTACATTATGCTAGGGTTGCATTGAAATCTTCTACTTCTCTATTGAGGGGAACATGAGTCCCTACTGAAATTGTGTTGACATATAAAGTGCTATCCCCAGGTATATAGATTTATACTCCATTGTAGGGGAACTTAACACATTGATGGTAGGTAGATGACACTGCTTGCATGTTATGGATCCATGGTCTACCAAGTAAGATGTTGTACGCAAGGGGACCAACATCAAAAATTTGAAACAAGATATCCTTCTCAACAGGGCCAATCCTAATAGGAAGGATGGCCAACCCCTTAGAACTTCTTTTTGCCTCATCATAGGCTTTTATAGTGATCTTCTTTCTGGTATCAATCACTTGCTCATAATAACCCAATGTCTTTAAAAGACTCAAGGAACATATATTGAGCCCAGCACCCCCATCTATCAACATGTGCCTGACACAGGTTTTGTGAATCATGACTTTGATGTGAAGGGTGAGATTATGTGGGTGGCTCAAAGCTTTGTCATCTTCCTCCGAAAATGTTAGGTAATGAGGGCTGGCAAGATGGTTTACCATGTTTTGGAATTGATCAATATCTAAGTTGTTAGGAACATTTTTCATGCGCAAAGCATCCTTGAGGACTTGATTGTGTCTAAAAGGACAAATCTAAGAGCTCAAAGATTGAAATCTGAGCCGGGGTTCTCTACAACTGATCAACAAGATTATAGCTCAACTTGGGATTAACTGCTGATTTTGAGGTGGCATTCTTGGATGCTGCTTGCTTTGATTTATTGGATTGAATTTAGTTGGGTCCCCTAATGACAATGGGACCTTGACTTTGGGTAACAACATTAAGAGCTTGGGATGACATCCTAGAGTTGGGAGCCCTTAGCACCACAACGGGTCCTTCATCAAAGATAGGAGTAGAGTCATAACCACAGGGATCTTTACTTCTCATCATGTTGACACTTTCCTGTACAAATTCAAGCATATTGACCACATTATCCATAGCTGTGGAAGTATAATTAATCATAGCCTTTCCATCCCTAGGTTTAGAAATTTCCCCCTTCTCATATTTGGGCAAAGGCTCTTTGAACGCCTTATGATCAGCATTGGTGTTCAACCCATCTAACTGAAGTTTTCCACTCTCAATGAGGTCCTAGATGACATGCTTAAGTTTCCAACAATGTTCGATATCATGTCCAATATCATTGTGAAATTTTCAAAAAGCTTTCTCATCCCACCAATGTGGCTTAACATCAGGAATATGATGCTTTGCAGGATCTTGAGGATGTGCAAGGTTGTTGGCAATGAGTGTTTTGAAAACATCCTCATAGGAATCACCAAGTTTTGAAAATTGACGCCTCTCTTTCTTAGGCTTATCTTGGTATCTTGGCTTATGCTCTTGTTGGTTGGATGTGTTGAGCTTCATTTCTTGAACAACACTAGATAAGTGAAGAACACCTTGATCCTTAGGTTGAGAAGAGTCCACAACACCATCATTAACCACTTGCTTGTTCCTATTCCAATGTGGGTTTTTCCCTTTGTCCTTGTTAGAGTTATTATTTTGGCCATTGTTGTTGTTGTTTCCATGTTTGGCCAAAATTCCTTATTCTTTCAAAGCATCCTCAATTCTACCTGCGGTTTCAACCATGGTATTAAAGGAATAAAAAATCATCTTCCTAACTTCATATCACATTTTAAGAACCAAGTTGCTAACAAGGATGTCAATTTTCTCATTCTCAGGAATGGTCCTGGGATAGCGAGAGCACTGTCATCTCCACCTTTGCAAGAAAGTGACAAAGGACTCCCCTTGATTTTGCTTTAAGTTACATAGGTCCAACACGGTAACAGATCTTGAAATATTGTAAGCAAAGTGTTAGACAAATATTTGAACAAGTTCTTTGAAGGTCTTGATAGGGGGAGTTATGTTGGTGAACCACTCCATTGCTTGACCTTTGAGACTCCTTGAGAAAACATCATGAGATAGGAGTCATCTTGGTGAAATTCAAAGCTCATAATGTATAATTGGTGCACATGATCATGTGGGTCCCCATTACCATCATATTTGTCATATTGGGGGATTTCCACCTTCCTAGGAAAATCTTTCATACTCACACTCTTGTCAAAAGGATTGGGACAAATTGAGTTGAGTGAAAAGGAACTCTTAGGTGCCAATACCTTTTCCATCATACGCTTAAGTTGTTTGATCTCCTCTTCTTGGGATGGACCTTGTTTCTTGATCTTTTTATCCACATCAAAGTTATAAGGGACTCTAGCACCCTTGTTGATCAAACTCTCTAGGAACTTATCTTTATTTTGCTCCAAATACCTCTCCACATACTGCTAGAAGAGTGGTTCTTGTTGCATTTTCATAAAATCTTGAGAGTCAAGGTCAAAACTTGAACTACCACCCCCATATTGTGAACCATGGTGAGCACGTTGAGAGGGTTGCCTCAAGTTCCTAGGAGGTGTATCTCTCCTATAATAGTCTTGCTGTGAAGCCCTTCTTCCTCTAGCGCTAGGAGATCTTGAAAGTGTTCTTGAGTATCTTCCACTTCGTGGAGTCTTAGGAGGAGTGGTCGGAGGAGAGTTGTTTCCACCACCAACACACATGTTGTATTGAGCATTGAGTTGTTGAGCCAAAATCCTATCTCTCTCTTCTTGTACGGCTCTCCTTTCTATATCTAATAAAGCTTGTCTTTCTGACTCTAGGAGTCTAAGTTTCTCTTCCTTTGTAGCTTGTTCATCTAGAAAGGCTTTCTTTTCTTGCTCAATTCTTCTGAGTCTTTCACTTGTATACCTCAAAGTTGTTTGGAGTGGCAAACTTGGCATCAAATGTTTGAACAAGTCATTGGTATACGCTGCATTCACATGGGTATCATAAGGCTCTTCATCATGATTTCCATGTTGTGATTGTTCATCCTGATAAGATTTCTGCATTTCCCTTTTAACCCTTTTGGTGTGCATCCAAATATTGGGTATTGATAAGGGATGAGTCTGGTTGATTTTCATGAGAGGAATTACCAAATAGAATGTTGTCTCTATGTCTCTCAAATATGTCATCAAGATTTTTATCCATTGCTTCCCTCTCTCTCTGAGTCATTGTGTAACTCATGTCCATATCTGAATGAGGAGGTGCTAATGATGTGCTCAACTCACTAGGATTGCTCTTAGGGTCAAACCAAACTTCTGAAGTATTCCTAGGGGATTGGTAAAAGATGGGCTCTTTTCCCTTACATTTTTGGCAAGTTTGCACTAAAGGTAATTGATCAAAAACTACTTGAGGTCATTTTCCTTGGTTCACTTGGTACCTTGTCGTAGCTGACATGAAAGAAAAGGCACTAGGTGAAAAGATGACCCTAAGAAATGTTGGTACCAAACTAGGATAGTAAAAGCATTCAATTGTCCAAAAGAGAGGTGATAAGATAGAATTTTTGTTAAAAAGGTATAAACCAACACTGCCACAGAGGTGCCCAACAATGGATAAGTATCCTAACACATATGGATCAGGAGGATGATTTACCCAAGATATAATTGATTGAATTTGAAATTGGATGAAAGTGAATTGGACAAGAGATTGCTAAGACTCTCCAAGTGTGTTATCAAAGAATCCAAAGGTTGGTCTTTTCAACAACGATGATTTCTAACTTATCGATTCCAAGCAAGGGTCACTTGGAAAATCAAAGATTGCTAATTCAAGGAGTCAAAACTGTAAGGAAACTCAGGTGCGGAAACAGCTTCCTACGCTAATCTCTATAGGAGAGTATTGTGCAAATTATTTTAAAACCTTACAATTTCAGATTCGTTAACTACTTTAACAAAGATATTGCAACCACATGCCATACATATAGAAAAATAGAGAATGAAACAATGATATACCCTGGGGAAACCTTTCGGTAAAAACCCCAGCACTCCAAAACCTGCACAATGTATTGATCAAAACTATTACAACTTACAATACACTTGCAATGCAAGTTCTTTCAGAAGATTTCTAAACCCTTGAAGACAAATCAGGGCAGCATAAAATGTTCCAATAGTACACTCACATCATCTCTCTTTGCAACCCTAAAAAAGCTTATATCACGCACTTCACTTTTTAGGGCTACTCCCAAAGATAATCGTATTAGGGTTTTACCATTCTCTGAGAAAATAGGAACCCCAAAATTTTTTTAGGGCGATGCCCTGAACCCCATGATTGGGGAAGAGTGTACAGTACTCAAATTTATCAGTTGCCACATGTCTTCACTTGTCATTGAATCTTCCTGACATAGCTCTTACGTGTCATAGGAATCCGTCATAACTATTTTAGCCATGATCTCCTTACACACAATTCAAGATGCTGACACATCAACATTATTTGCAAGAAATACATTTTACAAAACAAATAATAAGAATAGGAATTATCCAAGGTTGAGACACCTTATTCCTAACAAAGACACATGAACCCAAGGTGCAAATAGGCTTTTGACAGCGGGGTAAGTGACCTACTAAAATCTAGATCGACTAAGGAAGACTAAAAATGACACAAATTAGCTTTGGATTGCAGACAATAGTGAGACAACAAAATGACTGTATGCGATAGTTCACAGGGTAACAGAATGATACAATTTTCCCAGATGATATTTCGCACAAAGTAGTGTGATAGTTTTTAGGCAGTCATTACGATAATATCCAGGTAGGTGGTGTGATGAAAAAGAAGCAACGAAGTATCGCATGATAAAACTCAGACTAGTGTGAGATGATTGTTCAGTATCGTACGACTCTTGACCAGTGAATGTGAACAATCTAGTTTTGAAGGAAATTTGGTGAAAGTTGAAGGTAATTTGTTCAATTTCTCAATTTCAAACGCAGTAGTAGCAGAAAATAGACAGGTTTGCAAATAGTAAGTGATCAAACATGTCATAAAACATTTTCACAAGGGCAAAAGCAACCTTGCCAAGACAAGCACTTGAGATATCAAAATAGAAAAATCCTATGAGTACTACCGTGATGTTTAATGTTCAAGAACGTTTACACAGGTAGATCACAACGAAGACAATTCAAGCACTTACTAGACTAGAAAGACAAAGGCTCAATACTTAACAACTTGACCCACACTTGATGTCCCATTGCCTCACACAAAGTGGTTTCCCACAATAGATATTGGCTTTGTCGTGGAAGTGCCAATGACACAACCAAAGGAACACAGATGGTGAGTAATCTTGGGGTGATCTAGGTTAGTCCACTAGGATCAATCCTTGTACCAAGATGTTAAGAGCAAAAATCGGGTAGCTTCTATCTATGGTTCATAGTAAGGGCTTCCGTTCATAATACCCCTCTTGCTCCCCAAAGGGAATGCTTACCTTGCGGCAAGTAACGGACCTTGCGGCCACAAGAGTACCTGAAGCATTCTTGCTTAGCATTTTCCTCATGGTCACAATCCCACAAGTACTCACACCAAATGAAGACAAGTACTATGTCTACCAAAGTTTTGTGTCCTTGATAGCCTTGATTTTATAGTGGGTCAGAATAGCTCAGTATTAGCTTGTCCCCACTTGGGTCGTTCCTCTTGATTGCTCAAGAGCAGGCCCGCTAAAGGATCCTAAACTAAACAAGAAGTGGATTAACCTTTGAGGGTCGGGATTTTTGGTTCACCACAAAGGTGAAGAGCATACTCTCCTATCTCAAAAATCTTTCCTAAACACACCAAGCAATGTTTAATTATCCTTCTTGCTTTCAAAATCTAAAGGTGGGTCAAGATTTTTGGTTCACCACAAGGGTGAAGAGCATACTCTCCTACCACCAAAAGACTCCTACAACAAGATATTAAGTGCCTAAAAAAGAAAGAACTAGTATATGCTGCACTTAAAAATGAAAGCAAAGAACAAGCACTTGATTGTTTTTATGCTTTGGGCAGCCTTGCAAAAATGATTAGTAGCCCTTGTTCATTTGAACCTTTGACATGCGTTCTTTTTGGAAAATAATGAAAGCGACTAGGGCACACCTACAAGCACAAATTGTTAGACCCACAAAAGTTAGCACAATAAAATCAGGTATAATTTGCCAATGAAACTCTGTTCCAACACAACCAATCAAAACCAGCAAGCAAACAACCAAATCTTGACAAGAAAGAACCAAAATCACTCACTGCCAGGCCTGAGTGACAATTCTGTTAGAAATAGTTTCGCACGATACTTCGCAATATAATGATGTGATACTTTCTTTTTGAATGATATTTTGCACTACCTGCAGGTGACAGAAAGTAATATTCCAGTGTGACAGAATCTTGTAAGGGCGTATGATAGTTTGACTGGAAAAGTATCGTACGAGTATATAAAAAACTATCGTATGATACTAGTAAACTATCGTATGATATTCTGCCAAAAAGTACAGAAAAATAGCTGAAACAACAAGCAAAATATGAAGAAAAATTAACGGAAATGCATGAAAATGAAGGAAAAAAAGAAGTGTTCTGCCCCACGGTGGGCGCAACAAATGTACACTAAAATGTGCACTTCTCTAAGTCATTACTTCCAAGGACAACCATGGATTGGAAACTTTGAGAAAGCGACCTAGAGCTCCCTAGGCATGGAGTCACAAGGGTGTTAATAGGGCTCTCAACTAGAGCTAATAAGCATATGACCTTGCTAGTAAACCATACAATGGGAGATTCAAAGAGACAAGGGCAAGAGTGACAATATCTTCAAGAATCAAAAATGGAAATGCAATATAACTATGCTAGAATGAAGATGAAAGAATGAAACTAAGCTATAGAAAATGAGAGTGTTACAAGCCTTTACTAATTAAGCTATGTGAGTTAATCTACAATGCATGAAAGGAAACTATTTAAGAATGCTATGAAAATGATTAAGCTAGAAATGCAAGAATAAAAACTAGAATGCCACAAGATCTCCAAAGCTCCAATGTCACCAAGAAAACCTACAGCATAAGATTAGCATAAAGAGTGGGATCCTTTGAATGAGAAGAGAGCTCTCCTTTTATAGAAAATGGGAATAACAGACGGTGGAGCTTAAGAGGCAAAAGAGTTGATCAAGGGTGGAGTTTGAAAGTGGGATCAATCCTTGTGCACAAGTCTCCTCCAATGAGAAAGAACTGTTGACTTTTGTGCCGCATGTGAGATAAAAAGGCCTTTTCTCCTTTTTATAAAATAGGAATAATGCTTTATTTGTGCAACTTAGGATAAAAGGTAAGTGGGGGATTTTTATTTAATAAAAGGGGAGGGAATTTCTTTTAATTAAATAAAGACTTAGGATAAAATGGTTAATCCATAGAATATAATCGAATAAATGATAGAATTAGGAGTTGATCAAGGAAATTGATTTAAATTAAAAATATTGTAAAGCATTGATTTAGGAAATTGATAAAATGATGAATGGGGGCCCAAAGTCTAGGCAACCATTTTAGGGTGCATACATTTGCCCCTCTTTGGGTAATGTGTGATTATTATGGGAACACATGTATCCAAAGAATGGAATTGAAATGTGAGATCAATTTGGGATCACAAAACAACCCAGATGCGTGTTCAACGGATGGGAACACATTAGGAAAAAGATAACCTGATTGAAAAAGACAAGGCCAACACCCATGTAAATAGGTAATTGTCAAGTCTCAAATAAGAGATAAGAATCTCAAGGAGGGTTTGATTGATAAAGCTGAATCAAGAACTAAAGTTTGATAGGTACTGCCCCCTCGGAATTGAAATCAAAATCAGGTAGAGGAGAAATAGTAAATTGATAAATTTGATCAAATGACTAGAAATCATAATCGAAGGTAATAGAATAACCATTAAGCAGTGAAGATATGACCCAGTTTGACTAGGTTTGATTGAGAAAGATATAGGATAAAGATAAAGTCAAAACCTTAGAGAGACGAAGTGAAGGAGATGAATGAAAGACTAGAAGGGCGAGAGAGATGGGGATGAAGAAATGAAGATGCCCCAACGAAGATCGAAGGATTAGGCCTCAAATGGTTAGCCAACTACGTAGAAGAAGGAGGAATTTGAAATGCAATTTTGACTATCAAGATGAACTTGGATTTTGATTTTGATCCTGAAAATAGATCAAAGATGTTGACATTAGCCAGGGGTACAGTTTTCACAAAATTCCAAGATGTTTTGAAAATCAGGTCAAAAAGTCAAAATGCTATATAAAGGGGTAAAAAGGTTATTTTCAAATTGATTTGTCTTTTGTGATATTGAGAACTTCGAGAGATTAGAGAGAGGTTATGGCTTAGTAGGCGGAGATTCTAGTCGACACACATCAATTCTAGCGCAGTTGGTTGCACAATCGGCCTCCTCACTATGGTGCCCCGATAAGTTTTAAAAAAAACTAGCCATTTGAGTCATTTATTGCTTTTAAAACATGTTTTTAATGTGTGCAAATTATATTCATGTGAAACATCGTACGACACTTAAAAAGTATCACACACATATTACATATTGTATCATGTGATAGTTCGTGAGCTAAGAATATATCACACAGCCGTCGAGAAAGCATCACGCGATGCTGGCTGAAATGCCGTGTGATATAGGGTGAACTATCACACCACGGGAAAGTGTCGCACCACTATGTAACAAACTATCACATGATACAATATTAACAAATAGTATCGCAAGAGTATAATAAGAAGTATCACATGTTTTTAATTTGAACAATATAACATGGGTCTAGATAATTTTTGTGTTTAATATTCATTGTACTCATTTTAGTCATCCATCATGATATGTTCTGACATCTGGTTTGCGGGTTATGGCTTGCAAGAGTTTTTCTCGGCACTGATCATTAGAGCAGCGAGAGTGGTGGGACTATGCTGTGTTCGGGATCTAGATGATCCAGGTAGGGATGACTTGGCCAAGATGGGGTTTGGGTACTTGTTGGAAATGCAATATAACTATGCTAGAATGAAGAAGCAAGAATGAAACTAAGCTATAGAAAATGAGAGTGTTACAAGCCTTTACTAATTAAGCTATGTGAGTTAATCTACAATGCATGAAAGGAAACTATTTAAGAATGCTATGAAAGTGATTAAGCTACAAATGGAAGAATTAAAACTAGAATGCCACAAGATCTCCAAAGCTCCAATGTCACCAGGAAAACCTGCAGCATAAGATTAGCATAAAGAGTGGGATCCTTTGAATGAGAAGAGAGCTCTCCTTTTATAGAAAATGGGAATAACGGATGGTGGAGATTAAGAGGCAAAAGAGTTGATCAAGGGTGGAGTTTGAAAGTGGGATCAATCCTTGTGCACAAGTCTCCTCCAATGAGAAAGAACTGTTGACTTTTGTGCCCCATGTGAGATAAAAAGGCCTTTTCTCCTTTTTATAAAATAGGAATAATGCTTTATTTATGCAACTTAGGATAAAAGGTAAGTGGGGGCTTTTTATTTAATAAAAGGGGAGGGAATTATATTTAATTAAATAAAGACTTAGGATAAAATGGTTAATCCATAGAATAAATCGAATAAATGATAGAATTAGGATTTGATCAAGGAAATTGATTTAAATTGAAAATATTGCAAAGCATTGATTCAGGAAATTGATAAAATGATGAATGGGGGCCCAAAGTCTAGGTGACCATTTTAGGGTGCATACAAGATATATTTCAGTTCATCCTATGAGAATGGAATATGTCAAACATATGAAGATGAGATGGAATCAGCTAGACATGATGAAGAGAATGTGCTGAATCATAGTTTTGAAAATTTTAAAAATGTCCCAACTGATCAAACTCTTGGTGAGAGAGAGTTTGTACTTCTTGAAAATAAGCTATTCTCAAAGCCTTTTGGTGAGGACAAAAACTATCTAGAATATAGAGATGGGACAGATTGTGAACAAGAAGGTATCCAAAAAAAGAAGACTAACCTAGAGGTTTGTATGATTAACCAGAATCTTCTATTCAACAAGGATTACAATGGACCTGATGATTTCTCAAGGGCTGAACATAGATTGGATGCCAAAGATCGTATTGATGAAGCGATGAGAATTGTGTATAAGGATGACATGTGTAATGCAACAAGGTTAAAAGTGTTATGTGATCAGAATCAGGTGTTCGATAGAGGAAGGAAGTGAGTTTCATTTTTTTGGGGGGCTTGCGGCCACCCAATTTTACTTCGCATCAGATTAGTATGGATACTTGATCTGCTTCTCTTGAGATAGTTGGAATCTCGCTATGCTCACATGGAGCATATGTCCCCAAAAAGAGCCTGTTGGAGCTCTAAATTTTGGGCAAAATTTGGAGTCCTATATAGTGATAAAACCTTAAAATATGGCCTCTTAAACTCCATGCCCAATAATTAATGATGGATTACATGAAATGGGATAAATAATTATATTAATTTTCAATTAAAAGTTGAGGTATTAAGAAAGGAAACTCTGTGACAGGAACAATCAAAATTCTGTGATCAAAACCTTTAGAAAATGCTGGAATTTTGACCTTCTGCAAAGATGATGCTAATAGAGGCTGAAGCTAGTTGAATTTTAAAAATCTAAAAATGACCCAATTTGGTAAGTCAAATTTCCTATCTCTAGTAAAAACCTTATCTTTCCACAATGTGTTTTGGTTTTTAGACCAGGCCCAAATCTAAAAGTTAGGTAGTTATTTTTTAGTTAGTTTATTATTTTTCAAAATAATTTGTAATAAGGGTTGTGTCTTTTCACCCTAAAGAGGTGTGAAATCCACTTAAACACATATATATATACATAATGTAAAATGTAAAGAGATAAGATAATTCATATTTTCATAAGATATAATTCGATCACAACTGCAATATGAAATTTAATGTACTATTTTTTCAACATTAATAAAGATAAGTGCTTTTCTTTTTATTTGTGGTTATAAGTTATATGTTTTCAATTAGTCTTTTGGATATTCTGTTTAATAGAGTGTTTCATTGTGTTAAATTCCCAAAGTGTTATAATCCAGAACCACTATATAGTTCGAATATCAATAGAAAGGTCTGTGTACGTCTTTCTTCTATTTTTGTTGGTCTCTTGAATAGAGTTAAATTCAATAGAACTAGTTGTATAATCTAATTTGAATTATACTTTAAGTGGAAGCCTCTGAAATGATGGTCTTGTCTTATTAAAGAAAGTTTCTTTTAAAACTGTCTCTGATCGTATGTAGGATCGAAAGTTTTATGACTCTATAGCCCAAGTATTTAGAAGGCATTGATCTAACTATTATTTGGAAATTGTCATTTGATTCATACTTTGTGGTTTGTAGATAATATAATCATTATTTCAAAAACATTCCTTTTGAGTCCTTAGTTTAATCCACTTTAGTCAAGATTTATAGAGTAGAGATTATGAAATATCCCATTGTTGAAGACACATGCAAGATATTTATTATATTCAACGTTTTCAATCAGCATACCAAACACCGTTAAATATTATCAGTCAATGACTTCTTCTCAGTTATCGAACAAATCAACACAGTCAAATTCGATAGAAAACACTAATATAGTAGCTATTATAAGGAATATGGGCGGAAAACATTGGGACGTGAAAACAGATCCATTCGTTCCTTAGACCAGCAGAATATTATGAGATTAGACTAAAATATGGGAGACTATTGTGCAGCAACGTGAGTTCATTAGTGGATACATGGCACCAATATACTAATATTTTGGTGTTGATAAGAAAATTTGTAGGGCGCTAATTTTTCTGACAGTTAGTGATTAAATAATGTTGACTTGATTCATATATGGATATTGGATGGTAACTTGAGAATGTAAGGATTTATATGGAAGCTTCTGAATGACTAAAGATAGTAATGAACAGTGTTATATATATTTATTTGAGCAGCGGTCATCTCCCAAATTTTGCAAGCATGAAGGAACAACCAAGCATCAATAATATTCCCCACAAACCATGGTCAATAAGTCTACATCATTCAGACATAAACTCTTCGATCTTTCTTAAACTTCTACAACAGTCAATTTATGTTTCAGTGTACCCATTCATTTCTTGTAGATGTGGGGTAGTCGGAAGCCCTGAGAAAGTGTGAAGGGACATGTAATATTAGAGATTGACTGGCTACCTATAGACACAATATATCATTGTTGATGATCCTTGTGAAGGCTTATATAGATATAGAAAACACTAAACAATCTTATTGCACCATAGTATTGAACAAGTTCAGAAGATGGGAAACATTAAAAGATATTCAGGATATACAGTTTGAAAAGTCATCAATTGGAGTTTGTCTCTTTAGTTATCTCTGGTGGATCTGCTCTGTCTCGAGAGATTGCCTTTGGCATCTAGTGGCTGCAGCTCTCATATTTTAGATCACTCACTTCATTCTTATATCGTCATATAAATTGTTAATAGTCAAGCTTGAATATGACCAAAGAGACATTACGCATTCAGTCAAATTAATCATCTTTAGGAAAATCTTATCTTTTATCCCCTAATTAAACTAATCAATCAGAGAAGGCCATTGGGTATCAAGATCTTTTCAAGTTAGTCCTATCAAATTCAACTGAGACCTTAGTACTCTAAGTGTATATATAAGGTCAACACATCTAGTATAGATTAACTTGTCCACCTAAGATAGCAACAATATTAAGGTTTATTATATGAGAAATATATCTTACAAAAGATCAAATATATATCATGTCATTTCTATATCTTTCCAATTACATGAAGTTTAAAGGATCCGAGTTAGTTGTCCTAAATTCCTAAATCATTCTAGCTAGGGACATTACATTATCAGAGGATTTGTTTCTTTCCTCCAAGGATCATTCACCACCTTGGGAGGAACTTTGTTTGTTTATGTACACAATTGTGCGACATAGAGAATTTGATAGTTCAAAGTGAAATTAGGCCTACTAGCCTTGGCTTGATTAAGCCAGAATTGCAGAGGTATCGATTTGTACCTGTTCGTTGGCCAAATCCGATCCATCATTTTTGGGCACCAACACAGGGACCGATATACCATTGATCATAGGAATGTTTTAGAATCTAGGTTTCGTAATGGTTAGATCTCCCCTCATATTGTGGATAACTAAATCCAGTGCTCCTAGATATTTACGCTTAAAGGTTCGAGCACAGAGCCTTCCAATATCTATTTTTCCTGGATCTACCTAGATAGCTGAAGCAATGAATATTGCTAGAATATTAGAGTTTACTCGATAATGATCCTCATTATTAATAAATTTGGGCCCTAAAATCCTACAGACAACCCTCAGGGTGAGAGTGTGGGTGCTAAGCATGAAGGATTTTAGCCTTTTCACAGTGATTATGCCATCGAAGGCAACCTGATGCTTGGACCCTTTCATCTTGATGGGGGTTGTCATCTTCTCAGAGAAGAAGAGCCTAAATTGCCAAGAAGAGTTAAAGAAGGATGGGGAAATTCATTATTTATAATATTCCCAAAACAACTTTTCCTATTTTGTCTATTCTTCTTCATGACTCTTGGGCTAAAATAGCCCACAAAGAGAAAATAAAATGAAATGTATATGAATTTAGAGATGGTTGGGAGAGTTGAAGTCCAATGCATGATCAGTCATTTTTAATTAACCTATTTTTTAACATTTTACAATTTAATGAATATAAGATAGATATTATTTTAGTGTAATTAAAGACAGAATAGATTTTCTATGTCTTACTATATGGCTAATTTATATATGAAATCCAAACTTATACATGATTAAAATAGAATAAAATTGTATTTTATATATATATATATATATATATATATATATAAAGCTATATATTTATATAAGCTAATATAAATATATACTTATCCATATTTGTATATATATAATACAGAGATGTCAAAATTAATAAAATTTTGAAGACAAAGTCCATGATTATCCTTTATCAATCATTATCTACGCGAACCATCACCAAATAATGAGATAAATGAGAATTTGCACAAACATAAGAAGAGATAATATACTAGTAGGGAAACATCCCTAAGACTCAACGTCTACTATAGTGCTTCTTAACCAATTATAATTGTTTCTACTAAATATACTAAATGCTCAAAAAAAAATTCATTGAAATAATCTACTAATGGAATGTATGCTTAAGGAATTACTGCTCTAAAGATACCTGTCCTTGTTTCACTGAGAGAGTGACTGAAAACAATCTTATCATGGCTAAACTTGCTCAATCAACTGATGATAATTTGTTTAATATTCTCCTAATAATACATTACACTGAGTTCTTCAACAGGTTACAAAATACAAAAAACATCCTCACAGAATTATTGTCGAGGTCAGATAATAAACATCTTAACTCTTCTTATTTGTGACTAGTTCAACTTGAGGACTTCACCTTTGAATATCAATTCCATTATATCCACATAAAGAAAGACATATTTTTGCTAATATTTTGCTTCCTACAAGAAATAGGGGAAATAAAAAATAAACAAAAATCAAAGCTCACATATAACAATGATACAAATGGTCAAAGCCAATGGACAATTGGTTTTATTCCCCATAAAGAGATAACCTCAATGAATTATGCCTCTCGCAATTTGTCATATCCTCCCAATCAAACATCAAGGCCAAGACCCTAAGACCAGATACTCGCACTAGGCAATTACCAATCAATGGTTAATGAACCAAGATAAAGAAATGGAACGATGTATTGTTTTCATTTAGACTTGATAGAGGGCATCCTAGAGACCAAATTTCATTATCAATCATATGATAACTTTACAGTATGAATGCTTTTCTTGGACAACATAAATGTAGGTGAATTAGCTTTCATAAAAAATGCACTTTAAACATAGCTTTCAGCGGTTTAACTCTCATGTTAGAATATTATCTTAATATTTTCCTCTTTTCTCCCTTAAATTTTTATATGGCTTCATAAGTTGTATTGAGTTCACATGCTATTTGTATTCAGCAAAATTTTTATAATATGTACTGTCAAAAGTAGTCAAGACATATATTAGAATGGACAGATTTGTGATTTCTAGGACTATTTTATATGTGAGAGCCAATAAAAGTGTGTTGAAACATGTATTAAAGATCAGGGAAGTGAGGGAAAATAAGTATTAAGAAGCATAATTAACTACATTATTTTTTTAGAAGATAGATATTGACTATCATGGATATCATTTTGATTTATTAACTCTAGACAAGACAAATCACATGAATGATCAATAAGTATATACTGGTCATTATTGACTAACGTAGCAACAATTTTATTTGGGTTAAAGACTACAAATGATGCATGTTCACTAGTAACCATCCATTTGTTTTCTACTAACGAACATGTTCACTTCCAAATACCTATATCTTCCTTTCCCTAGATGCCATCTAACATAACTGTGTAGTTAGCCTTGTCAAGAAAAATCTTGTTGCATCTATTAAAAGTGATTAGAAAATGTTGTTTATTAGTTCAAATTTATATTAGACAAATTAAGTAATTAATATAAAGCATGAATTCTACTTTTGAAAATAAGTGCCCCGTATGCAATTGTAGCACCAACATGTTCCTCTGAATAACAAGAAGTAAAAATGTATTAGAGTCTCTAAAAGCAAAAACATGCATTTGTACAGTGTTTCAGGACACAACCTTATAGAAAACAAATAATTTCTTGAGGTTCATCTACAAATTGAAAAATAAATAATTTATTTTTATAATATAGTAGGAAATCTAATAGTTTTGCAAAGTACTTTGACCATTTTTCTTTCAAATTTTAAAGTTGCTTGTAGATTGTTGTGATTCAACACAATGAACCATTAGACCATACGGTTTTTCATCATCCATTAGTGTAATATGCACAATAATAATAAAAATGCTAAAAACAAATAAACAAAAAAAATTTAATATTTATTTTTGGCACTTGTCCTAAAATTAAAATATATTATTTTCAAATTCCTTTTCTCTTGTAGTAGCTTAAAAATTTGTTATTTCATGTATATATGCTTTTGTACTATGTTTTAAAAAAATCATATATTTTGTTATGACAATTTCCCTAAATACTCTCTTTCCTTTTTTCTTTTAAATTGCAATGGGGCATAAAAATGCACTTTAAAAGAGGTAAAAATGTTGTTTAATTTTTTAAGACTTTTTTCCATACGATTATGTACTCTATTAAGAAATAGATTGAAATGTAGTACTTGTCTATTGCCTGATCATCCATCTAATTCCCAAAATGCTTAACTGTGATCTTTCCATTTTTAAAGACTTTAGAGAATCTTTAAATAATAATAATCCTATACCTGAACTATGACATGTATGGCCAACCTTCTGTAAATTTGCCACAAAATCCTTCAATGGAAAATTAGACATTTCTAGTACCTTATGAATTTTGGCATGCAAAATGGCCTACCTTTACCAGTCATCAACAACATTGTCAAGCCACCACATTCAACATATTTCTTAGTGTGCCAATTGAACTCTTCTACACCTAGTAAATGAATTTCACTTAAAATTTATCATCCATAATCTCTAGCATATACTTGGCCAATATGATTTCTGCCACAAGGAGATCTCAAACTTCATCCTAGTTGGCAACAATGAGGTAATTAATGACTACACCAGCCTTAGTTCTGTCACTACTACATTAATGGAAACCTATTATAACTTTCACAAACCCTTCACCATGAATTTGACAAAGTGCCCTATCTTGATCTTTAACTTGGCCTTACTGGCTTCAACCTTTGTGCTCACTTCAAATCTGCATTTATCAACATTCCAATAGTTGTTGAAGCTCTAGAAACTACAACTCTCTCCTTGAAGTGCCCTCAAGGTAACAAAAACTCCATTCAAGTGGAAAAGATTCTAGCACAAACTTACTCAATGATGATTAAATGTGTAAAATTATGCCAATAGATTGAAAATAGCTCTTGAAACCTATCTGCCCCCTTCCTCTTAGAACACAATTCTCCATGTAGACAAAATGTTGCATATTTTACACCATGGAATAAAGATTGTAATATATATGTGTAGTTTCCCTCCTTATTAATAATAGAAGGCACATTGGAATATTGTCTTATAGATAATGCTAGAAAGAAAATGTTTAATTTTGTATAGATATATTAGACAAAAGATTAATTTATGTTGTTAAATAATATTAGGTTATTTTGAGTCATCCATATTAGATAGGTTAGGGAGATTTTTTTGTTTAAATTCATTCACCTTATAGTTCAAAGTTCATGGATATGTGCAAGATCATGGTATGCCGAAAAAGTGGCGATGTGAAAAAAATGACCTTTTCACCTATCCAAAAATGTGAAATCATGTGTTGACTTTTTTGTTAGGCCTAGATGTCACTACACCTAGCCAAAGAAAACACCAAGGCATGAAACGTATTGGGCATCTGATAGGTATCAAGGATATGATAGCTATAGGATACCTGATAACTATCAGATATTCGAGATGTAACACATCATAAAATTGATACTATATAACAATATAATATTATGAATATTGGATTGTAATATGTAACAATAAAACATTATACTATAATAATGAAATATTATAATATTATATTATATAATTTATTAATATAATACATTATAATTTATATTATAATACATTACAATATATTGTAATATAATATTATTATATATTATATTATATTATATTATATTATATAATATTCTCTCTCTCTCTCTCTCTCTCTCTCTCTCTCTCTCTCTCTCTCTCTCTCTCTCTCCATTACACATACCATTTGGATTTTCTTAGATGTTTATAAGGCCTTTTCAACAATTCTATTCTAAGAATATTCTACAATCATGGATTTCCACGAGACATCATTAAGGCATTATGTCATACACACTCATTGATTTCCTAATCTATGCATTCCATCTTTATTATAATTTTTTTTTCTTGTGCGTCTAGATTATTTAATTCGGCAGATGGTCGAGATGCTCCTACATCATTGGGATTAAGGTGGGCCTTTCAAATAAGTTATGTATCTAGGTGATCTATTTGATTTACCACATTTTTGAATTCTATGTGGGTATCAATGATGACAAAAGTTGGTAACAAGATCTATAAATCAAAAGATAATATCTTATCTATTGCATGAACATCTCAAGTGTGTCATAAAGTGTTTGCCTATTTTCTTTATATTTCTCTTTTTCTTATTTTTCTTTCATATTATTCATCTTGAGAAGTTTCTAAGAGATTTCTATGGTCTAATGGTAGATCTACAAATAAAATGCATGTTCTTACTTGGGAAATTTTGTATAGACATGGCAATAAGAGGGATGTGGAGTTAAAATATCTATTCTTAGAGGGTGTTTCTCTCATTCTAAATGGGTTATTAAAGCACTTTATGATTGAACTTAGTTTTGTTGATTTATTTTTTGTAAATTCAATAATCATGTTATGAGCATTATGGTTTGTAGGTCCATCTAGAAGGGATGTGAGAAATCTAGGAGATGTAAAGCTGAATTGGATGTCAAGGTATCATTAATGATAATACTTTTCTTTTTAGTTATTTATGGTAATCTATTAAACTAAATGAAAAATCATTTTCCCTCCATAGAGAGTTTTCTTCCCACAAATAGAAACTGAATATATTTCTCATATACTAAATTAGAAGAAATTATGAAATGAGATTCTCTTAAGATTAGTTTTATCATTTTTATAACCTATAAAGAATTTATTCTATGATTATTATTTCTTTGGAGATGAATCATCTAGTATTGGAAAGGAATTATGATCTTAATTAGTCATGTGGAAAAATGTTGTTGGATGGTACTATTTAGAATATGTAGACATAATTTATATAATTGGTAAATTAGAATGTCATTGTAACAACTTCTAGGGGGTAAATGATGTTAAATCTAGATATTTAACCAACTTTGATAAAATTTGGTCAATTGTGATTGAGCCCAAAATATCTTTTTTGTCTAAAGATGATTTCTTATTAAAAAAAAATTATTGTAGGTGACTTTCTTAATTTTAGGAATACATTGTTTCTTGTGTGTTGATTGCATGAATATTTGAACTATATATTTCTAATGTTATGAAAAACTAATATGGAATTATTTTCTACATGTTTTTGTGGGCTAGTGTTCCATCTATTTCATGGTTTGATGTCTTGTTTCGTAGTATTGAAAAATCTCTCAAAAGATTGGCTATTTATTTAATAAATTCAAATTGGTCTTGTTAACTAAAATCTTATGTTTTGGGTTGGGGGCCTAGCTCAAATATGGAGATCTTCTTGTTGTA
The DNA here is from genome assembly GCA_027943335.1 of Chamaecyparis obtusa. Lineage (NCBI taxonomy): Eukaryota > Viridiplantae > Streptophyta > Pinopsida > Cupressales > Cupressaceae > Chamaecyparis > Chamaecyparis obtusa. Next base: position 84,460 of record BSBK01007947.1, read on the forward strand.
AAGCACAAAGTCACTAGCTCTAGTCTTTCCCTAGCCCATGTGTTATTGGAGGACATGTTGCACCAGTGTCACTAATCACATTAAATTTTTTACTAGGTATACTACAATTTATAAGGGGCTACTTGATTCCTATAGTCTAAAAAATAAAAAATCTGACATCTTATTTAGATTAAAAAGAAATTGTATCTTTTCTAAGGTAAAAGTGGGGTAGTTTCTAATTTCTAAAGAGAAGTCATGTATTTCTTATTTATATGTAGGTTTGTGAGTAGGATAGCTTATTTAAAGTAATAAAAAATATGATATTATAATCAATTTAATCAAAAAAGTTAAAAGTAAAGAGGATCAAGCTCTTACAAATGGCTCTAAACATATAACTATAGTTTGTGTTGTCCATCTTCAAGACTGATAAAGTGTTGGAAACTGCAATTGAAACAATTGTTGTATTGTCATTGATGCCAAACCTTAACTGGTAAGACAATTTCTATCTAAGAAAGTACTATATCTATTGATTGATGAAAAGGATTAGGGAAAGGGAGATAACAAGAGAACCTAGGGAAAGGTTAAGTTATTTGATACTTCAATGAGTACTTGATTATTTGGAACATTGATAAGATAATTTTGTTTATCTAAGTAAGAAGAAAGACTCAAGAAGTAGGCTTAACCGAGCAAAAGTGAAGAAATCTAGTTTTTGCCGAATGATGTTAGTGTCGACTGAGTGCCAATATATGCAGAGTAAATTTAGTGTTGACCAAACATTAGTTTATACCGAGCGACGGGAAATTGCTGAGCAAGATAGTGTTAACCGAGGAAGACAGTTTCAAGAGATGACCGAGTTACGCAGTGATGACCAAGGAGATGAATGCAGTATTGACCAAGTGTCAATAATTTACATTTGGAGAAAGAATTCAGATTCCCAACTGACAGTTGAATTCTTGGGTTATGTAAATTGTGTTGAATTTATTAATTGATTGTATGGAGAATTTAATGCATGGTAAATCATTTTACTATGGATTTAATGAGAAGTTTCTAGATGTAACTAGAAGGAACCTAAGTGTTAGAAAGTAAAGTCCACCAAGATAACTGAGAGGGGGGGGGGGGGGGGGGGTGAATCAGTTATTAGATAATTATTACTTTTATCAACTTCAACAACATTTAACCATGTAAGCAATATAATTACCAACCATAGAAAGATATTCATACACAATGACATAATAACACAAGATATGTTAACTAGGGAACCTCTTGATCAGAGAGTAAACCCCGATGGGACTGATGCCCACAAAAGATGCACTAATATGAATATTCCTTGTGAAAGGATGGACTCTGTTAGGAGTCTTATGAAATACATTCAGTACATATGAATCCCTGTTAGGAGATTTTGAATCCCTGTTAAAAGATTCTAACCCTGTTAAGAGTTATGGAAGACAGAAGGACCCATTGCCCAAACAACTTCAAGGCAAGATCACTGAACACACTGTCCAACTGACCTTAAGATTATTCAACATAATAATATGAAATATGTTACCTCCTTCTCACTATGCCAAACCCCACTTACTACTACACAAGATCTCAATTCCAGATCTCTGTACTTCACATGTCTTCCTTCACCACTGCATTGGCTCTCTTCTTCACTTCATGCATACATTCGCATCACAATTCATAAATCCGTACACATTTCATCATCTACAACATATAAAAAAAGGAAAAACATTCCTTCCTTTATACCACACTCAAATAATTACAAATGAGTCGGCATACAATTTACAAAATAAAAGTTTCCAGACGCTACATCAAAATTACATAAAAATTGTTGGCTTCCAAATACAATAACTCTTCACTCATGTGACCTCAAAGTTTTTGCTATGAACCATGTCACCATCAATGTGTCTCAAACTTCCCTTTAACTGTGCAAAATCAGATTCCATCCCGATTAGGAGATATCATCCGATTTCCACAAACTGCTACTCAGGAACATTGCCAAAATACTGCTTCCACCAAAATGATCATAGCTTTCATGAATAAATGAATTAATATCTGTGCTCTTAACCATAGACATATAACATATCAAAGAACATAACCTCAACATCGCATAACTCCATCTTCAATATAACACATGCACTAATTAAAACACTGTCTGCTTCTCCCGCGAGTCTCCAGAAGATCACCGTGTTGACATCAATGACAATCATAGTCATGAATGCAACAACAACTACTATCAATATTTCCCAAAAGAATTCATTCCTAACAATCTCCCCATTGGAATTGATGGCAACATAGATGAAAAACATCCAATGTTCCAAAAATCCAATACTGCAAAACTGCTACTCTGATGCTCTGAAAATTCTTCAAGTCCTCTTCATCAATCAAATCACAACTGGTACAAATGATTTTTCATGTACACTTCTCCCCCATTGACATCAATGACAAAAATTTCATCACTATGTCAACAATAACTCAATGTCAAAAGACACTATTCAGAAAATATATTCACAAGAGTCCTCATGACTCAGCTCAGATACACATACTCCCCCATAGAGGAAGTACCAACATCCAGTCCAAAAGAAAGATAGGGCTCATATACTACTGGATGGATGCAACCAATTGCATCATTACTCAAGAGTAGGCTGGGGCATAACCCCAAGCATACCTCTCAAATAATCAAATGTATCCTTAGGCAAGGGCTTAGTAAATATGTCTGCTATCTGCTCCTTTGTGCTTATGTACTCCAGTCTAACTTCTTTCTCATCAACTTTCTCTCTTACAACATGATACTTGATCTCTATATGTTTTGTCTTAGATTGTAATACAGGATTCTTAGACATACTAACTATACTGGTATTGTCACAATGTATGACAATAGGCTAAACAAACTTAATTCCAATATCCTTCAACATCTGTTTCATCCAAATTATCTGGTTGCAATTATTTGCTACTGCTACATACTCTGCTTCTACTGTACTCTGTGATATACAATTCTACTTCTTGCTCAAAAATGTCTTCGCCAAATCATTCTCAAACAACATAGCTCTTGCTGCTTTAGTCACTGACCTATTTCTTCTTTCTACAATACCATTCTATTCAGGTGTTCTAGGGGTTGAAAACTATCTCCTAATACCATTCACTTCACAAAAAGTGTTAAACTCTCTAGAAGTAAATTCTCCTCCTCTATCAAACCTCAAACATTTAATCTTCATTCCTGATTCATTCTCAACTTTATTCTTAATGATCTTAAACTTATCAAATGCTTCAGATTTTTCTTTCAGAAATGAAATCCACATCATTCTTGTAAAATCATCAACAAGAATCATAAAATATGTTTCTCCATAGAATCCTCTAGTCCTGGTAGGACCACTCAAGTCTGTATGAACAATCTCCAACTTTTCTGTTGATGTGAACTTCTTACTAGGAAATGAACTTCTCTTCTGCTTAGCCATCACACATTCTTTGCAAATCATGTTAGTAGGTTTCACAATTTTAGGTAAATCTCTTACTACAAGTGTAGTACTCACTTTCACAATGTTATCAAAGCTTATATGACAAAATATTCTATTGCATAACCAACTGTCATCAATCTTAGTAATCAAGCATGTCATCTCAGTAGGATTCAACTGAAATACATTACCTCTGGTTCTAGATCCAGTTCCAATAAGATTTCCATCTTTATCCTTTATCACACAAGTTTTCTCAGTAAACCAAACTTGATATCCCTTATCAACTAACTGTCCAACACTCAAAAGATTATGTTTCAATCCATCCAAAAAATAAAAATCATCAGTATTAGTCTTTCTATCAAGAGTAATAGATCCTATACCTTTAATCAAACAAGGTGCATTGTTTCCAACTCTCACAACTCCTCCATCATAATTGTTAAACTTTATGAACTTTCTTTTATCTCCAGTCATATAATATGAACAACCACTGTCTATAATCCAATTAGATTTCTTTTCAACTTGGGAAACTAAGGCTTTCTCTTCTTTAACATCAGATTTAGGATTCTCTTCTTTAATTTCTACAAATCCTATTTCATCATTGTTCTCATTATCACTGTCCCTCAAATGTCTTTCAATAATAGCTTCAAGGTCTTCATCATTAGCATAATAAAATTCCTTAGATCTTCTAGGCTTGAAATTACTTCTATACTTTTTAACTCCCTTAGGACACTTAGATGCAAAATGACCATATTCTTGACAAGTCCAACATTTAAAAATTTTCTTACCGTCTGGTTCTCTTTTCACAAGCAAGGCGATACCTTCTTCAATCTTCTTGTCTTCTTCATTTCTAGATCTACTACTGCTACAAGCATAATCTCCACTCACACTGGTACTTCTTGACAAAGTAGGTCGAATGCTAAGAGCACTGAATGCTGTCTCCATTCTAGGTAGGTCTCCTGATAATCTCAGGTTCATTTCTGCTGCTTCCAATCTTCCAAGAAGAGTCTCTCTTGAAAAGTTCAGAGTACAAGGTATAGCTTGTTCAATCATCTATGTTGTTTGCTTAAATACAGGAGTCAATGTCTTCAGTATCTTCCATATCACTTCATTCTCTATCTTTTCTCCTCCACAAGATTTAATTCTTGCAACAATTTATGACATTCTACCAATATAGCTTCTAACAGATTCATCTTCCATCATTCTTATATCTTCAAATGCACAAATCCAATTATGTAATCTAACCTTCTTTGCATGTTCATCACCTTCAAAATTAGAGTGTAAAGCTTTCCAAATATCATGAGCTTTAGTTAAACATTTTACCTGACTATACTCATTCTCCAGAAGTGCTGTCAAAAGTGCTTCTCTTGCAAGTATGTTACACATGAATAAATCTAGCTCATCTTTAGATGTTGTCTCAAGATTATCTTCTTCAACAATAGTTTTATTGTTCTTTATGATCAAACAATAACCTGGTCCTAAACACAATATATGTGCCTTCATCTTTTCTTTCTAGCTGTCAAAATTTACTCCATCAAACTTAGGGCTTTCTTTCCTGAAATTCTCCATAGATCTCCTTAAGCTATTAAACTTCTCTTTCAAGGACCTACCGCTCTGATACCAATTGTTAGAAAGTAAAGTCCACCAAGATAGCTGAGAGGGGGGGGGGGGGGGTGAATCAGGTATCAGATAATTATTACTTTTATCAACTTCAACAACATTTAACCATGTAAGCAATATAATTACCAACCATAGAAAGATATTCATACACAATGACACAATAACACAAGATATGTTAACTAGGGAACCTCTTGATCAGAGAGTAAACCCCGGTGGGAATGATGCCCACAAAAGATGCACTAATATGAATATTTCTTGTGAAAGGATGGACTCTGTTAGGAGTCTTATGAAATACATTCAGTACATATGAATCCCTGTTAGGAGATTTTGAATCCCTGTTAAAAGATTCTAACCTTGTTAAGAGTTATGGAAGACAGAAGGACCCACTGCCCAAATAGCTTCAAGGCAAGATCACTGAACACACTTTCCAACTGACCTTAAGATTATTCAAAAGAATAATATGAAATATGTTACCTCCTTCTCACTGTGCCAAATCGCACTTACTGCTACACAAGATCTCAATTCTAGATCTCTATACTTCACGTCTTCCTTCACCACTGCATTGACTCTCTTCTTCACTTCATGCATACATTCACATCACAATTCATACATCCTTACAAATTTCATCATCTAAAACATATAAAAAAAGAAAAAATATTCCTTCCTTTATACCACACTCAAATAATTACAAATGAGTCGGCATACAATTTACAAAATAAAAGTTTCCACATGCTACATCAAAATTACATAAAAATTGTCGGCTTCCAAATACAATAACTCTTCACTCATGTGACCTCAAATTTTGCACTATGAACCACATCACCGTCAATGTGTCTCAAAATTCTCTTTAACTATGAAAAATCAGATTCCATCTTGATTAGGAGATATCATCCGATTTTCACAAACCGCTACTCAGGAACACTGCTAGAATACTGCTTCCACCAAAATGATCATAACTTTCATGAATAAATGAATTACTATCTGTTCTCTTAACCATAGACATATAACATATCAAAGAACATAACCTCAACATCGCATAACTCCATCTTCAATATAACACGTGCGCTAATCAAAACACTGTCTACTTCTCTTGCGAGTCTCCAGAAGATCACTGTGTTGACATCAATGACAATCATAGTCATGAATGCAACAAAAATTGCTATCAATCTTTTCCAAAAGCATTCATTCCTAACACTAAGATCTATAGAAGGAGATTAAGTGGGAAAAGATTGATCTACCTAAACCTAAGATCTACAGAGGAGATTAAGCAGCAAAAGATGGATCTACCTAACTGAAGAGGTATATAGGAAAACCTAAGTGTGAGGTTACAGAAGATGTTGAAGTTGTTGATGTTATTGACTTATAAGTCTAAGAAGAAGGCTAAAGGTGAAGGAGTTGTGATTCTTGAGGTGAATTCTGAGCAGATCAGTGATGGAGACGGAAATGGAACTCAGTCAGTAAATCAACATATATATGTGAATTGGATCTGTTATTTGCAAAGTGAGTTGTATGTTTTTTAGATTAAAAACTACTGCTACTTTCTAAGCATTGTATCAGTCTAAATCCTTTAATAAAGGTTGACCTAATATTCATTGTTTAAATCCTTTAATCAAGGTGGAATTCTAACGGAATGTACTTAAATCCTTTAACCAAGTCACTTTTGACAGAGTGTTTAAATCCTTTAACAGAGTCACACCTGGCAGTGTGTTTGTAAACCTTTAACAAGGTTGGCTTTTCACATAGGTCACTTCAGAAGAGTGAAAATATTAGTAACATGTTACAAAGTAGTTTTTCCCAAGTTTGGTTTCCACTATAAATCCTGGTGTTATACTTGTGTGAATGTTTTGATGTGTTTGTTTCTCTAGTATATATGTATGTATGTATGTATGTATATACACACACACACACACACACACACACACTTTAGAGACTGAGTTTTGAAGGTGATTAGATTAGAGGTTGTTGAAGTGTTTAAAATTTCAATTGGTACATCTAGATCTGAGAACAAATGATTCACCCCCCTCTTTGTTGTTCTAAATAATATTAACAATTGGTATTAGAGCTGTTGGTGCTTACAGAGAAAATTTTTAAAGGTACTTGAATCTAATGATCAAGATGTATAAAAAGGAGGTACCAAAGTTGAACAAGGAGAACTTCCCTACATGGAAGATTTTGATGAAACTGCATCTAGTTGGTATTGGTGATTTGGTGAAATACTATGTTGAACATGACTATGTTATACCTATTGCACCTTTGACTGTTGAGGAGATGAAAGAAAAATAGGAACAAAATCATGCAATGTTGGAGATATCATTTGCCTTAAGATATCCTAAATTTGAAGATATCAAGGATTGCACTACTGCAAAGAAAATGTAGGATACTCTTGCAACCATCTATGGTGGTGATACAAATGTATTGAGGGCCAAAGCTGAAAGCTTGAGAGGTGATTTTGATAAAATGAAAATGCAAGAAGGTGAGAATATTGCTCAGTATTGTGGTAGAATTAAGGAGATAGTGAATGCTATTAGAGGAGCTAATGGAATCATTGATGATGAGGCTGTCATTGGTAAAGTATTGATAACTTTACTTCCTATCTATGCTATCATAATTTTAGCAATTCAAGAATCAAGATGTAACCCTAGTAATGTTCTAACTCTGGAAAGTCTTGTTGGTAATCTTACCATTTTTGAGCTAACTAACTATGATAACTACACTAGTCCTAATGTTGAATCTGCATTCAAGTCACAAATGGTTTTGCATAAATCTAAGAGAGAAAAAGAAAAATGTGTGAAAAGTGAAAGTGATAGTGACACTTCTGATGAGGAACTAGATGATCTTGAGGCACTCGTGGCTAGAAGATTGAAAAGAGGAAAAGGAAAATATAAAGGTAAACTTCCTATAATCTATTTTTCATGTAACAAAGTTGGTTATATTGTTGCAAGATGTCCTCATAGGAATGACAAGGATGAGGAAAGAGAAAGAAAGTAGAAGGATAAGAGAGATCACAAAGATCACTGAAGCTACATAGATTACAAGGATAAAGGTAAGAAATCCTGTTATATTGCTGAAGAGGAAACTAATAATGACAGTAATGATTTTGATATTGAAGTAGTTTATGTTGCTATGAAAGATGATTTTGATGAAGATGAGAAAACTACACTTATTTCTTGTGTGAGTAAAGGTGATCAATGGATTATTGATAGTGGTTTCTCACATCACATGACTGGTGATAAAAGTAAATTTGAAACCCTAGATCATTACAAAGGTAGAAGTGTTAAGTTTGGTAATGATGCACCTTGTCCCGTGAGAGGTAAAGGATCAATTAAGCTAACTGATATGATCACATGTGAAAATGCCTATTGGGTTGAAGTTCTTAACTATAATTTGTTGAGTGTTGCACAACTTAATAGCACTGGTTACTCAGTGGAGTTTCATCATAGGAAGGCTAAAATATTTGATGCTACTGGTGAACTAATTGGAAGTGGAGAAAAGACTAGAGGTAATTTGTTCTACCTAGATCTATCTGAAGAGACATGTTTGTTTGCACAATTTGATAATGTATGGTTATGGCATAAGAGGCTATGTCATGTTAACTTTGACAATCTGGTAAATATTAGTAAAAAGAAGAAAGTTAGAGGTTTTTCGAGATTGAAGAAACCTGATAATGTGATGTGTAAACAAAGTCAGTTGGGTAAAATGACAAAGTCTAGTTTCAAGAGCAAGACATTTACTTCTAAAAATATTTTGGATTTGGTTCATACTGACCTTTGTAGACCTATGGGTGTACAAAGTTATTGTGGTGCTAAGTACTTTATTCTATTTGTTGATGACTACACTAGGATGATGATTGTAATGTTTTTGAAAGAAAAATATGATGCATTTTAGTTGTTTAAGTGGTATTTGGCAAAGGTTCAAAAAGAAACAGGTAGAAGCCTGAAATGTTTGAGATCTGATCAAGGTGGAGAGTTTATATCAAATGAGCTCAATCTATTTTGCAATGATAAAGGAATCAAGAGACAAATGTCTGCACCTAGAACACCTCCACAAAATGTTATAGCTGAGAGAAGAAATAGGTCAATTATAGATTGTGCAAGGGCACTAATGATTGAGAAGAATCTTGCACAAAAATACTAGATATGCACCTAATGTGAAATACATTATAATCTTTGGGAGTAAATGCTATATATTGAAAGATAATAGAAATGGAAAGTTTGATACAAAAAGTGATGGAGGCATATTCCTAGGTTATTCCACTAAGAGCAAAGCTTATAAGTGTTTGAATTCTAACACTAACAAAATTGTGGAAAGTGCAAATGTGAGAGTTGATGAATATGTGAAGAAAAATGAACAAGAAGGAAAACAAGAACTTGAAGACTATAGATCTTTTGTCTATATGGAAGAAGGAGAGGCAAGTAACACACTTACACCAGATGCAGAGTCATAGGTAAGCAATACCGAGCATCAGGAGGATGTTGTCGAGCAATGATAAGTAGAAATTGAAAATTTTCATGATGAACCTAAAGATCAAGGAGAAAATAAATCTGAACCCATATTGGCATAGTATGTGAGAAGACATCACAAGCCTGAGAAAATCATTAGAGATAAGGAATCTAGAGTCTTGACTAGAAGTAAGTTGAAAGACCCTACATGTTTATTATGTCATTTTGAGCCTAAGATAGTAAAAGATGCTTTAGAGAATGAAGACTGGATTCAAGCTATGAATGAAGAAATAGATCAAATAGAAAAGAATGATACCTGGACTCTGCCCATACCAGAAACCAAGAATGTTATTGCAACAAAATGGGTATTCAGAAACAATTTTAATGAACATGGACAAGTCACAAAAAATAAGGAAAGATTAGTATGCAAAGGTTATGCACAAGAAGAGGGAATATACTATGGGGAAAGATGAGTATGGAGTAGTGAAGGAGAATGTAATGAAATGATTGTAGTATGTGCACAAATAGTTTCAGCATGGAAACTCTCAAAATCTTTGAATTTATGGTGAAATATTCAAATTGTGTAAAATTTGCTTATGATTCTAGACGCATTAGGTTGTATGAGCCTGGTAAAATTTGCATACATAGTCATCCTTCATACTCATGCTTTCTATTTTCTGAATGACATCTCTCTATCTTTGTAAATTCTCAAATTTTATCTTAAATTAGTTCTTTTTCTAGGATTCAATATATAAGTATAGGGTCTCATTTATAGTTGTGGATTTATCTTTTATGGATAAACTCAACCATCAACCATCCTTTGTGTGATTCTCCACTCCTTATCTCACATTATTAATTAATTAATTTTTTCTTTTCATTTTAGATGTCTAAGACTAGTGATATTTAGAAACACCTTTAGCAATGTATGCACCCCAAAATGGTCGCTTAGACTTTGGGCCCCCATTCTGCAATTTATCAAATCCCTGATTCAATGTTTTCAAAAATCAACATTTTCAATTATATCAATTTCCTTGATCAAATCCTATTTTATCATTTTCGATTATTTTCCTTGGGCTAACCATTTTATCCTAAAGTCTTTATTTAATTAAAAGGAATATTTCCTCCCCTTTTATTAAATAAAAAGCCCCCACCTCTCCTCTTATCCTAAGTTTCACAAATAAAGCATTATTCTTATTTTATAAAAAGGGAAAAATCACTTTTTGTCTCATATGGACACAAAAGTCAACTCTTATTTTCTCATTGGAGGATACTTGTGCACATGGATTGCTCCTCTTTCAAGCTCTACCCTTGCCTCTTAATCTCTATGGTCCATTCATTTTCATTTCTCATAAAAGGAGAGCTCTCTTCCTCATTTAGGATACAATCTCTTTTATGCTAATGTTATGCTGCAGGTTTTCTAGTTCACTTTGGAGCTTTTGAAGATTTGAAGACATTCTTGCATCAAGCTTTTGGAGATCATTCTTGCATCATAGTTTCATCATCATGTCATTCATAGCTTAGATTTCCTATATGCTATAGATTAATCTCACAGCTTAATAGGAGGATTTGTAACACTTGCATCTTTCCTTTCATAGCTTAGTTTGTACTTTCATTTCCATAGCATAGCTTGCATTTCCATTTCTTAATCTAGCTTGCATTGCATTTTCATAGTGATTCTTGGGGATATTGGCATTCTTGCCCTTGTCTTCATTTGAATCTCTTATTGTGTGGTTGACTAGCAAGGTCATAAGCTTAATAGCTCTAGCTGAGAGAAATTTTAATATCTCGCAACTCCATGCATAGAGAGCTCTAGGTCACTTTCTAAGGTTTCCCATTAATGGATTCCCTTGGATATAATGACTTAGAGAAGTGCACTATTTACTATGTACATTTTTGGCGCCCATAGTGGGGCAGAGAGTTAGTGTTTTGTCGTTAAATTTTTGCATTTTTGTCAATTTTTCAGCAAGTTTTTAGCTTAATTTTAGCTTTCTAGTTTTCTGGCTTAGAATATTGTGTGATACTTTGTAAAGTATCACGCGATACTTTACTAGTTAAAGTATCACTCGACTGTTGCAGGAACTATCGCACTGTTTGGAACATATTATTGCCTGGCTTAAGGTGAAGTATCACCCAGAAATATATTATCACCCTAGTATACTGTAAAGTATCGCGCGATATTTCTGGTGACTGTACTATTGCATGTGCCTGGCAGTGAGCAGTTTCAAGTTTTTTGTTAGAAATTTTCACAAACGGTATCAAAAATTTAAGTGTGATATATCGTTGGAAAGCTCTTTGCGAGCTTGATCTAACCATGTTGGGTTCATTTTCAAATTGTTCCATTTGATGAGCTATTTTACTTGTAGATTATCTGATTTTTGATGTGCTAACCATTGTGGAGCTAACAAATTATGCTTGTAGGTGCTTTCATTGCTTATTATTTTCTTAAAAGAATGCATGTTAAAGAGGGCTACTAATGGTTTTTGCAGGGCTGCCCTAAGCAAAAAAACCAAATCAAGTGCTTGTTTAATTGCTTTCCTTTTAAGTGCAGCATATACTAGTTGTTTCATTTATTAGGAACATAATATCTTGTTGTAGGAATTATTTGGTGGTAGGAGAGTATGCTCTTCACCCTTATGGTGAAACAAAAATCTTGACCCATCTTTGGATTTTGAAAGCAAGAGGGTAATTGAACTCTTCTTGGTGTGTTTGGGAGAAACTTTGAGATAGGGGAGTATGCTCTTCACCCTTGTGGTAAAACAAAAACCTTGAACCTCACAAGTTGATCCACTTTTTGTTTAGTTCTTAGAATCCTTTAGTGGGCCTGCTCTTGAGAAATCAAGAGGAATGACCCAAGTGGGGACAAGCTAATACCGAGCTATTCCAACCGACTATAATCTCAAGGCTATCAAGGACACAAAACCTCTGTAGACATAGTACTTGTCTTCGCTTGATGTGAGTAACTTGTGGGATTGTGACCATGAGGAAAATGTCAAGCAAGAATGCTTAAGGTACTCTTGAGGCCGCGAGGTCCTAGTCCTTTATGAGGAGCAAGAGGGGTGCTATGAATGGAAGCCCTTACTAAGAACCATTAGATAGAAGCCACCCTATTTTTCTGCTTAGCTTCTTGGTGCAAGGATTGATCCAAGTGGAATAACTCAGATCACCCCAAGATTACTCACCATATGTGTTCCTTTGGTTGTGTCTTTGGCACTTCCATGACAAAGCCAATATCTATTGTGGGCAACCACTTTGTGTGAGGCAAGGGAGCATCAAGTTGTGGGCCAAGTTGTTAAGTATTGAGCCTTGTCTTTCTAGGATAGTAAGTGCTTGAAGTGTTCTCATTGTGCTATACCCGTGTAAATGTTCTTGCATACTCAACATCACGGTAGCATTCATAGGCTTTTCAATTTTGATATCACAATTGCTTGTCTTGGAAAGGTTGCTTTTGCCCTTGTTTCAAGTGTTTGAAGACATGTTTGATCCCATACTATTTGCAAACTTGTCCATTTACTACTGTAACTATGATTGAAATTGAAAAAACCAACCCCCAGCCTGAAATTTTGAACAAATTGGATTTAAAATTGAAATTTTGACACTCACTGGTCTAAGAGTCGTACAACACTGAACAAGTATCACTCTCTATACTGAGAAATATCATGTGATAGTTCACTCTTGCTGGACTATCGCTTTGACTGCCTAGAAAGTATTGTGCTACCTACTTGGAAAATATCACCCTGCTTAAGGCAAAGTATCACCTGGTTAGAAACTATCGCCCTTCTATCCTGGGAACTATCGCACAGAGTCATTTTGCTGTCTCACTTTTGCTTGCAATCTGAAGCTGATTCATGTCATTTCCAGTCCTCCTTCATTAGTCCAGATCTCAGATCTTAGGGGTTATTACATGTTGCTCAATATCCAAATGAACTCAAATGGTATCAAATTGCACAAAATGACTCTTGGTCTTCTTTCTTCCACATCTTCCATGTCTTCCTAGTCTCCCATTTCCATCCTTTCTCTTCTTTCTTCATGATTCTTTTCCTCTTATTTTCTAGTCTACCTTCTTCTATTAATCTCTTCTTTCATTTCCTTGCTTGATTCCTCCTCTTTTGGAACCATGAATTTCAATTATCTTTTTATGGAACCTCTCTTGAGAATGGATGATCTTGAACTCATTGCTCAATTCGAAGAGTATCTTTATTTCTCCAAAAATTTCATGGATGATAAAATTATGAAAAAAGTAGAAAAAAAAATGATTGAATTAGATGCCTTTGCTAGAATCCTACATATGATCCTGACACGCCATCCTACTTCCAAACATTCTTCATCTTCTAATTCTTCTCATCCTTCTTCATCTTCCAAGTCTTACCATGACTCTTCTAAGTATTCTCACCCTTCCTCATCCTCCAAATCTTATCATGACTCTTGTAATTCTTATTCGCATTCCTCATTATCCAGTTCTTCTTCCTCCACTAGGTCTTCACTTTCCTATTCTTCAAATCTCATTCCTCTTCTACTTTTCCCAAGAGTCTTACTCCTCAATATGAGCAATATAGTAATCCTTGTGATACCTCTCCCATGAAGAGTGACACACCTATCTTTGATGACTATGATGACTATTATGATGGCTATGATGATGAACCATATAGTCATACCTATGAAACCTCTATTCCTAAGAGTCCTCCTAGTCGTGTGCTTGTGCTTACTAGAAATGGGTCATCACATTGGATAGATTGTTATGGTGATCCATATGACTTTGATTTTGAAAGAGACTACGATACTTTTTGTGAACAATATGATACATCTACTTCTATTGAGGAAGAGAAAGCTTTCCATGTTGATTATAAACATAGATACTATGAGCATTTCTCCTCCAAGAACTCTCATGCTAAAAATAAAGATTACACTCTCGAGAAAGATCATGTTAATGATGGACCTTTGTCTTGTGATGGTTCCCTTCCATCCCTTACTTCCTCCAATACCCATACATCTCCTAAAGCTTCCAAGTCTTCCAAATCTATCACAAACCCTTCATCTAACAAAGATCCTAATACTTTTCATGCAATTCCCTATAGTTATCCTCAAGGGCTACCTCTTAAAGAAACTCAAGTTAACCCTCACTTGGCTGAAAATACTTTTAATAATGCTAAACCTAAAGAGCCTAAGCCTTTATACACTATAATTCCTACTTCAGCTAGTCCTTCACTATCTCTTCCAAATTCTTCCATACAATTCCAACCTGCTTCCTTGTCCTTACAAGTGGCTCCATGTCAAGAGGACTCTAAAAATGATAAAAAAAAAGACATAAAGAAAGATCAAGATCAGGAACCCTCCATATGATCCAATTCTCTTCATGATGTATCTCCTCCATTTCATGGTTCTTTTGATCCTTTACACTCTATTCCACCATGTCTTAAGTCTTCTCCTAAGCAAGATCAAGCTACTACTTACACTGTTGAACTTAATGATAAACAAAATAACCTTACTACACTTGCACTTTCCAAAGATGATACTTCTATTAAGGTTATTAAAAATGGTGTTATTACTTCCAATATTAAGTCTATTGAAAATCCAGAAAAAAATGATGCACTTATGCTATCCAAAGATCCTTGTCAAGATCAAAGTATTTCATCTTCTTGTTCTACCACTCCATGTTCGCTTCCACTTTCTACTCTTTCTAAATCTTTGCAAGCTCTGAACAATCCTATTGAAGAAGTTTCTCCTATTCAAGATGTTCATGATCCTATTGCAAATCTTAATGCTCGATCTAAAGATGCTAATTTCCTTGGTTGTCATATAGATGCTGATGAACTTATTGATTATCCTTTTGTTTCTTCCACATCCATCCTTGGACCTTTTCTACCACTACGAAGGGCTTCCTATCTTCCTTCCATCTTGGGCCCTTATGTCCCTTCACTTTACCCTCCTAACTCTCTTAATTTAGCATCCATCTTGGGTCCTTACATGCCTTCATCTCCTATCTTTCCTCAAGATCAACATAGATACATACCCTTGAATCCTTTTTGTCCACTCACCCATCTAAACTAGTCATATCTCCCTTCTTCTTCCACAAGTCCCAAGTCTTTTGGAAGTAACTTGAATGTTCAATACAAGAAAAAGAAGCAATACAAGAATCCATCAAGAAAAGAAGATCACCATGTCTCCTCTAATGGGCATGGAAGCATAAAATCAAAAGAGATATCTAAGAAGAAAACTACAAGACAAGTATGGGTTCCAAAATCCATCATTCGAGATATTCTCTCTAAATCATCCAAAAGAAATGAAAAGCCTAAGGTTATAAGGATTCCAAAGTCTCTCTTGAGAGAGTCTCATGTTGAGAAACAAGTGAAGTTGACATTCAAGCTTCCAAAGGCTTCCACTTCATCTTCTTCCAAAAATATTCTTCCATTCCATGCGCCTAAACTGCAACCTTTGCTAAATATTCACCATATTCCTTCATGAATTCCTTCATTCACGTTTCCTCCATCCTCTCGCCACCCTTCAAGGTGTGTGTTGATGTTGATCTTGCCTTCCTTTCAATCTACCCTTTCACACTCCTTCCATTTATTATCCTTTTACCTTCTATCATTTTTCCTCATTTGCCTATTCCTCCTATCTTCCAACCTCATTCGCTTTACATAAAACTTTATCCTCTATTTTTTTCTTCCATTTTCCTTTTCCTATTAGCATCTATGAGCATATCATTTTGAATCCTTGGCATATCATGGTTTATCCTTTCAAGGAGCATTATTTAAAAAGCTTGCCTTCTTCCAAAAAAAAAAAAGTATAGAAAAATTAAAAAAAAAAAAAAATTTAAAAAATTGAAAATGTGCCTTGGTGGAAACCTAGACACAGGTGCCTTGGTAGAAAAAGTAAAGAGAAATAAATTTGTACTATGGTGAAAACCACTCTCTTGTGGCACCTTGGATAAGTACCATGATGAAAACTTGGCAATCAAGCATCATGCATAGTTCTTCTACATATTTCATCCATTCCATCTTCTCTCTTTGATCTTGACAATGTTGACCTATACATGAACATTTGGCTATTTTGTGAGCTATCTTACGATGATATTTCTTTCATTCCTTTCATGTTTAGCCTTCATATTTATTTTCCTCCATTCATTCTAGTCTTTCACTATCCTTTTCCCCTTTGGTCTTGATCTGATAGAAAAGAGTAAAACACGATGCTATGAAGTCTCTTGACATGTCTACTCCTTTGGACTGCATCCTTTCCTTCTTTTGCATTATGCTTTTGAGGCTTATCCTATGTTGGCCTTTCATTGCTTATCCAAATGTGCTTTACATGATAATTTTTCCCTAGCTTGGGTACTCTTGAGGAGTTTGGCCTTGGGGATTTCTTCCCTTCATTCTCCTTCATTCTCTTGTCTTCCATCTCTTCCACTAGGTTGCTAATCCCTCTTGTCCTCCACCTTGCATGGGAGTTTGATGCCTATTCTATCTAGGGGAATCCTTTGTATATATTTATTGATCCTAAAATTTTTTTTTAAAAAAAATTCATATATGATGCTGAAAAAATTCAAAAAAATGATATATTGTCTAAAAATTCTAAAAATCTGAAAAATGTCCTGAAAAAATGATCATCCTAGCAATAGACACTTTGATGTATCTCAAAAAAATTATATATTTTTAAAATACCAAAAAAATAAAAAAAATTCAAAAATTTCACAAATGGTGTTTTTCAACACTTTCCCTAGTGTCAAGTGTTTCTCAACACTTATCAGATGCCTTACCCACAGTCTAGAATGATGTGATATTTCTCACTAGCAGATGTGGTACTCCAAGTTTGAATCTATGACCAACACACATGCACTTAAACACTTGACTCTCTGAGACTTGTTGGACTTTATTTTTCTTTGTATGTTGTCTATGATGATTTCTTTGATGAATGTTCTCTCCTTAATAGTTTTCGATGATGCCGAGCTAGAAGAATTGGGGCATGTGAACATGTTTTATTTCTTTATCCGCTTGTGGGTATATTTTGTTGGTCCTATTTGTCATTAGCATTTATGCTTGTTCCACTTGACTCTAGGACTTACAAGGTATTATCCTTGACGATTTCATGAGTGCATGCTTGTAGCCATCTTGACTTTCTTGTATCTTGATGCAAGCATAATCTTGCTATATCAAACCTTAGGGAACCTCACTACACTAGTCATCTTGACCTACATGTCTTTGATGCCTAGGTGGGATTTCCACATTTCTATCTGATATAGATCATATTCAAATTCACATAGTTATACTAGTGTGTATTGTATGATCTTGCGATGCTACCAATAATGCTCGATGATGATTATTAGATGTCTATTAGCGTTGTGACCTTGCAAGTCAACCACTTTCATAGTAGCTTGCATTCTTAGTTTCATGTTAGTCTAGTTTTGCATCTTGCCTATGGAGAGAGCTCTCCTTTTCATCTTACGTGGACCTATTGGACAACTGCGCTCACCTTTCAAACCCTTCTCGACCATAGCTTTCACTTCTTGTCTTTCATATCACATCCTTTTCTATTCCTATAGCATTTTGACCTTTTTACCAATTTTCAAAACACCTCAGAATTGCATGAAAATTGCACCCCTAGCTAATTTCGACATCTTGGATCCATTTTTGGGATCGAAATCAAAATCTGAGTTCATCTTGATAGTCAAAATTGCATTTGAAATTTTCACCCTCCTTTGTGCAATTGGCTGACCATTTGAGGCCTAATCTTTCGATCTTTCTTGGGGCATCTTCATCTCCTTGTCTTTCAACCTTCTAGTCTTTCATTCACCCCCTTCCCTTCATCTTTCTAAGGTTTTGACTTCATTTTTATCCTATACCTTTCCAAGTCAAACCTAGTCAAACTAGGGAATATCTTCACTACTTGATGGTTATCCTATTGTCCTTCATCTTCAATTATGATTTCTAGTGATTCGATCAACCTTTTTCAATTTTTCTATTCTCCTCTACCAGATTTTGATTTCAATTATGAGGGGGTAGTACCTATCAGCTTCAATCTTTGATTTCTTGATTTAGCTATTTCATTCAGCTTATTGATCCAGCTTCGTCAATTAGCTCAGCTTGAGATTCTTATCTCTTATTTTGGACTTGATCCAGCTTCGCCTTGTCCAAAATCCTATGCTTATGCTTGTCCTGACATGTTCCCATCCATTGAACACACATCTCGGTTGTTTTGTGATCCTAAATTAATCTCACATTTCAATTTTATTCTTTGACTACATGTGATACCAAATCGATCTCACATTAGTTAAAGAGGGGAAAATGTATGCACCCTAAAATGGTTGCCTAGACTTTGGGCCCCCATTTTGCAATTTATCAAATCCCTGAATCAATATTTTCAAAAATCAACATTTTCAATTATATCAATTTCCTTGATCAAATCCTATTTTATCATTTTCGATTATTTGCCTTGGTCTAACCATTTTATCCTAAATTCTTTATTTAATTAAAAGGAATATTTGCTCCCCTTTTATTAAATAAAAATCCCCCACCTTTCCTCTTATCCTAAGTTGCACAAATAAAGCATTATTCTTATTTTATAAAAAGGGAAAAAGCACTTTTTGTCTCATATGGACACGAAAGTCAACTCTTATTTTCTAATTGAAGGATACTTGTGCACATGGATTGCTCCTCTTTCAAGCTCCACCCTTGATTAAATCTTTTACCTCTTAATCTCCATGGTCCATTCTTTTTCATTTCTTATAAAAGGAGAGCTCTCTTCCTCATTTAGGATACAATCTCTTTTATGCTAATGTTATGCTGCAGGTTTTCTAGGCCACTTTCGAGCTTTTGAAGATTTGAAGACATTCTTGCATCAAACTTTTGGAGATCATTCTTGCATCATAGTTTCATCATCATGACATTCATAGCTTAGATTTCCTTTATGCTATAGATTAATCTCACATAGCTTAATAGGAGGATTTTTAACACTTACATCTTTCCTTTCATAACTTAGTTTGTACTTTCATTTCCATAGCATAGCTTGCATTTCCATTTCTTAATCTAGCTTGCATTGCATTTTCATAGTGATTCTTGGGGATATTGGCATTCTTTCCCTTGTCTTCATTTGAATCTCTCATTGTGTGGTTGACTAGCAAGGTCATAAGCTTAATAGCTCTAGCTGAGAGCAATTTTAATATCTTGCAACTCCATGCATAGAGAGCTCTAGGTCGCTTTCTAAGGTTTCCCATTCATGGATTCCCTTGGATATAATGACTTAGAGAAGTGCACCATTTAATGTGTACAAGCAAATTATCATTAATATTAGAATGCAACATGTTCTATTTGTTAAACTCATTGAAAAATTAGGTAAACAATTGAGATACTCTTCTTGTAAGATAATCATGAAAATCTAGATTTTTTTACTACTCAAAATTGAGAGTTTGCCTCCCTTAATGCAAATAATATGTGAACGATGCTTCAAAGCTGAGAAGATATGACATGAATGTAATTGAATGCCCTTGAATAAATTAGCACATACAAATAAATCATGAAAATTAATACTTGGTCAACCTAAGACCAAAAAATAATGTGCAAAAACTAACTAATGTTTGAATTTAACTTCTAGATAAACAATGATTAAGTCCACAACAATAGAAATTACCTTGGATATGCAAATTATCATATCTAGATGGATACCACTTATGTAAAATCTGATGCATAAAGAAATATAATAAATACAAGTCTTGAATTAATATATTAGATTGTAATATATAAGAATGGCCTAAGATGCAGTAGTAGAGGCATGCAAGACAATTGAAACGTCTACAGCCATCACATTTATTGTCTGTGATTGGTTATGCAAATATAGGATAGGTTGCCACCATGACCAAAGGTATCACCAAGTATTTATAGATGGCTATATTCATGTGATATTTGTCAGAGGTCAGACTTAGACTTGGTTGTTGGCGATGTCGTACGCCACGGGGAGTGTGCCCAATAGTCTTCGTTTGCAGGCGGTCACTGACTGTTATATTGCGGGTACGGGAAACATTGTAGAAGAGCTCTATCGGAGCAAATTTCATCTGATCGAAAGGAAATTGCCAGTCTCGCTAGCTCCCTCGTAGCCAAAATCCACATCATCAAATACATGTCAGAAATACTGCTTTCGACAATGATTTTTCTATCTGTTTATTGAAATTTAGGAGGGATAGAGAAGTGCTTACAATATTGAATGAATATTTCACAACAAATGATGTTCAGTAAAGAAGCTCCAACAATGGCATTTGAAAACAATAGAGAACAAGGAAAGCAAGAATAACCCATAGCTAATAGTTAAACGTAAACCCTAAACTTGATGAGACATTAGCGTGTGGAAGGCATTGGCATGTGGATGACTCAAGCGCACAATATGAATCACTTTATCTCATGTCTTCATCCGAACGTGCGCCAATTCATTTTTAAACTGGAATTGATAGGTTTGCGCGACCACTGTATGCCTTTCAAGTTTTGACATTTTCATCGTCGTTTCATCTCACTGGGAAAATGATGTCAGAAACTCTCTTTGTTGACATGAGATCAGAGTTACAAAACCATTACTATTGTCATTATTGCCTTTGAAGTTTACTCTTAACAAATACATGGTCAAGCGTGTGGATAGAGAGATAGTATAATAATAGATAAAATAAAATAATACAATATATAATTATTAATATATTAAATCAAATATAAATAAATAAATAAAATATAAATATAAAATTATACGATTAATATTTAATATATTTTGGTAAAGTACAAATAAAAGTAATATATAAAGACTTCTATTTATATGAAATTAGTATAAGTAATATTAATATATTTTATATAGTATAATAGATAATTAATATATTATTATATATATTATTTACAATATTCTTTATTAAATAAAATTGTAATATAATATATAATAAATGTACATATTTAAATTATAACATGTAATGTTAAGATAAATTTATCATGATTAAATATTATAATTTAATTAGCAGAAATAAAATAAATAATTAGAATAATATAAATATATAATAATCATATACAATTAATTTATCATTATTGAATATTATTTTTACAATTTTTAATTAATAAATTATTATCATCTTATAAATTAAACTTAAAATAACAAAAGACTGAATTAAAGTGATTATATAAATGAATAAAAAAAAATTAAAAAATAATCTCACTTCATATTAAATTATATTATTTATCACATATTAAATCTATTTAAAAATTCAATTAACATATGCCATTAAATTACTACGCAAATTATTAATTTGGGGTACCTATTGCATACTAAAATGCAATTACTAGTAATATTAATATATTCTCTCAAAATAACTAGAAAATATTTAAAACTAACAAACAATTATACAAACTTTATCATTACAATAAGTTTTCAATTGGAAAACTCGAAATGATTAATATTATAAAATGTTAACATTGAATAATTAATAAAACTAAAAATAAACAACATGCATATCTCCTTTATGCTCACAATTTCAAAATGTTCAATAAATAGTGTCACAATATTCTATATATTATAAGTATCACAATCTAAACATTATTTGATCTCCTCACAATATACTATGTACTACAAAATACAACACATGGACATTATTATTATCTAGTTGGCTAGCAAACAAAATAACAATATTTACAAAAACCTAGGAAGTAGATGTCGATGAACCTCTATTGCTCCCTGAACCAGCCATGTTTATACCTCTTGTATTGTCAAGAAAAGGTGATATGTCTATTGGTTAATTAGGAGTATTATAGGTACCAAGAAATGCACCTTTGATTGTATTTAATTGATCAACTATCTCATTCATATTAGGTCGCTGTTGAGGTGACTCTCTGGTGCAAAACAACCCAGTTTATATAAAATGGGTAAGGAACTCTATTACCATTGATGTCTATTAATCATGAGCATCTATAAGAAAAAAATTGTCCACCACATCTGATATTACATTTGGAAAATGCATTTTTGTCCATTTTTGTATATTGAGCCCTTCACTGAACATATCATCTATTGGTCAACTCCTTGTCAATAACTCTAGAATTAAAATCCCATAACTATATGTGTTTCTCCTTTTGTAGTAAGATTTCCACATATTCCATACTCTATAAAAACAAATAAACACAGATCAAAGACTCTTAAGTAATTTGAAGCATTTTATAGTTTATAAGATAAAGAAAACCAACAAAATGCTTTATGCAATAATGGGAAATCTTAACTGGTGCATTATAGCCAATAGATCCTTTAAGTGCATCTATAGAAGTCAAAGAATTTACACAGTTGCCAAAAATAATATTGGAAAGGCCAAAATATTCTATGTATGAAGTCATGTTGTCTCCTAGTAGGACATTGTTAGCCTTGAGGTCACGGTGAATCACTTGAATAAATCAATAGTGATGAAGATATCCCAATCCTTCTACTATCTCCATTGCTATCCTTATTTGATCACTCCAATTTAATCTACGTATAGCACCTTCCGGATGATATATCCATCTCTCTAAACTTCCATTTGACATGAATGGAAGAATTAAGACTTTAAAATCAAGCTTAGACCATCCTAAAATGATTTTAATTACATTGCAATGTTGAACTCTCTTTAATACATTGCATTCTTTGCTAAAAATTTAATGGTGAGCATGTTCGTCTTGCAAATTGAGAACTTTAACAAAAATATTTGTACCATTCTTCAGAATCCCTTTATAAACTGACCCAAAACTACCAATTCCTAAAAGATTTTCATCACTAAATCCACCAGTTTCATCTACAAGTTCTTCATATGAAATTTTTGGAGGCCATATTTTGAGAGAAGGGGTACTAGAACGTTTGTATGATATATAGGAGAACACTCCCAATAGAAGAGACATAATCAAAATTGCAATGCCTGCTGCAATAGGAATAATCACCTTTTTGGAGACTGGTGGTTGTTTGTGATTAGAATTTGAGCATGGTGGCAAGTTTATCCATCCACCACAGAGGCCAAAATTTCCCATATTTTATGAGGCATCAAGTGTTGCAAAAGCTCCTCCCTTTGGGACCTCTCTAGTTAACCTGTTTGAGGAGAGATTGAGATACTGGAGCATTTTCATCTTTGTGAAAGCCACTGGTATCATACCTGACAAATTATTGTGAGAAAGTTCCATGTAGTGCAAATTTGGTAGATCTGCCAATGATGCAGGGATTGGCCCCTCAAATGCATTCCAAGAAAGATTTAGCTATTCCAGGCCCTTGCAGCTTGTGAGTACACTAGGAATGACACTTGAGAAATTGTTTTGAGAAACATCTATAGCAAAAACCATAACCATTTTTCTCATTTCCAAAATAGAACCTTGCAAGAAATCGTTGGAAACATTGAAATAAAAATGGAGATTTTGAAGACCTACAACTTGAGGAGGTACATTTCCTATTAGTTTGTTGTGCAGAAAGTCCATTGCCTCCAATGTCTGGCATCTCAATAAACTAGAAGGTATTTTTCCTGATAGTTGATTGTGATCAATAAAAATGTGGAAGCTCGCCAAGACTATCTGGAATTTTTCCTAAAAGCATGTTCTCACTGAGTGACAACAATCCAAGTCTTTTTTATTGGCCAAAACTTTCTAGAATTCTTCAATGTAAATTGTTTGTTTCCAAATATAATCTTTCTAGATTTGGAAGTTTACCGAGTGCAAATGAAATGGTCCCATTCAATGGGTTTGCACATAGATTTAACATTGCCAGGCTTGTGAGGTTACCCATTTCATCTGGTATATTTCTCCCAATTTCATTTGATAATTACCTCCTAAATGAAGTTGTTCCAAACTGGAGCAATTAGTTAACACTGGTAGAATAGACAAACCATTGCTTCAACTCATAAATTAATTTCCCCACAAATTTAACTGTCTCAACTTCTGCATATTATCAAATTCTAGGGGCACTGTGCCGTTTAGTTGGTTGGTATTCAAATCCAACACTTTCATCTGAGTCCAATTCCCCATAGCGCAGGGTATTTCTCCACTGAGTTGATTTTTCCACAATAACATATGTTGCAGCTCTGACAGCCTCCAAACTCCCATGGAATTGGACTATTTAAGTGGAAATCAGAGAGCTCCAAAAATTGGAGATTAGTGCAATTTAAAAGGTCAAGATTAAGCTATTTTAGTTAACTAAGCATACCCAAATCAATAGGAATACCACCATGGAGTGTATTCTCAAACAAATCAAGGATTCTTAAAGAGGACATGTTTCCTAAGAAAGGTGGGATAATACCTGTCAATTTGTTTCGTCCTAATGCTATGGTTTCTAAATTTGAAAGAAGACTGAATTCAAGGGGAATACTTCCTCTTATATTGCTATGAGACAAGAGAAGCTATCTCAAGCGAAAGAGCCTTCCCATCTAATATGGAATATGGCCCTCAAAGCTATTATTTTTTAGATCAAGTACTCTAAGAAAGGAAAGATTTCCCAGAAAGGGAGATATAGTTCCAACTAATCCCATACCTATGAGATTCAAGGAAACCACATGATACAGGAGCATCCTAGGTGTAAGAGAAATCTTGCATCACCCAAAAATATTTTTGGTTTCTTTTCAATAAGGGCTTTCTTATGCAGAGCTGCTATTTATTGAAACTTACTATTTTTGGTAAGTTGGTCATACAAACTCAGAATGTTCTAATTTCATAGGTGGAGGTTCATCTTAGTCATATCAGCCTACCAGTTGAGTTTCATTGCCATATCATCTGTATTGGTGAAGTTATTGAGGTTTTTGGGTACAGAATCTTTGAGCTCAATTTTGAAGGCCTTAGAGGCTCTAGATCGTGATAGACCCCCGATTGAGTGGAGCTTGTGTGGGTCAAGCACTATAGATTAGGTCCTGCCATTTCCAAAAAGTGGTTATAATAGAAAAAGAAAGCTACGGCTAGAAAATTATGGCCTTCAAAACTTGGGCTACCTAAAAACATATTTTATAAATATTTTGAGCTGACCCTTTGTAAAAAAAATGAAAATAAAATAATTCTTAATGTAGTCGGCCTTGAAGGCCAAATTTATGGAACCTTCCTGGGCAGTGCAAAATTGCCTATATAAGGAAGGCCCGTAGTGTTTTTTAGGTAGTTTTGGGTAGATCTAGGTAATGATTCAAGGCTTTGTCCTATAGAATATTGTAAGGGAAAATGCCCATGTGGCTTTGCATATTATAATTCTGAAATTTGTAATTCCACCCTTGTGGAGATAATAAGAAGCCCATTTTTTGTTCTTGGAAATTATTGTTATTTCTCTATTTCTGCTATGTCTTTGTGGTATTAAAGGGAGCACCCTTCATCACCACATGTTGTCGATGAGAAGAGCAGGTAATGGCAGGCCAACTGTAGAAGGTGTGATTGGGAGACCAATGGAGGAAGAAATTGAATGGATCGACAAAGACAATAGCTTTAGTGAGGAGAGCATGTTCATCAGAATGATAAGAAGGTTGTGCCATATGAGCAGGCATCATATGTGTAGAAAGATAGGGAAAGAGTAGTAGAGGAAGCATCATCACCATCTTCATTCTTAACTTGCCCATGTAAACACCCAAAACAAAATGAAATAGTTGGTATGATCCACTTGGGTTGGAAAGAGATGAAAGAGGGTGACAAGAGGGGAGGAGAGAGAGAGAGAGAGAGAGAGAGAGAGAGAGAGAGAGATAGAGGGTATGAAGGTGGGAGAGAGCGTAAGTGTGTGTGTGTGAATGTGTGTGTGTGAGAGAGAGAGAGAGGGGGGAAAGAGGGTAAGAAGGGAAAATATAGTCTCTCTCTCTCTCTCTCTCTCTCCCACTATCCTTCTCACCTTCTCACTCTCTCTCTTCCTCTCTAAGCCCCCACCACATTCTCACTCTTTCTCTCACTCCTTTAGCCTCTTCTAGATGTTGCATAGCGTGTATGCCCTATGCAAGTCATAAATTTCCATAATGTGTAAGCACTATAGCGCTTGTGCACTATGAAAATTTATGACTTGCATAGCACGTACGCACTATAGCGTGTACACGCTATGCAAATTTATGGCTTGCACAGTTCGTACACATTATTCAAGTCATTAATTTGCATAGCATGTACGCACTATAGCGCGTGCACATTATAGTGCATATGCGCTTTGTAGTACATTGGAATCCACCAAGCCTAAGGCTTGGATTTTCCTTGGAGATTCAACCCAAAGGCTTGAAGGATTTAAATAGGCCTGAGATGTGTTTTCTAGTAGACATACAAAAAATTCACATCTTTTTTTTGTGTGCTAGCTATTATTTTTTAGATCAAGTACTCTAAGAAAGGAAAGATTTCCCACAAAGGGAGATATAGTTCCAACTAATTCCATACCTATGAGATTCAAGGAAACCACATGATACAGGAGCATCCTAGGTGTAAGAGCAATCTTGCATCACCCAAAAATATTTCTGGTTTCTTTTCAATAAGGGCTTTCTTATGCAGAGCTGCTATTTATGGAAACTTACTATTTTTGGTAAGTTGGTCATACAAGCTCAGCATGTTCTGATTTCATAGGTGGAGGTTCATCTTAGTCATATAAGCCTACCAGTTGAGTTTCATTGCCATATCATCTATATTGGTGAAGTTATTGAGGTTTTTGGGTACACAATCTTTGAGCTCAATTTTGAAGGCCTTAGAGGCTCTAGATTGCGATAGACCCCTGATTGAGTGGAGCTTGTGCGGGTCAAGCACTATAGATCATGTACTGTCATTTCCAAAAAGTGGTTATAATAGAAAAATAAAGCTATGGTTAGAAAATTATGGCCTTCAAAACTTGGGCTACCTAAAAACATATTTTATAAATATTTTGAGCTGACCCTTTGTAAAAAAAAATGAAAATAAAATAATTCTTAATGTAGTCGGCCTTGAAGGCCAAATTTCTGGAACCTTCCCGGGCGGTGGAAAATTGCCTATATAAGGAAGGCCCGTAGTATTTTCTAGGTAGTTCTGGGTAGATCTGGGTAATGATTCAAGGCTTTGTCCTTTAGAATATTGTAAGGGAAAATGCCCATGTGGCTTTGCATATTGTAATTCTGAAATTTGTAATTCCACAATTGTGGAGATAATAAGAAGCCCATTTTTTGTTCTTGCAAATTATTGTTATTTCTCTATTTCTGTTATGTGTTTGTGGTATTAAGGGGAGCACCCTTCATCACCACATGTTGTTGATGAGAAGAGCAGGTAATGGCAGGCCAACTACAGAAGGTGTGATTGGGAGACCAATGGAGGAAGAAATTGAATGGATCGACAGAGACAATAGCTTTGAAAGTGAGGAGAGCATATTCATTAGAATGATAAGAAAGTTGTGCCATATGAGCAGGCATCATATGTGTAGAAAGATAGGGAAAGAGTAGTAGAGGAAGCATCATCACCATCTTCATTCTTAGCTTGCCCATGTAAACACCCAAAACAAAAAGAAATAGTTGGTATGATCCACTTGGGTCAGAAAGAGATGAGAGAGGGTGACAAGAGAGAGAGAGAGGGAGAGAGAGAGAGGGAAAAACATAGAGGGTGTGAAGGTGGGAGAGAGTGTATGTGTATGTGTATGTGTGTGTTTGTGTATTTGTGTGTGTGTGTGAATGTGTGTGTGTGAGAGAGAGAGAGGGGGGGAAAGAGGGTAAGAAGGGAAAATATAGCCTCTCTCTCTCTCTCTCCCACTATCCTTCTCACATTCTCACTCTCTCTCTTCCTCTCTAAGCCCCCGCTACATTCTCACTCTTTCTCTCTCACTCCCTTAAGCCTCTTTTGGATGTTGCATAGCACGTATGCCCTATGCAAGTCATAAATTTCCATAGCATGTATGCACTATAGCCCTTGCGCGCTATGAAAATTTATGACTTGCATAGGGCTTACGCAAATTTATGGCTTGCACAGCGCGTACGTGTTATTTAAGTCATTACTTTACATAGCGTGTACGCACTATAGCGTGTGTGCATTATAGCGCATACGTGCTTTGTAGTACATTGGAATCCAGCAAGCCTAAGGCTTGGATTTGCCTTGGACATCCAACCCAAAGGCTTGGAGGATTCAAATAGGCCTGAGACATGTTTTCTAGTAGACATGTGAAAAATTCACATCTTTTTTTGTGTGCTCCTTGTCAGGTTTACTCGTTGTTCAATAAAGTTAACATCAGACGATATGCTATTGTAGATCTCTCTGTTAGCTATTTAACCATATAATTTATTTTGAATTCTGATTATGTTAAGTTTTTCATCTCTAATTTCTTTTATATGTATGTTCAATTTTTGTCAAAAACCAACGTGAAGTATTTTGGGCATAGATTTTGGATCGTTCAATGAATTTTACAACAAGTTACTTTTGAAAACTAGACTCTATTATACACACTTTAAAAAAAAAAGAAAATTTGATTTTTGATTAGTTTTCAATGATTTCTAGGGGGAGCACACAGAAATTTCATGTTTTCAGGATGTGTGCACTTCAGAAATTCATAAAAATTTATACATTCATCAAAAAATTAGCAGAAAAATCCAGGATAAACTACATGGTTTGAGTTAACTTCTCACTGGAGCAATTACAAAAATCCAAAAAAAAGTTAACATTTTAGGGGGAGCACACCAGACGCTATGTTATGTTTTTTCATAAACAACATGACCACTTTTTGTGCTCCCCCTTTTTGAGGGCCTTAATATGCACCATTTTCAAAATAAATTAGTAGTTTAGAAACCAGATTCATAGTATTACAACTCTTGTTCTTGTCGCATCTTAAAATTTTGAGTCTAACTATCTTCAATTTCTCGTTGAAGTTCAGAGTTTGCTAATTTCAGAAAATAAGTGGCATCTTATACCCCCTTTTTTGACTCCCATCTTTGTGCACTTACCCATGTATCAAATTAAATTATTCTCTAAATAAAAAAATTGTTTACTTTTATAAGATTTAGGTGATTAATTAATAACATTTCAAAACACAAATAAATAAACCTATCTCCGCTCTCTAGAAAATACAATCATCATCAAGTCATCTGTGAGGGTTGCATCCTTAGAAATGAATGCATGACATCTACCCCTACAATGTGTACATGAATGGGATGTCGAACCATCCTCATTCACATCAGTATCCACCCCAACACATATACCTTGACAATTGGGGCACATAAGCTCAATGGGTTGGGCTGATCCAAATGGTGCATCTCATGATGATGGAGGTGGTACATGTGCTAATCCATCCTCTACTCTAAAAAATTGTGTGCCATGCTCAATAATGACACAAGTCAATGATGTGTTTGCATGAAGAGTTTGTAAATCTATAAAATCTCTCACAACAATTGGGACCACAACCTTGTCATGTCCCCTCTTTAGTGACATGTCATTTTTCAGTGGATTTGCCTATCATGGACTCTCGTAGGTAGATGGTTTTGGTGAGAGAGTCATTCTGATGATTATTTGGGGATTAGATGGTCTTATTTTCTCTTGGAGAGATGGTGTTTATCATATTTTTATTATTATGTGTTATGTGGGGCCAAAATGTTATAATTTTGAGTTGAGTTGCACTTTTTATTTTATAAAGTTACTTTTTAAATAAAAGTGCATTGTAAAGGGATTTCATAAGAATATTTTATGGATACTTCTAGAAGTACTTAGTGGCTTCTTAGAAAAGTGAATAAATAGAGTGATTGGCCTCTCATTTGGACATCCCATGACTTGAGTTTACACTACTTTTCTCTTTGAGAATTTGTGGTGCCATCTTGGTCTGCAGATTGTCATTTGATCATTACGAATGGAGTCTCCTAAGGATTTTCATAACTGAGGAGGTGAAATATCCTTTGAAGGGTTGCACTTTGGAAGTGGTATTCAGCCATTTCAAGTTGAGCTTATTTGCAGTACTTAGACTCTGTCTGAGGGTTTGAGTTTTTGGTTGCAAGCAGACTTGTTTTTTCATCTACTCATCAGTAGGATTATTTTGGTAGAGCTTTGGAGGCAATTCAGTGCATTTTTGAGGAATTTTTGACAGGGTTCGATTTTCAGCTGAGACACACCTTTTTGCTCATATCTCACATCCAACTGGGAGATAAATTCTCAGATTTTGGGAGGATATTCCTCCAACCTAGGTGATCCTTTTTGTGCCATTTTCAGCACCTTTCAGCCCAACATTTATTTTTGCTTTGTCTGTACATGTATGAATGTACTTGCAGGCCATATAGTTAGCAAGTCTGAGGGCAGTTTGGAGTTGCATTTTCATCATTTTGTCTTCTCCATCATTTGCTCAATCCAGGTTCTTTCATTTCAATTTGTAGTTGCAAGAAATTCATAGTTTGTACTCAGCTAGTGAGGGCTTTCATATTTCAGTTTTGAATGTACTTCTTTTAGCTTGTCAGTATAATTCCTATCTATTTGAAAAAGGAGTACTTCTGCATTTTTATATCTATTTTGCAACTCAGCAATAGTAGTTCGATTTGGTACTTGCTCATATTACCTAAGGCTGAAATTTATATATCATATGTAATGGCATTTTGATTGGATATTGAATGAATCAATTGGCATCTTTTTACATCAGCAAGTTGTTAGATTTTTTTCACAACAATTTCCTATATTCAGCATTTTACTTTCAATAGTAGTCTTCAGTTGCATGCCAAGTGTTTGACAAAATTTATCAGTTCAGCATTAGAGATTTTTAGTGGCCTATTGGTAGGGGTCATTACAATGGTATCAGAGCAGTGATCTTGCCATCCTATTGGGTAAGAAATCTTTATGCATCCTTCAACATTTGGGCATCATAGGTATTATACACGTAGAAGAGCAGCACTTGAGGGTGAACATGAATTCAGAGATATACTCACTATGGGTGAGAGACAATCACAGAGTCCACCTAGAGTTCTTAGGACTGATGATGAGGCTAGAGACTTCTTCCAGGCTATGACTATTGGATAGCAGGAGATAGTTCAGTCCTTACAGGCATTGAATACTATGTTGGAGAGAGTTGCTCAGCTGGATAGGAGGAATCAGGAATAGGGTAGAGGGATACCAGAGAAAGATAAAAAGAATGTGGCAAGTTCAAAAGGTGCACCTAGACATAGATCATGGACTTTAGATAGGCCTACACATCCTACTTTCCTTAGAGAGGAGGCTCAGGAGGTAGTGGGAGATGATATGCCGGAGGATTTTCAGGATGACCTTAGAGCTGCAGATGCAGAATGGCAAGCATTACATCCACATGTCTATGAGTTGCTGAATTTTGATCCTTACCTGAGTTAGAGGAGAGAGCACATGAGGAATAGCCGGTAGAACAGGAGACCTAGAGGAGCTCAGGACAGTGAGTTGTACTGAGCTGCTACCAAGCTCACATTACCATCCTTTGATGGCAGCGGGCAGATGACAACATAGGCTTGGATGCATAAGTTAGACACATTCCTTGCATTGAGGCCTATGTCAGAGATTGATGCCATCAGGTATGCTACCTTGAATTTGGAGGGCGCAACACATGATTGGTGGTCACATGGTATGGTTACATTGTAGCATAATCATGTGACATCCTATCAATATTTTGTGGATAGACTAGTTGAGCATTTTGATAAGAAAGACCCAGAGGTCTTCTTCCATGATTTAGCATAGTTGAGACAGATAGGTAGCTTGGAGCTTTTCATCAGTGAGTTTTAGAGGTTATCAGTAATGGTATAGGATGTTTCTGAGAGGGGATTGGTTATATTATTCATAGAGGGGTTGTCAAAACCTCTAAAGGGTTGGATCAAAGCATTTGAACCCCCAACATTACAGGAGGCTATGAGGAAGGCACAGAGTATGGAGCTTATAGCACCATCCAGTAGATTCACCTCCAGGAGTACTTCCTCTTTCAGAGACAACAAGAAATTTGACAAGAACAAGGGCAAGAAAGGTGATTCCAAGGGTAAGTCTACTGCACCTTTGGATATGGAGACCCTGAATGACTTGCACAGGAAGAAACTATGTTTCTTCTGCAAAGGTCCTTATGATAGAGATCATGATTGTCCTATGAGGCCGAAGGGGAAGGCCAACAGAGTTATGTGGGCTTATTATGAGGGTTCAAATTCTGATAGTTCTAGACATGAGGATGATCCTAGCGATGTAGAGCCCAAGGTAGAGGTGGAGGCTTCAGAGCCTAAGGAGGAGCCTGAGTTGCA
Source organism: Chamaecyparis obtusa (assembly GCA_027943335.1). NCBI lineage: Eukaryota > Viridiplantae > Streptophyta > Pinopsida > Cupressales > Cupressaceae > Chamaecyparis > Chamaecyparis obtusa. Next base: position 117,048 of record BSBK01007947.1, read on the forward strand.
CTTACAGAAGGCACACTTGTCTAGCATTCAGTAGGAGGGATCTTTTAGACTATATGGAGTTTTAGCAGGGTAGAGAGTTATTACTTTGGTTGATATAGGTGCCACCCATAATTTCATTGATGCACATTTTGTTGAGAGGCATGGTATTATGACTGAGGAGTTTGAGGGTTTACGAGTACAGGTTGCTGATGGTTACACTCTTAAGTGTAACAGGATGGTGAGAGACTTGCCCTTACACCTGAACAACTATGAGTTCAAGGTGAACTACCATGTTGTCAACATGGGTGATCTAGATATTATGCTTGGGATGAAGTGGTTACACTCATTGGGGGAGGTCACTTTTAGGTTGAAGGACATGGAGATCAAATTTGAGGTGGATGGGAAACAACATATTTTGAGAGCCATCAGAAATAGTGACATCAGGACTATTTCTTTCAGATGGATGGAGAGGTTGGCTAGACATGATGATATAGAATGGGTAGCAGTATGCACTCTCATGCCTACAAAGGAGGGACAACATAAGATAGAGTATCATCTAGATATACAGAGGCTGAGGGTTAAGTATGATAGAGTTTTCAGTGACAACCCACCTGGCAGGCCACCAGACAGAGGCATTGAGCACATCATTGAGTTAGAGGAGGGTGCTAAAACCATGATGGTTACACTATACAGGCATCCTAAGAGGCTCAAGGATGAGATCAAGAAAACCATCAAGGAGCTTCTTGCGATGGGACACATTAGGCCTAGCAAGTCTCCTTTTGCTTCTTCAGTTGTGTTGGTGAAGAAGAAGGATGGTACATTAAGAATGTGCATTGATTATAGGGTGTCGAACAAAAGGAGAATCAAGAACAGGTACCCCATTCCATAGATCGATGAGTTGATTGATGAGCTTCATGGTACATGTTACTTCACAAAGATTGATTTGAGATCTGGCTACCATCAGATCAGAGTTAGAGAGTAGGATATTGAGAAGACTGTCTTCAGATGTCATTGTGGGAACTTTGAGTTTGTGGTCATGCCGTTTGGGCTGACCAATGCGCCAGCTACTTTTCAGTCCATGATGAACAAGGTCTTCCATCACCAATTGAGGAAGTATGTGCTAGTCTTCTTTGATGATATTCTGATTTATAGTCAGACTTGGCAGGAGCACTTGGAGACAGTTTTGGGGATCTTGTAGTTGAAGTCCTTGTATGCCAAGGAGTCCAAATGTGATTTGGGCATGAAAGAGTTATTGTACTTGGGCCATATTATCAGTGCAAAGGGAGTGTGGATGGATCCTGATAAGATCTGTGCTATCATAGATTGGCCTATTCCAAAGAACCTGACATAGTTGAGAGGGTTCCTTGGTTTGTGTGGGTTCTACCACAGATTTGTTAGTGGGTATTCACGACATGTAGCTCCTATGATAGACTTGTTGAAGAAGGGGGCTTTTGTATGGACACCTGAGGCACAGACTTGCTTTGAGAGATTTAAGGAGATCATGACTACATGTCCTGTGTTAGCATTGTCAGATTTCATGAAGCCATTTGAGCTTCAGTGTGATGCATTAGGAGAGGGTATTGGTGCTATTCTAATGCAGGACAAGCATTCCATTGCATTTGAGAGTAGGAAGCTTAGAGGGCCAGATAGATCTTTCAGTATCTATGACAAGGAGATGTTAGCCATTATGCATGCATTGGCTAAATTTAGGCAATATCTAGTGGGTGGTAAGTTTTGCATAAAAAATGACCACAATTGTTTGAGACATTTCCTTGGGTAGAGAGATCTCAATGATAGATAGCAAAAGTGGGTCAGTAAGCTTCAGGCATATGATTTTGACATCACTTATGTGAGAGGGACTCAGAATGTGGTAGTAGATGCATTGTCACATAGGCCACATCTTAGTGCTATGATTCAGATATCAGAGGATTGGAGGCACTTGATCATTGCTGAGTATGATAGAGACTCATGGGAATCTGGGATTGTTGATGGGATGGTGATTGATACTAGGTACACACTTGTGGATGATTTGATTATCTACAAGAATAGGATATTCTTAGTCCCAGGATCGAAGGTGAAGAGTATTGTCATGAGAGCTCTCCATGATTCACCGATAGCTGGCCATCCTGGATACTTCAAAACTTACAGGTAGGTGCAAGAGCATTTCACTTGGAAGGGGCTCAAGGTGGATGTCTTGCATTATGTATGAGAGTGCCCTGTTTGTCAGAAGAATAAACAAGAGTGCACCTTCCCAGCTGGGCTCCTTTAGCCACTTCCCATTCCTGACAAGAAGTGGGAATGCATATCTATGGATTTTGTTATGGGCTTTCCTAAAGCCCAAGGGCATGATTGCATCTATGTAGTGGTGGACAGATTGATGAAGTATGCATGCTTGTTTCCCATCACTACTACACATACAACAATGTAGGTGGAAGAGGTCTTCTTCAGAGAGATTTTCAAATTGCATGGGATACCACGGAGTATAGTGAGTGATAGAGACAATAGGTTCTTGAGTCATTTTTGGCAGGAGGTGTTCCACTTATGTGGCACTGAGCTCACACCTAGCACTAGTTACCACCCACAGACTGATGGGCAGACTAAGATAGTTAATAAGTGGGTGGAAGGCTACTTGAGGAACTATGTGGTAGGGCAGCAGAAGGCATGGGTTAGGTGGATTTATCTATGTGAGTATTGCTACAACACCACATACCACATGTCTATTCAGATGACTCCTTTCAGGGCACTATATGGTTATGAGGCACCGAGTTTTCTGGATTTGCTTATGAGTGATGTTAGAGTTCCTTGTGCTGGAGATTTGCTTTAGGAGAGTGAGGACATTGTTGATACTCTCAGAGATAATATTGCCAGGGCACAGAATCAGCATAAGTAGTATGCAGATCAGAAGTGGACAGAGAGGAGTTTTGAGGTTGGTGATATGGTTTATCTCATGTTGCAGCCCTATAGACAGTCTACTCTTGGGAAGAGTGGATCAAAGAAGCTTAAGCCTAGGTACTATGGTCCTTTCAGGATTATCAGGCATATTGGAGAGATGGCATATGAGCTTGAGCTTCCAGCAGACAGCAGGGTACATAATGTTTTCCATGTGTCATGCCTTAAGAAGGCGTTGGGTCAACATGTTGTGCCTTTAGTAGTTCTTCCTCCATTGGATGATGAGGGAAGTTGGTTCTTGTTCCTGAGTACACCATTGATAGCAGAGAGAGGTAGCTCCATAGGAGTACCATCAGGGAGTATTTGGTGAAGTGGAGAAATTTTCCTGAGGAGGATGCCACATGGGAGGGAGAAGATATTTTGCAGAACCCAGCTTTGAGATTGCTTGAGGGCAAGCAATTTCAGGAGGGGCGAACTATCATGTCCCCTCTTTAGTGACATGTCATTTTTCAGTGGATTTTCCTATCATGGAATCTGATAGGTAGATGGTTTTGGTGAGAGAGTCATTCTGATAATTATTTGGGGATTGGATGGTATTTGCTCTTGGAGAGATGGTGTTTATCATATTTTTATTATTATGTGTTATGCGGGGCCAAAATGTTATAATTTTGAGTTGAGTTGCACTTTTTATTTTATAAAGTTACTTTTTATATAAAAGTGCATTATAAAGGGATTTCATAAGAATATTTTATGGATACTTCTAGAAGTACTTAGTGGCTTCTTAGAAAAGTGAATAAATAGAGTGCTTGGCCTCTCATTTGGACATCCCATGACTTGAGTTTACACTACTTTTCTCTTTGAGCATTTGTGGCACCATCTTGGTCTGCAGATTGTCATTTGATCATTAGGAACGGAGTCTCCTAAGGATTTGCATAACTGAGGAGGTGAAATATCCTTTGAAGGGTTGCACTTTGGAAGTGGTATTCAGCCATTTCAAGTTGAGCTTATTTGGAGTACTCAGACTCTGTCTGAGGGTTTGAGTTTTTGGTTGCAAGAAGACTTGTTTTTTCATCTACTCATCAGTAGGATTATTTTGGTAGAGCTTTGGAGGCAATTCAGTGCATTTTTGAGGAATTTTTGACAGGGTTCGATTTTCAGCTGAGACACACCTTTTTGCTCATATCTCACATCCAGCTGGGAGATAAATTCTCAGATTTTGGGAGGATATTCCTCCAACCTAGGTGATCCTTTTTGTGCCATTTTCAGCACCTTTCAGCCCAGAATTTATTTTTGCCAGGTGTCATACCAGTCCGTACATGTACGACTATACTTGTAGGCCATACGGTCAGCAAGTCTGAGGGCAGTTTGGAGTTGCATTTTCATCATTTCATCTTCTCCATCATTTTCTCAATCCAGGTTCTTTCATTTAAGTTTGTAGTTGCAAGAAATTCATAGTATGTACTCAGCCAGTGAGGGCTTTCATATTTTAGTTTTGAATGTACTTCTTTCAGCTTGTCAGTATAATTCCTATCTATTTGAAAAAGGAGTACTTCTGCATTTTCTATATCTATTTTGCAACTCAGCAATAGTAGTTCGATTTGGTACTTGCTCATATTACCTAAGGCTGAAATTTATATATCATATGTAATGGCATTTTGATTGGATATTGAATGAATCAATTGGCATCTTTTTACATCAGCAAGTTGTTAGATTTGTTGCACAACAATTTCCTATATTCAACATTTTACTTTCAATAGTAGTCTTCAGTTGCATGCCAAGTGTTTGACAAAATTTCTCAGTTCAGCATTAGAGGTTTCTAGTGGCCTATTGGTAGGGGTCATTACAAACATGAACCATGGGTTTTTTATCTAGAGGCCTCCTATGTTGTGGTTGTACCACCCTACAGACCTCGGGTCTATCCTGTATAGAGCCTCTCCGACCTCCACCCTAGAACTGTCGAATGTCAACGTAATTCAGCTTATCGCCGGGGATAAACTCACAATATAGTTTTCTCAAAAAATATAGAGGCACCTCCCAATTATTATAGGGTGCTTGATCAATGACCATATACCACCTATCCCAAAAAGATGCTTTCATCCTATTGTGAACAAATCAATGTATAGGAAACTGAGCCTTATTTTGTTCTAGGGTGTTACTAGTACCAAGATCGGTGAAAAGAGAACATATGTCACTTTTAAGTATGGCCTTCATTTTCACTTCATGATATGATTACCCTTCCACATAAAATAATTGACATCTATCCCTCCATGAACCCCATTTGGTAACCTCCCTAGAAACTTCATTTGCACTATTGGCCATTCTTTCTAGCATCAAGGTGAGGGTTGAGTGGTGGTCAAGACTAGAGGACCTCAATCTATTGACTAACATAGAAATTTGGGCACTATTTTATGTAAGTCGTTTGATGAGATCATCTTGTGTGGAATCTACATGATCTAATGGAGGACGTGGACGGTATACGGGTGGTGGTGATTGTTAAGGAGAAATATTTTGAGGTTATGGAGGAGGATTTTGTGATTGTGGAGGAGGATTTTGTGGTTGTTACTCATGTTCAATGTTTTTGGGGTTTTCTTTTGTTGCTTGTGCATGAGGTCTTTGTTTTCTTTTTCATTTTGGGGAATTCTTTGTAGAATTTGACATCAAAATTAAAAAAAAGTTAAATCAATTAAAAAACCCTACTTCAAATAAAATATAAAAAAAACAATCAAAACACTAAAATCTTACCTTTCCAATGTCGTGCCATTGTTGCAAATTGATGAAAAATGAAAATGAAAGAAAAACAAACTTGGGTTATGATGAATTTTTTCTTCTCCAATTGATTGTTCCTCCATTTTTGGCATTGGAAATAGTCCAAAGCTGCGGGTTTTGGGGAATATAATGTTTCTCAAAACCCGTATGGGGTTTGGGGAATATAATGTTCCTCAAAACCCATACGGGTTTTGAGGAACATTTTTGTTCATCAAAACCCGTATGGGTTTTGAGGTTCATTTTTGTTCCTCAAAACCCGTACCTCAAAATCCGTACAGGTTTTGAGGATCTATTGGATTTTTTTTAATTTGTTTTTGGCTAGGCTTGGTAAAACCAAGCCTAGCACGATTTTGAACTTTATAGAACCCGCATGGGTTATGGAAAATTTTACTTCTTTTTAATGCGGCCACTAAACTATCCACCATCTTGGTGCACTTACCCGAAACATTAATATTCGTACATATAGATTAAATCTACAAAATATGAAGGGTTGCATAAAAAGAACATGTGGATGTAAAAATTAAATAAAAATAAAAATGGATGAGTTATCAAGACATTAGGATAAATGCAATCCCAAAACTTAACAAAGACATGAAAATTATATGAACAAAAAGTTTTGATAAATCATGGGAGTATATTACATAGCTCAACAGATTTATAGTAATTATGAAATAGCATATGCAAGGGCTTGTTGTCATACATTTGTGATATTCTCTCCTGATCAAAGTTTAGGACTTTACCATATTAGTTTTCCTTAGTATGTTTCTTGATACCAATTTGATTTCTTTTTTAATTTGGTTCTCAATTATCGTTGTTAAATTTATGTTGGTTAATGAGTTAAGATATAAATTAATTTAATTTATGTTTTTTTTCAAGAAATTTGAAGTCAAGTTTATAATAGTTTTTTTTAGCATATCACATAATTTCTTATACTATTACAAGTATATCATATTTTCTTGTGAACACCATAAATATACAAGCTTATGAAATATCTGTTGGAAATTGCAATTGAAACAATTGTTGTATTGTCATTGATGTCAAACCTTAATTGGTAAGACTATTTCTATTTCGGAAAGTACTTTATCTATTGAGTTGGTTGTCAAGGATTGGGACAAGGTTGGTAACAATAGTTCCTAGGAGAGGTTGAGTTATCTTGTTATTGCAAAGTGTACTTGACTATGTTGCACAATAATGCGTCAATGTATTGTTTATCTTAGTAACATTGAAGACTAAAATGGTAGGCTTAACTAAGTAAAAATGAAGAAATCATGTTTAAGTTGAGTTATGACAAAGTCGACCAAGTTAGTGGATGTCGAGAAAAAATCTAGTGTCGACCGAGTATCAGTAAATTGCCAAAGAAGATAGTGAGTGCCAAGGAAACAATTTTAGTATTGATCGAGAATTTTGCATGAAGACTGAGTGGATGATCACAGTATTGACCAAGCATCAGCAATTTTATATTTGAAGAGAATTCATTTTGGGGACAACATTGTTTGAATTCTTGGATTGTGTAAACATGTTGACTTTATTGAATGGAAGCATTTAATGCTTTGTAAAATGTTTTATTGTAAATCTTTATGAGATTTGAGATGATTCTAGAAGAGGAGACGAAGAACATGAAGCGGGTAGATTCAATGAATCTAACCTAACCCTAAGATCTATGAAGGAGATTAAGTGACAAAAGAAAAGTTAACCTAACAGAGGAAAGTATTAAGGAAACTGAAGCATTAGGTATGTGAATGCATGGGTGAAGTAGATGCTGGAAGAACAGTAAGTTTTATTGACTGTATAAGCAAAAGGCTGAAGGAGAGGTAAGGTGATTGCTTGAAGAGAAGTTCTGAGCAGATTAGAGATGGAAATGGCAAAGTTTCAAAGTTAGTAAACCAGCATTTTTGAACGGAATTGGATTTGATATTTGCAAAGTGAGTTGTATGTTTTTCAGATCAATACTACTGCTACTTTCTAACCATTGTAACAGTCAAAATCCTTTTAACAAAGGTTGACCTAATAGTCATATGTTAAATCCTTTTAACAGGGGTTGCATTCTAATGGAATGTATTTAAGTCCTTTGACCAAGCTCACTTTTAACAGGGTGATTGAAATCCTTTAACTAGGTCACACCTGATAGTGTGTATTGTAACCTTTGACAGGGTTGGCTTTTAACCAAGCTCACTTCAGAAGAGTGAAAATAACAGTACCATGTTATAAAGTGGTTTTTCCCATATTGGGTTTCCATTATAAATCCCGGTGTCATTACTTGTGTGTGAATGTTTTGTTTGAACATTTCTATGTTTTACAAGTTAGTTACAGCAAGGTTGTGGACTGCAATGTTATATGTTTCTGTTATTGAATTAGTGATGACAGAGTTTGTTTTGGTTGGTTGATCTGATTTGAAGTTAAATTTTAAAAGTTTTTTTATACATCAGGACCTGAGAACAACTGATTCACCCCCCCCTCTCTATTGTTCTAAATCATATTAACAATTGGTATCAGAGATGTGTTACTTATTGGTGTTTACAGAAGACAAGTTTAAATGGACTTGAAGCAAATGATCAAGATGTATAAGAAGGAGGTACCGAAGCTGAATAAGGAAAATTTCCCTGCATGGAAAAGCTTGATGAAGCTGCATCTAGCTGGTATTGGTGATTTAGCAAAGTACTACATTGAACATGACTATACCACACCTGTTGCACCTTTGACTGCCGAGGAAATGAGAACTAAGCAAGAACATAATTAGGCAATGCTAGAGATTGCATCTGCCCTAACCTATCTAGAATTTGAGGACATTAAGGACTGCACAATTGCTAAGGAAATGTGGGACACTCTTGCAAAGATCTATGGTGGTGATCTATATGTACTGAAAGCTAAAGCTGAGAGTCTCAGAGGTAAGTTTGATGAAATGAGAATGAATGAAGATGAAAACATTGCACAATATTGTGGTAGAATAAAAGAAATTGTAAATTCTATTAGAGGAGCAAATGGAACTATTGATGATGAAACCATAATTGGAAAAGTGCTAAGAACTTTGCGTCCTATATTTGCTATTAATATCTTATCTATTCAAGAATCTAGATGTAACTCTGCTAATGTGCTTACTTTGGAAGGTTTGATTGGTAAGCTGACTGCTTTTGAACTCTCCAATTATGATAACTTCATTGTTGGTAGTATTGCAAATGTTGAATCTACTTTTAAGTCATAGTTAGTTTTGAACAAGCCTAAGAAGGAGAAAGAAAAATGCATCAGTGAAAGTGAAAGAGAAAGTGAAAGTGAAGATGATAGTGATACTTCTAATGAAGATCTTGAAGATCTAGAAGCTCTTATGGCTAGAAGACTGAGAAGAGGAAAAGGAAAATACAAAGATAAACTCCCTATTCTATGTTTTGCATGTAATAAAGACGGTCACATAGCTGCTAGATGTCCTGATAGGAAGGATAAAGATGAAGAGAGAAATAGCAGACACAAAGATAGAAGAGAAGACAAAGGCCACCAGAGGTTCAAAGACTACAAAGGAAAATGTAAGAAATCTTGTTACTTTGCTAAAGAAGAGACTAACACTGATAGTGATGATTTTGAAATTGAGGTAGTCTATGTTGCAATGAAAGATGAATTTGATGAGGATGAGAAAACTGCATTGATTTCTTATGTGAACAAGAATGATAAATGGATTATTGATAGTGGTTGTTCACATCACATGACTGGTGACAAAAGTAAGTTTGAGACCCTACATCATTATAGAGGTAAAAATGTAACTTTTGGTAATGATGCACCATGTCTTGTTAGAGGAAAATGATTGATTAAATTGACTGATAAGATCTCTTGTGAAAATGCTTATTGGGTTGAAGGATTGAATTATAATTTGTTAAGTGTTGGTTAGCTCAACAAGACTGGTTACTGAGTAGAATTTCATCACAAGAAAGCTAAGATATTTGATGCCACTGGTGAACTGATTGGAAGTGGTGAATAGACTAGAGGTAATTTGTTCTATCTTGACCTATCTGAAGAAATCTGTATGATTGCACAACTTGATGACATTTGATTATGGCATAAGAGGCTATGTCATGTTAACTTTGACAATCTAGTAGAGATAAGTAAGAAAAAGAAAGTAAGAGGTCTACCTAGATTGAAGAAACCTGAGAATGTGATGTGCAAAGAATGCCAGTTAGGAAAAATGACTAAGTCAAGTTTCAAGAGAAAAACCTTTACTTCTAAACACATTTTAGATTTGGTTCATACTGACCTTTGTGGACCTATGGGTGTACAAAGTTACTGTGGAGCTAGATATTTTATCTTGTTTGTTGATGATCATACAAGGATGATGCATGTAATGTTTCGAAAAGAAAAATCTAATGCTTTTCAATGTTTCAAGTGGTATTTGGCTAAGGTTGAGAAGGAGACAGGTAGGAACCTGAAATGTCTTAGATCTGACCGAGGAGGAGAATTTACATCAAATGAATTTAATCTATTTTGCAATGATAGAGGAATCAAAAGATAGATGTCTGCACCTAGGACACCCCCATAGAATGGTATAGTAGAAAGGAGAAACATATCTATTTTGGACTGTGCAAGGACACTATTGATTAAAAATAATGTGGCACATAAATATTGGAAAGAAGCTATAAGTACAGCTATTTACACTCTTAACTGGGTACAGATCAAGAAAGGTACAAATCTGACACCCTATGAATTATGGTATGGGCATGCATCGAGTGTTAAATACTTTAGAATTTTTGGAAGTAAGTGTTACATATTGAAAGACAATAGCAATGGAAAGTTTGATACTAAAAGTGATGAAGGCATATTCCTAGGTTACTCCACAAAAATTAAATCTTATAAGTGTTTGAACTCTAACACTAACAAAATTGTGGAAAGTGTGAATGTAAAGATTGATGAGTATGCAGAAAGAAATGAGGTTGACAGTAAAAGAGAACCAGAAGATTATAGATCTTTTGCGTATATTGAGGAAATAGAAGAGGCAGGTAGCAGACCTGCACTTGATGCCGAGTCTCAGGCAAGCAATGCCGAGCGACAGATAGATGATGTCGAGCGTTAGGAAAATAGTGCCGAGAGAGAACAAGAACATGTCGAGCTATAGAATAATGCTACCAAAGATTAGGAAGAGGTTGCCAAGCATTTAGAAGCTAAATTTGACAATCTTGTTGGTGTACCTAATGAAATAGAGGAGAAAAATGCTGAACCTGTTTTGGCAAAATATGTTAGAAGACATCATAAGCCTGAACAAATAATTGGAGATAAAATAATTGGAGATAAAATAATTGGAATTCAGACCTGAAGCAAGACCAAGGATCCAACATGCTTACTATGTGAATTTGAGCCTAAGTCAACTAAAGAGGCATTAGAAAATGAAGACTGGATACAAGCAATGAATGAAGAGATTGACTAGATTAAGAAAAATGAGACCTAGACTCTAGTGCTGAGACCTATAGATAAGAATGTTATAGGTACAAAGTGGGTATTTTGAAGCAAGTTGAATGAAAAGGGTGAAATCACTAGGAACAAAGCTAGGTTGGTATGCAAAGGCTACGCATAAGAAGAAGGAATTGATTATGGGGAGACATTTGCCCTTGTAGCTAGATTGGAAGGAGTAAGAACTCTGCTTGCATATGCTACTTATTGTTGGAAATTTGGTTAATGTGGATGCATAGATGTTGTCATTATGGCAACATATGATCTCTATTGAGAGTGCAGAATTTGGAATGCAAGTATGGTAAGTTGAAGGAAGAAATTGTCTAAGTATGGATACAGTGATCTTGATAGAGCACCCGATGAAGATTTAGTTGGCGACGTCCATTGGAGAAATATTTTTGTTTGTGCAGTTAAATAAAGCTTCTACAGAGTATGAGGATACCCCATCTCAGTGCACATAAAGTTTGGAGTAGTACGGACAAAGTTATTCCAAGTTTACCGAAGACAGTTTTTGCAGACAAAACAATTTTGGAGACAGTATTAACAAAAGAGTTAAGGGATTATTTTTTCTTGTCAAAATAATGACTTAACATTATGAAGGGATGACATGCTAGAAGTTTACTCTTGGATAAATATTTTGGAAGCTGACCATGTAAAGTTATTAGATCTAATAACTCATATATTAGGCATACTTGAAATGTAATGAAAAGATATGTGATATGCAAAAAGAAAGAAAAGATAACTTCGGATAGTTGTATATTGTGATAGTAGCAAAGGTGATTGATGTGAAGTTGTAAGAAGTACCATATTATAGTCAGAAACATTTTGTATTACCTATTTGGGTAGTGAGCTCAGTTGGTGATCAAGTTTTGTAATCTAACTCCTAACATGGTTAAGGCTTCTAACAAGGCCTAAAGTCCTTTAACCAGGACAGATCTACTATATATTGTAAATTGACTCCTAACAGGGTCCAATATCCCTAACAAGATACTTTTGATTAGTGATCTTTGTGGGTACCATCCCCACCGGGGTTTTCCCTTGGCCAGGGTTTCCTCGAGAACATATCATGTGTTATGAGTTCTTTCTATTTACTGCTATGTTTGTTAATCAGCTTGATAATCTTTGTATGCACTAAAGTAATCTATTATATCCATAAGTGGGCAAAAGAAAAAGTTTGTGAAATACTGATTCACCCCCCCTCTCAGTATTTCCTATTTCTAACAATTGGTATCAGAGCTTGGTCACAGGTTTGAATCCTCAGATCCTCGGGTAACGCTGTGGGGGAGATTGTTGGCAAAATTTTCAGCACTCCCCTCAGGATTCGTGACAAGGGCTTAACCACCTCATGTGTACTATAAGTTGAGTGGTTGTATCGGGCATTGATAGATCAGTCTTTTGGTGCAATGGAAACCCCACTCTAACAAGTGGTATCTGAAATTGATACCAGTCTAGCACTATCATCCGTACCAGACAAAGTATTGCACATTGAGAATGTTAAAGGATATTTAGGTTGCAAGTTTGAAACTTTGGGAGATGCAAATTTTAGTGATGATTACAGGAAATTGTACAATCAAGACATGTTAGTTAAACCAGCTTATGGGCACCTAGAGAACAATGAAATTATCAAATATTCCATGAAGTATGAATTTAATGATGAGGAATGTACCAAGATCATTTTAAGTAGTATCCACAATGGGAAATTCGAGATGGAGGATAGAGTTATTGATATAACTGCCGACCTAATTCATGATGTTACTGGATTATCAAAAGTTAGAGAGATTCCACTAAATGAAAAGAACATGAGAAAGATTGTTTTAGACAACACTGGATCTAGTTATAATGGTAGAGGAATTATGATAAGTAAGATTAAGCAAGATGATGTTAGGTACCTTTGCAAGATCCTAACAACTAAATTTTGTGGTAGTTCATGGGAAGATGACATGGTTGCAGGAATGGTTCATGTAGCTTATCTTATGTGTATTGAGAAGAAACAAGTAGACCTATGTGAAATTTTGAAAATTCAGTTATTTGAGAACTTAGAAAAGATTAAGAAGGCTAAGTACACACAGTTTAGGTTTTCATCTCTGATAACCTATATGTTTTTCCATATTTTGAGAAGATTTCCTTACATAGTTGATTGGAGTGACAATGTGAACACAATGGAAAGAATAAACTCAGTCTACATGAAGCACCTTTTTGATAAAGTTAATGACAGTGTGAAGCTTGTATTGAAGACTTTTCAGAATATTGTTAAGAACAAATCAAGGATTCCTCAATCCTTAGTTGAAAAGCATAAAGATGACATTTGTTTTATGGTAGACACTGATTTCACCTACATTGAAGCAGTTGAGCCTAGAATGGAATTCATAGACCCTCTTGGCTATGAAATATCTGAAGCAGAAACAGTATGATATGTGAATAAATTGTTAAAGTGTGAGTTGGATGGTCATGCAAATAGGTTTGGAACCTATGAAGAGAATTTCAACTCTGCAATAAGTTTGAGAGAAAAGAAGCAATCTAGTAAGAGAGTTGAATCTACTATGAAGAAAATACTGAAAGAATTAGGTATGTCAAGTCATGAGTTTGACATAGCTAAGAAGACTGCAGAAGCCTTGAAGCAAAGTGAAAATCTTGTAATTTCACTTGAGGCATCTAGTGCAGATCCTGTTGATCCTATTGCAGTAAAGGTAAAAGTTGAAGTACCTGAAAAAGATGAAGGAGATAAATCTTTTTCTCCTATTCCTAGCAAAAGAGTAAAAGTAAGTGCAACAGGACCCGACAAGAGACATAAAGTAATTGTACCACCTATACCTAGAAATGTAGCAGTAATTAAAGATGATGATGTAGTTTCAATTAAGAAGAAAACTTGGAAACCAAGAATTGAAAGAGTTAATGAAGATATATTGAAGCATGGAGACTTCACTAAGTTGAATAAATTCTATGATCTATATGGATCATTTGACAGATTGAATTTTGAAAATACAATGATTACACATATGATTGTGACAGATAAGAAACTTAGCACTATTCATGGTAAGATCCCAAAAGATTTGTATAACAGACTTGTGAATAGAAAATAGAGAGCACAAGAAGAGGACATAAAGATGAGAGAACATGTAATCAGACAGTTCTGTAAAGTTGAGGATGAAGATCATTTGAAGAGATTCTTGAAGTCTCTTGGAACTTTATTGAGAACCAAGAGAAGAACAATCCTTATAATGGGAGGCAAAAAGGAGGAAGTACAGAAAGAGACAGAGCAAGTAGTAATGCAAGTTCTTGTAGATATAGTTGCAGGAAAGCATGTTGAATCAGACCCTCAGCAGAAGCAATTAGAGGAATCGCATGCAGAGGAAGTTGGTATTGAAGAAGTTCCATCTTCTTCACATATCAATATTGGCAAAGAAACAATGGACATTGAAGGAACCAAAGTGACACTAGAGTCAGATGATGCAGTATTTCATGATCTAGGAAACATTGTTGACAATTTGGCTTTAGAAGAGCAAGAGAAGATTACAGAATCAGAAAAGGATAAAGAGGCAGTGGAAGCATCAGCAGTATCAAAATCAGTTCTAGCAGAACAGACAGTTAAAGGTAAACAAATTTTGACTGAGGTCACTACCCCTAGTGCACCTGACAGTAAGAAGAGACAAATTGGTTCAATTTTTGAAGACCTTGGAAAAGAAGTTGAAGATGATGATCAGCTTGAGTTCATCACATCTCTAAATAAAATTATTGGAAAGAATAAGAAGGTGAAGGAACTTGAAGGCAAAGTTAGAGTTTTGACAGAGAAACTTGAGAGTGTGATCATCACTAAGGTATCTGAATTGGATCCACTTGAGAAAGCTAAAACAGTAATAAACTCTTTTAACTTGAATTTTCTAACTTAAAGGATATTGCTAGAATAAAAGTTCAGGAAGACTTTGAAGCAGAAATGCAAAAAAATTTCAGTGTAAATATTTGAAATGATATTGGTAATTTGGATGTATGCATAAAGAATTTGAGGAAACATTTTGAGACTGGAAAGAGTTTGTATATACAATGCACAAAATCAGAAATCCTAACAGCTGAAGAAGGTAAGAAGATCAGACAGAAGATAGATGCAATTACAGCTGAAACAAACACCTTGTCAAGCCCAAATGTAAAGATAAGTTCTGTAGAGAAGAACATAACGAAGTTAAATGATGAAATTAGAATGTTAGCAGAGGAGAAGAATAGAAAGATGCTCAGGATTAACATCTTGAGAGAGCACATCTCAATCAAGACCTCAATTGTTGAAGACCAAATCGAGTAGTGTCTTTCAGCAAAGACATCTTTTCAGAAGTTTAGCTTCAATTCCCTGCAAGCTTGTCAGATAGCAGCATACAGATTGAGTAATCTACTCAATGTTGCTGAATCCATCAGGAAGATAAGGGAGAAATATTTTGAATCATGGAAGTTAGAGTTTGGTGACTGTGTTGCAAGCCTACTGGCTGTGCAATAGCTGATAACAAGGTATAAAGTTTTTTTTGAAATTTTTGTACACCCTATCTTTTTCATTGTTGTCAAAGGGGGAGAGATAGCAGAAAATTGAATATATGTTGAGGAAGGATACTCATAGGGGGAGCTATTCTATGGAGTACAATATTGTATATGTGTTGTATAATGTTTGGCCATAATTTTGTAAATACTTTGAAGTTTTGTTTGCACACTTAGCCAATTTTCCCATATGTTGCCACCAATGAGAAAGGGGGAGATTGTTGGCCATTTGGATAATGTGGATGCATAGATGTTGTCATTAATGCAACATATGATCTCCATTGAGAGTGAAGAATCTGGAATGCAAGTATGGCAAGTTGAAGGAAGAAATTGTCTAAGTATGGATACAGTGTTCTTGACAGAGCACCCGATGAAGATTTAGTTGGCGACGTCCACTGGAGCAATATTTTTGTTTGCATAGTTAACTGGATCTTCTAAAGAGTATGAGGATACCCCATCTTAGTGTGCATAAAGTTTGGAGTAGTATGGACAAAGTTATTTGAAGTTTACCGAAGATAGTTTTTGCAGACAGAACAGTTTTGGAGACAGTATTAGCGAAAGAGTTAAGGGATTATTTTTTCTTGTCAAAATAATGACTTAACATTATGAAGGGATGACATCATAGATGTTTACTCTTGGATAAATATTTTGGAAGCCAACCATGTAAAGTTATTAGCTCTAATAACTCATATATTAGGCATACTTGAAATGTAATGAAAAGATATGTGATATGCAAAAAGAAAGAAAAGATAACTTGCGATAGTTGTATATTGTGATAGAAGAAAAGGTGATTGATGTGAAGTTGTAAGTAGTACCATATTACAGTCAGAAACATTTTGTATTACCTATTTGGGCAGTGAGCTCAGCTGGTGATCACGTTTTGTAATCTAACTCCTAACAGGGTTAAGGCTTCTAACAAGGCCTAAAGTCCTTTAACCAGGACAAATCTACTATATATTGTAAATTGACTCCTAACAGGGTCCAATATCGCTAACAAGATACTTTTGATTAGTGATCTTTGTGGGTACCATCCCCACCGGGGTTTTCCCTTGGCCAGGGTTTCCTCGAGAACATATCATGTGTTATGAGTTCTTTCTATTTACTGCTATGTTTGTTAATCAGCTTGATAATCTTTGTATGCACTAAAGTAATCTGTTATATCCATAAGTGGGAAAAATAAAAAGTTTGTGAAATACTGATTCACCCCCCCTCTCAGTATTTCCTATTTCTAACACTTATAAAGATTTCAAGGTATATCAAATGGATGTCAAGTCTGCATTTTTGAATGGTATACTGGAAGAAGAAGTTTACATAGAACAACCAGAAGATTTTATTGATCCAAATAGAAGACACATGGTTTGCAAACTGAACAAAGCTTTATATGGATTGTAACAAGCTCCCAGAGCATGGTATGAGTGGTTGCACAACTATCTAATAAAGATTGGATTTTATAGGACTAATGACACAAGCAACCTGTATATGAAAGATGAAGAAGGAAAAGGTATTTTGTTGGCCACAATTTTTGTTGATGACATTATTTTTGGTGGACAAGATGCATTATGTAAAAGTTTTTCACATGAAATGCAAACTGAATTTGAAATGAGTATGTTTGGTGAGATCAAATTCTTTGATGGTTTACAAGTATATCAGATGAAGAATGGAATTTTCATTACACAATCTAAGTATGTTAATGAAATACTAAAAACCTTTGGAATGAAAGATGCTAGACCAGTAGGAACTCCTATGGTTACTGGACAAAAGTTATCTAAGAATGAGGATGCTGCAGAAGTGAACCAAACTTTGTATAGATCAATGATTGGAAAATTATAGTATTTTGTACATAGTAGACTAGATATTGCATTAGTTGTTGGGATTGTGGCAAGATTCTTTGCCAATCCTAAGGAAACACACATGATGGCGGTGAAAAGAATCATGAGATACTTGAAAGAAACTGCTGACTATGGGTTATATTACATGAAGAGTAATAAATTTGAACTTACAATATATACTGATGTTGATTGGGTAGGAAATGTAGATGACAGAAAGAGCACTAGTGGTGGAGCTTTCTTTCTTGGACAGAGATTAGTCTCCTAGACAAGCAAGAAACAAAACTACATTTCCCAATCTACTGCTGAGGCCGAGTATGTTGCTGTTGCAGTAAACTATTCAAATTTGATATGGATAAAACAATTGTTGGTAGAAATGAAAGAGGAAATCACTGAACCTATTGTTATTTTCTATGACAACACAAGTGCCATTAATATTTCTAAGAATCCAGTGATACACACTAAGACTAAGCATATAGAAATTAAGTACCACTATTTGAGGGAATTGGTAGAAGACAAGGAAGTCTGAATGGAATATGTGAATACAAATGAATAATTGGCAGACATATTCACTAAAGCCTTACCTAAGGAAGCTCATGAGTATCTGAGAAGTCAATTAGGGGACATCAAATATACTACAACAGAATATTTGACACATTGATGCAGAACAATGTCACACTTTGGGACTGTCCTAGAGCTATGAAGAAGAAGCAAAGACAATAAATCAATCATAAGCAAGATGACAAAGGGAGAAACACTGAGCTGCACAGATATATCTACATCTGTTGGATGTATGTTTTAGTTGCTACTTTGGCATTTTTCTCAAAGAGGGAGATGAACTGATATGATAACACATAATTAAGTATAATCAAAGGGATTGTTAAGATAGTGGGAGATGAATTGAAATGAAAGATCAGGATAGAGGGAGATCGAGATACTTCTAACGGTCATAGAAGTGAGATTCTAAATTAGAATGAAGCTAAGGATATTACAAATTTTCTCTGATGGATAGATAAGTTTTTGGATTGGTTGGTAATCCATGTGTTATTCAGGTGATACCATATGGTGTTGCCATCAATGCCAAAGAGGGAGATTGTTGGAAACTGCAATTGAAACAATTGTTGTATTGTCATTGATGTCAAACCTTAATTGGTAAGATTATTGAAATTTAGGAAAGTACTTTATCTATTGAGTTGGTTGTCAAGGATTGGGACAAGGTTGGTAACAATAGCACCTAGGAGAGGTTGAGTTATCTTGTTATTCCAAAGTGTACTTGACTATGTTGCACAATGATGAGTCAATGTATTGTTTATCTTAGTAACATTGAAGACTAAACTAGTAGGCTTAACCGAGTAAAAATGAAGAAATCATGTTTAAGATGAGTTATGATAGATTTGACCGAGTTAGTGGATGCCGAGCAAAAATCTAGTGTCGACCGAGTATCATTAAATTGCCGAAGAAGATAGTGAGTGCCAAGGAAACAATTTTAGTATTGACTAAGCATTTTGCATGAAGATTGAGTGGATGATCACAGTATTGACCGAGGATCAGAAATTTTATATTTGAAGAGAATTCATTTTGGGGACGACATTGTTTGAATTCTTGGATTGTGTAAACGTGTTGACTTATTGAATTGAAGCATTTAATGCTTTGTAAAATGTTTTATTGTAAATCTTTATGAGATTTGAGATGATTCTAGAAGAGGAGCCAAAGAACATGAAGCGGGTAGATTCAATGAATCTGACCTAACCGTAAGATCTACAAAGGAGATTAAGTGGCAAAAGAAAATTTAACCTAACAAAGGAAACTATTAAGGAAACCAAAGCATTAGGTATGTGAATGCATGGGTGAAGTAGATGCTGGAAGAACAGTAAGTTTTATTAACTGTATAAGCAAAAGGTTGAAGGAGAAGTAAGGTGATTGCTTGAAGAGAAGTTTCGAGCAGATCAGAGATGGAAATGGAAAAGTTTCAAAGTTAGTAAACCAACATTTGTGAATGGAATTGGATCTAATATTTGCAAAGTGAGTTGTATGTTTTTTCAGATCAATACTACTGCTACTTTCTAACCATTGTAATAGTCAAAATCCTTTTAATAGAGGTTGACCTAACAATCATATGCTAAATCCTTTTAATAGGGGTTGCATTCTAATGGAATGTATTTAAGTCCTTTGACCAAGCTCACTTTTAACAGGGTGATTGAAATCCTTTAACCGGGTCACACCTGACAGTGTGTATTGTAACCTTTGATAGGGTTGGCTTTTAATCGAGCTCACTTCAGAAGAGTGAAAATAATAGTAGCATCTTACAAAGTGGTTTTTCCATATTGGGTTTCCTCTATAAATCTTGGTGTCATTACTTGTGTGTGAATGTTTTGTTTGAACATTTTTGTGTTTTACAAGTTAGTTACAACAAGGTTGTGGACTGCAATGTTATATGTTTCTATTATTGAATCAGTGATGACCGAGTTGTTTTAGTTGCTTGATCTGATTTGAAGTTAAGTTTTAAAAGTTGTTTTATACATCAGGACCTGAGAACAACTGATTCACCCCCCCTCTCTGTTGTTCTAAATCATATTAACAATATCATATCACAAAACTCATCTCCAATATAAGTTTCACAAGGCTTGCAAAGCATCCTCTAGTTCTTGTGACTCTCTATAACTCCATAAATCTGGTGTAAATGTTGGGACCATAAAGTTATGGTGCATACATATATATCTGACAAATTTTCTTTATGCTCTTCTTTTCCTAATAATGATTCACCTTTTATAAATTTGTGGACTTTGTATGCTCATCAACAAACTTGCATATTTATTGGCATTCTCTAGTTTATTGAAATTTTGAAAAGCTTCAAATAACTTCACATTGTGGGGTTTGATGTCACTTGCACATAGTGCTAAATCTCCCATAATCTAAAATTCTATAAATTCAATAGTAGAATGGGGGTCGGTTGTAAACTATATGCTTTTTGCCTTTTCACATCACCACTGGCTTATAATATTAGTATCTAATTAATGCAATGTATTTTGGAAGGAATGGGATATAGTCTAGAAAATGGGAATTTACATTTTTTGCCCAATAATTGTATCTTGATATGCACTTGTATGCATAATGTATTATCTTATGTCTAGATGGGGTTTGGTAGTATTTCTTTTTGTTTGGATAGGTCCCCTTCTCTCTCATTTTGACTATGTAATTAGGCTAGGATGCAAGGTTTTCTTTCTGGTTCTTTTCCCGATGAGCCTTCAAACCATTTTATTTAAATAATTAATAAAATATTAGTATCTTGTCATTTTTGCCAATTTTTTTTAAAAAACTCTAGAAATTCTAAAATAAAATATCATATGAAATTTACACACTTGTGGATAAATCAATAATGCTTCTTCCACTTTATTAAACCTCACAAATCTCTATATTATTGTGGAATGTAGAGCACCATTTTTCAATCTTGAAAAATCAATATCTGACTCCATGAAAGATGGTGTATAATCCATACACATATTACTCATTTGTACAAACAATGATATTAGATGAGTCAATTTCCCCCTCATTTACATTTATCTTCAATTGAAAACAATTTGTGAAGTTGTAGCATAGGAAATTTGGCTCTACAAAAGGAAATGTAAGTTCCTTTGAGAGTAAATCTCATTACATAACTGAAATTAGACTAAATAATTAAAATGCTTAAAAGAACTAAAATGGAAAAAAATTATAAAAATTAAAATATAAAATAATAAAAATTTAAATTTTTAAGTAAAAAAATAAAAGTACAGATAATCATGAACCTTTGATTAAAATTTGAGCATTTTGGCTAAGGAAACCATTGTGATGCACAAATGCCTACACTTAGTGATGTCATCTCACATGGACCATGAAAATAAATCTATAAGTAAGGAAACCCCACTTCAATAGTTTAACTAACTTGCAAGACCCAAAAATAGGAATGTGATAACAACTATGATATAGAAGAAATATAAATGGATAGGTTAAGAATGAGATTTAAATAATTCAAATAAAAAATAATAAAAATTTTACAAACAATAAAGAATAGGCAAACCTCTGTGTGATTGAATGTCCTTGACAAACCTACACAAAAAAATAAAAAGAAAAATGTTTAAGGCCTATTTGAGGACTTGCCTTAGTCAAGTGCCTAATTTGGTGTTCTACCTCCACAAAAAATAAGATATATTGTGTTGGCATCTTCAAATTCTAAAAGAATTTGAAGTGGTTTTCAGGAAAATCTGATTATAGTTCACCTAGGCGCACCCTTGCAAAAGTTTTTCTAAGTGGCCTAGTTTGAGGGCTTTTAACTTCATCTCTATTTATTGTCATGAAAAATTCCTTTGGGGTCATGTTAATTTCTTATCATTAAGCATGTTCACCAAATTATAGCTTCTCACAGTCAGTTTTGATGAGTTTTTTAAGTACTTAGTTTGAGGCCTCAACACATGTCTACATTCTATACTTTCTAGATTTAACAGAGTGGCCCACTTTGAGGATTTACTTCTTGCACCTAGTTATTTTTATTGTAAATTGATTGTTCCTTTGTATTTTAAACATATAGGTTAGCCCATGTCTATTTTGAGACCTCAGTGACCATGTTTGATACATTTACTAGGCCCAAATCCAAATGGAATTTATTCAGGTTTTAGTATGCATAGTGATGAGTTTCTCTAAGAGGTCCTTACACATCAAGATATTTTAAATCCACTTGATCGTCATGATAAATGGATTTATTCTTTGGATTTTATACATGCAATTATACCTCCACAATTAGGAGCAAAGTCTCAAGACAAGATTTGATATTTCTTTAAGGTTAAAACCAAAATTAATTTATTGTGTTTACTCATCTACTTTCTCAGATGGTTTTAGGATGGTCATTTTTTACCTCTAGTATCTTGAACACAAAATTGAATCAGGCAAACCATTCTTGCACACATACTCATTGTGCTAGAATGAATCAGTATGCCAAGTGGAAGACTCTTAGAGTGAGATTTAATATTTTTCAAAATACATTTTGGAAAGTTTTCAGATTTGTGTTAGCATGTACATTTGTAGAGAACTTGAAGTGGCCCCATTTTGGGATTTAAAATCTTGCAATCTTGATATCATCATGCAATCCAATTTGTCAACATCTCTTTCAATTCTCATAGCTCTAGGAGGATATTTGATCAAGTTTCAAAGTCAGTTCCAAGGACCATCCACCATTTTTGGTCATCTTGCAAAGGTGTCAGAAGTCAGTTTTTAATGGCCGCCCACTTTGTCATTTTCACCGAGATGAACATACACTAGTAAATTATAGCTTGTTTTTCGATGAGGTTTAGTCGATTATTAGATGCCCATTGGTCGTCTAATCGACTATAGTGGTCGTTAGAGTTTTTTAGTCGGTAATATGACACGTCAAGTTTCAATCAAAATTGTGACGTCAACAGTGGCTGAATTATCAACGGAGATGACGTCAAAATCATTGCTTCAACCTAGAAGAATTGCCTGTTATATCGTTTACCTCTAAGACCAATGTTGGTTGAAAGTGCGACGTACAATCATCATAATAAACATCAACCGTATAGCTTTCTCATCGATATGTCTATTCTTTGTTGGTCGAAAAAGTGACCGAAAAGTTAATTTAAAAAAAATATATATATATTGATTATCAAATTAAGCACATCAATATTATGTCGCTATTGTTTACTGTTTGGGAAAGGCTTTCTTGGACTGCCACTCTCCAGCACCCACCATTTCCACCTTAGCATTCCCATTTCTTGGGGATACTTCTCACCGCGTATGACAAGGTAGAGCTCCTTGTCCATTTCTAGCTGTACATCTTCTTTCCTCAATCCTACATGCAATACATATGAGACTATGAAGAATGATAAGAGAGAATAGATGCACCACTAATGTCCAACCCACTCATTTTTTTGAATACTAATATAGAAACTAAGATAAAGATATTTATGAAGGTTTTATAGACATAGGTTACTAAATCATTATCTCTGCACTAGTACTCAATTTGGAAACCCTTGGATCTATATAGCCACTCTAGCAAATCTCCACATCTAGAAAATCTCCACAAAAATCCCTTCTGGCCTCCACTGCATATACGTCTTCTCAGGATCTAAAAACTTTGGCCCATCATTTATTCTCATCAATGTACCAATTTGGATAGTAAGTCTAATTTAATTTGTCCTTGGACTGAGACCTTAAATTATTGAGCTTCTCTTTGTTTCGAGAAGAGTATAACATTCTCTACTTAATAGGGCCAACCACGTGAAGGTGGAAGCTCAGCTGACCCCTCCTAGGAGCCTCTTATGACCCTTTATGACATTTTAAGACCTCTAAGATGTATTCTTAGGGATCATAAAGGGTCATAAAGGGTCATAAGGGGTCTTGGGACACAAAAACTGAGAAACATAATTGTAGGCATTGTGGTCACAATTTTTTGGAGACAACGTAATTGAGTTGTATACCCAGACAATGGAGAGCAACTCCTGCACCTCCAATTCCTAGAAGACTCTTATAGTGAGATTTAATATTTTTCAAAATACATTTTGGAAAGTTTTCAGATTTGTGTTAGCATGTACATTTGCAGAGAACTTGAAGTGGCCCCATTTTGGGATTTAAAATCTTGCAATCCTGATATCATCATGCAATCCAATTTGTCAACATCTCTTTCAATTCTCATAGCTCTAGGAGGATATTTGATCAAGTTTCAAAGTCAGTTCCAAGGACCATCCACCATTTTTGGTCATCTTGCAAAGGTGTCAGAAGTTAGTTTTTAATGGCCGCCCACTTTGTCATTTTCACCGAGATGAACATACACTAGTAAATTTTAGCTTGTTTTTCGATGAGGTTTAGTCGATTATTAGATGCCCATTGGTCGTCTAATCGACTATAGTGGTCGTTAGAGTTTTTTAGTCGGTAATATGACACATCAAGTTTCAATCAAAATTGTGACATCAACAGTGGTTGAATTATCAACGGAGATGACGTCAAAATCATTGCTTCAACCTAGAAGAATTGCCTGTTATATCATTTACCTCTAAGACCAATGTTGGTTGAAAGTGCGACGTACAATCATCATAATAAACATCAACCGTATAGCTTTCTCATCGATATGTCTATTCTTTGTTGGTCGAAAAAGTGACCGAAAAGTTAATTTAAAAAAATAAAATATATATTGATTATCAAATTAAGCACATCAATATTATGTCGCTATTGTTTACTGTTTGGGAAAGGCTTTCTTGGATTGCCACTCTCCACCACCCACCATTTCCACCTTAGCATTCCCATTTCTTGGGGATACTTCTCACCGCGTATGACAAGGTAGAGCTCCTTGTCCATTTCTAGCTGTACATCTTCTTTCCTCAATCCTACATGCAATACATATGTGACTATGAAGAATGATAAGAGAGAATAGATGCACCACTAATGTCCAACCCACTCATTTTTTTCAATACTAATATAGAAACTAAGATAAAGATATTTATGAAGGTTTTATAGACATAGGTTACTAAATCATTATCTCTGCACTGGTACTCAATTTGGAAACCCTTGGATGTATATAGCCACTCTAGCAAATCTCCACATCTAGAAAATCTCCACAAAAATCCCTTCTGGCCTCCACTGCATATATGTCTTCTCAGGATCTAAAAACTTCGGCCCGTCATTTATTCTCATCAATGTACCAATTTGGATAGTAAGTCTAATTTAATTTGTCCTTGGACTAAGACCTTAAATTATTGAGCTTCTCTTTGTTTTGAGAAGAGTATAACATTCTCTACTTAATAGGGCCAACCACATGAAGGTGGAAGCTCAGCTGACCCCTCCTAGGAGCCTCTTATGACCCTTTAAGACATTTTAAGACCTCTAAGATGTATTCTTAGGGATCATAAAGGGTCGTAAAGGGTCATAAGGGGTCTTGGGACAAAAAAACTGAGAAACATAATTGTAGGCATCGTGGTCACAATTTTTTGGAGACAACGTAATTGAGTTGTATACCCAGACAATGGAGAGCAACTCCTGCACCTCCAATTCCAAGAAGACTCTTAGAGTGAGATTTAATATTTTTCAAAATACATTTTGGAAAGTTTTTAGATTTGTGTTAGCATGTACATTTGCAGAGAACTTGAAGTGGCCCCATTTTGGGATTTAAAATCTTGCAATCCTGATATCATCATGCAATCCAATTTGTCAACATCTCTTTCAATTCTCATAGCTCTAGGAGGATATTTGATCAAGTTTCAAAGTCAGTTCCAAGGACCATCCACCATTTTTGGTCATCTTGCAAAGGTGTCAGAAGTTATTTTTTAATGGCCGCCCACTTTGTCATTTTCACTGAGATGAACATACACTAGTAAATTTTAGCTTATTTTTCGATGAGGTTTAGTAGATTATTAGATGCCCATTGGTCGTCTAATCGACTATAGTGGTCGTTAGAGTTTTTTAGTTGGTAATACGACACATCAAGTTTCAATCAAAATTGTGACGTCACCTGAGCCATAAACATGAAGAATTATTCTAAAAAAAGATGTAAACTGGATATATATGGGCACTTGAGGTAAAGAGAAGTTACATCATATCCATATTAAAATATTAGTTACAATATGAAAATACTAAACTAACTAATTCCTGAGTTCATCTCTGCATATGGTCGCAACAAAGATATGTGATTACAATATAGAGAAGGCATCATAAAAATATAATTTCAGAATTTTCCCTAGCTTGACACGTTTTGCACTCAAATCCTTCATCGCGGATAAGTGGAGATGGGTGGATAGATGCCGATGAGTTGTCATCGACCCAACTAAAGTATCCACAGCCATTATTTCCCTGTGATGCCTAGTCTACATTAGTTCTTATATTATAATGAATAGAATTTACATTACAAATATTAAATATATACACATTAGAAACCTTTTTCCTATTTGGACAACACCAAAATTGTCATCCAGGGTTGTTCAGTGTTCGTGAAGTCTTCAACACACACTGCCCACCACCACATTGACAATTTGGCACATTGACAAGAGTCATCAAGCCTATATATCAATAATGCACCGCACCATCGTTACTAAATTTATTATTTTTATATGATTATTTTTATATGAAATTCACCAAGGAGTACCATCAGAAATATTAACCATTTACAATAATGAAAAGTAAACCTAAATCAAATAGCTCATTTTTTTATCAGCATGTGTAGTCTCTGTGTCTATGAAAAATGAAAGAAATATGAAGCTTAAATAAAACAGTGAACAAAATAGTATTCCACATAGACTGAATGAAATATACCATCAAAAGAAGGTGACAAAATCTTGTCACGAAGCACAGACATAGGAAATAAAAAAGGGACAAAAGACAAGAAATAAGAAAAATCATTACGACTATAGAAAAATCATTTATACTATAATAAAAAAAAGAAACACTCTTTGTCAAAAATTTTCAAAATCATTAGGACTATAGAAAAATAATTAAGACTATACAAAATCAAATTTTAGAAATGGATGGTTCTGATGCTTTTCCATTACAACAATTGAGCATTCATCATTTGGTATTGTGTATTCCATTTAAGTATGTCAACAATGTTCAAAATCTCATCACCAAGCACAAACAAGAAATAAGAAAAATCATTAGGACTATAGAAAAATCAAGTTCTAGAAATGGACGGTTCTGATATTGCTTTGCCATTACAACAATTGAGAATTCATTATTTGGTACTTCTTGGTGTATTCCATTTAAGTTTACTAACATAGACTTAGTAGTAAAAGCATGTCCTTTGGTTTACTAGTTTACTTATAATTAGTATGTCCTTTGGTTTACTAGTTTATTCGAGTTTAAGAATGGTTTGTTTAATGTTTAAATGTACCATTGAATGAAGCTTGGCTATATTAAGTACAATCTTAAGACTCGTGACTCTTCAAATTCTCTTATTTCCTTCAGACCTCCAAACATGTGTACTATGAGTAGCCCTCCAACAAATGGACTTGCGATGATTTTCACAATAGTACGTGTTGGAGGAAAGCTCATAGTACTGCTTAGGCAAATCTGAATGCTTAGACATTTGCACCCCTAGAAAACTATGCCCCCATGTCCCATGGGATGCCATGCCTCCTCCAATGTTTATGTCATACACCCTACGGTAGTCAGACCGTGTTTCGTGCCTGTGCAGAGAGTATTTATTACATAATTTTCAAAGATGATATAAAGATATTATATTTTATAGTTAGCAAGATTTTAATATTAATATGCTTAGCAAGATCTTGCTAATTATAAAATATAATCTTGATTGTACATAATCTTGCTAAGTAAAAAACAATGGTGAATTTCATTTGAGAAAAAAAGAAGTCTGGTTCTCCAACGACCACAATCGATTTCATGTTGGTTGGATCAATTGGAAGACTTTTTGGAAGTGGTTTTTAAACCTTGTCCAATCACGGGATTGGCACAAGGAGATGATCTTCCAAGCAGCGTTGAATAAAAGAAACCCAAATAATATTCTGAGTACATTTTTGTTATCATACTCTGTCTGTTGCAAATAGGTAGATGGATTGATCATTCCACAAGTTCATTGCATGCATTGTTTATTTGAATCCATCTTAGTTCTGATTGTCATTTGATTTCAATTTTTAGTTACATTTACATAGTCAGTTATGAACTGAACACATGGCTTGATTGTCATGGCAAACCCGATCATGTAATGGTTAGAGAGTTTTAATGTCACTGCAGGTTCATTTGCGCATCCATAGTTCTTGTTAGAGTTCATTAAACTAGACTTTGCAAACATTGTATTTTAAATTTGGTGTTGATCTACACAAGAACCCAACCTCACTGACAGATCGGCTTGGGAAAATCTATAGTCGGCTTTGTAACGTAGGAATATTTCTAGGCATTAGTTTTACCATGGCAATGTATGAGAAGGAAAATTCATGATGGCTGATCTAATACATATATTGTTGACAAAGGCAAAGATAAATTTTAGTTAATACCACTGACTTGCAGGGATAAAGACAAGATAATAATGTGTTTTGGTGATACTATTCCTCTTCATAAGTAAGGAAACATTACAGGTGATACAGGTTGGTATGGGCAGCAAGCATACAAACATGGATTGACTAGGACAATGCTGAACAACCCTAGAAATGCAGAATTTTGGGATTTGAACTATGTTCAAATAGGTACAATCAAGTGTCCTATTGAAGGGCAGCCAGTAAACAACCATGTTCAGATGCGGACAGACAGTGGCCCTGATAAGAATCACTTTACCTGAAGATTGTGCCATGCTCATAATTTTTGAGTTGTGTCCATTTGATTAATTCTCCAAATTTTGGTTGCACTCCTTGCATTGGTTGACATTTTCCTAATTATAGGGTTTGAATTTCACAACAGAAGGAAATCAATACTAAGATGAAATTTTGGTATGTAGGATCTGAATTGCCTATATACATTTGTGACCAAAGATATGGACTGATCTATAGTGCCTCCAAAGCTTCTACTCAAAAGAATCTTCTCACCACTCAAAGACCATGCCCATTTTGATTCTCACTGTAGCTTTAAATTCTTTACCCTCTACTTAAATGCTGAAGATAGCACAAATGTTGAAGGATGTCAAGCATGACTAGGAATACAACAACAATATTACTCTCTTACATGTAGCAAAGACATACAAAAGAATATTCTCTCCACTCAAAGACCATGCAAGCTTTTATTCTTCCAGTAGCTTTAAAATTTTGTATCTTCCACTTAAATAATGAAGATGGCACAATGTTGAAGAATCTCTATGGTGAGTTTAGAAAACAACAACACTACTGCAATACACGTAGCATAAGCATTCTATTAGTTTTGGCCAGAGGTGTAAGCTAAAATATTATTCAATTTGAATAGAAGCTTTGAATAACTTCCAATAGCTACAACATGAATGGAGTGACTGCATTAAACTTATTCCATATTAGGTTTTCCATGTAACAAGAATAGAATTCAAGATTAGAAGTATTAATTTAATAGGGTTCCAGAATGTGACTCTTAAGTGCTTCTAAAATCTACTACAATTTGTAACAGACCCACAGTGGATATTTCATATCCTCTCTCAACATGTTCCATAAGGATTCTAATGCATTTGATCACAATCTCATCATGACTCGTAATCCACAATGATCTAATATGTTAAAATTTCACTCCAATCGCCATTCCCATCTGTGTACCCTTTGCTACATCCCATACTTATGGTTCATGAAGCAATATGCCACTAAACTAAGCTCTTTGTGGGAATCGAACCAGTGACCATTGGATGGGAAATAAGCATTTTGGGCCCATAAACATAGTTCAAATATATAGCCGAATACAATAAAAGTGCAAGAATTTACTTACCTATTGAACAGACGTAGTGGGAAAGTAGACCTCCATGGCCAAAATTCCAACATTCTTTCAATGTGAATCCTTTTTCTTCTAGTAGGGATAAACAAAAGATAATAATGTGTTTTTGTGATACTATTCCTCTTCATAAGCAAGGAAACATTGCAGGTGATACAGGTTGGTATGGGCAGCAAGCATACAAACATGGATTGACTAGGACAATGTTGAACAGTCCTAGAAATGTAGACTTTTGGGATTTGACCTATGTTCAAATAGGTATAGTCAAGTGTCCTATTGAAGGGCAGCCAGTAATCAACCATCTTTAGGTAAAGTGATACCTATGCTAAAACTGAGAAGTTCACCTCTTACCCCTCACTTATAGTTGTTCCTTTAAGGGAAGATTGTAGGGCCCAAATGATAGCCTTCAATTATATGTACTAAGTGTTACAATGGAAATGTAGGTCTATAGGATATTCTCAACATTGAGTAGAGGTTTAATGAGTGGAAAAAGAAGATAGAGATCTTCAAGGAAAGTGTATCAGACATGAAACAAGGACAAAGAGAAGATAGAAAATTCCATAACCATCATAGTCTTCTAGAGTCAACAACATCAATGATAAAGGGAAAATAAGAGGACAGTGTTTGCATGAACAAAGGCCCTGAACCATCAAATTTAAATGATAGTCGTGATGTTAAAGGACAACTAAGAGAAATTAATATGACAATCCAAGTGCATATGATATAAACCTTTTATCTAAAGACAAATCAAGTCTAATCGAAGAGATTAGAGGGTGACAATTTTTTATTAATGATATAGATATAGAAATAAAGTAGTCCTTTTGGAATGATGACTGTGAGGATGAATAATAGTGGGTGTAAGTCATGAAAATATGACAGTGGTGATAGAGATTACTAGAAAGGTTCAATTTTGAATCACAGTAAGGAAAGACTGATAGACACACAGACAATGAAAGGAAGAGTTCTTAGACAAGTTGAGTCAAAGACTATAAAATGGTTGATATGATGATCTCAGTTGAAAAGACAAAGAAAAATGACAAAGCAATGCAAAGGGACCTATAGGATAGTCATACAGCACATGAAAACTACTGTAGACAAGGTGAAAGGAACATGAATGTGACAGTCCTCTCAAGGGTGTATCATGAAAGACATAACCCTTTATACTTCTTAAAGTGAAAGTTTCAAAAATGACAGTTTTAGTCAGTCACAAGACCGAGTGTTTCATGACAGTCTTCTATAGATAGTGTGATGTCCCCATCTTTAACCTAGTAACATAATAGCAACAAAACACATGTGGTCAAGGGGTGACAGACCTTGAGCACCTCAAGATAGTTAGGAGATAGTGGAAAATTGTACATAGCAAGTAAGAGTTCAAGTAGATAGTTTGCATATTCTTTCCACAAATAGTCAATAAGCATCAAATGTATCAAGGAAAATCGTGAATTCTTTCAATAAGATAATTTTCCTATTTAGCATCAAGGAGCACATCAAAGAAATGCAATATCAGAATGTGTTATGATCGAGGATGACAAATATCAAGTATCTCCATCAATCACTACCAAGCTCACATGTTATCAAGAATGACAATCTTGTGGATAGCCACCTTATCAACAAGGCATTTGATGATCACCTTGAAAACATGTCGAAGAATCTTTAGGACATCTTTGCAGAAGAGCAGGGTACTTTCACAAGGAAAGGCATATGGTAATGGCAGAGAGTTTTATTTTCAATGTTCAAAAGTGCATTTACCTGTGATTCAGTTGCCTCATACTTCTGAATATTAGTAAGTATTTAGCAGTAAGGAAGACTATTGCAGAAGTGGATAGAGGTGCAGGTCGCTTCCAAGTTATTTGATGCAGCGAAGGAGATCTAGTTAAGATATTGGGACATAGAGAAGGGATGCTTTTGATGGCGTGCATGAGAGACCCATGATAAATCTCATGAACTTGGATGATGTTGCAGTCAATTCTTGTCTCATCACGAAAACACTTCGATAAGGATGCAGATGGTTCTATTTATACTCCTTTATTCTTGTGTTTTTTCACAACACAATGGCAAATCACCTAGGCATAACATGTCGATGTAGCAAGGTGGAACCATTGCAGGAAACACCAGAGGAGAAAATATAAAGGATTTTTAGCAAGGCAAAGGAGAAGGAGCATGTGACTATGGTGTCAATCTTGGGAGGTGACTTATGGTTTGGTGGCTATGTCCATGATGGCATTCTGGTGGCAGAGTTGTTCCAGCCGATCATATAGATTTTTGGGGACCCTCTGCATGGTATGGGACTGG
The DNA here is from genome assembly GCA_027943335.1 of Chamaecyparis obtusa. NCBI lineage: Eukaryota > Viridiplantae > Streptophyta > Pinopsida > Cupressales > Cupressaceae > Chamaecyparis > Chamaecyparis obtusa. The sequence continues at coordinate 149,102 of BSBK01007947.1, forward strand.
CTTGTAGAATCATGGTGGATGAAATATACCTAGAGGTGGTGGAGGCAATGGATAGCGTCGATACCCAAATAACAAGCAATGGTTTGCTAGGTTTCTTTGCATTGGAAGCTAAAGGAAAGAAGACATTGATGAAGAAGGTGTGGTTAGCCTTCAAAGCAGGTGTTAAGGAATACGATCAGGTGAAGTTTGGAGCCTTTCTCCAAGAAAATGAGAAGCTCTTTCCAGAGGAGATAGGAGCAAGATTGGTAGAAATTGGTCAGGGAATAATGTATTTATTCCACTAATCACTTTTGGTTGTAATCTAGATGTTCTTCCTGATATGTAATCTTTATTTTCAATGAATACAAAAAGGGTACTGCCCTAGGCAGAACTTATTTTAAAAAAATGACAATCAACACTTACCAAATAGAACCTGAAAGTCCCATGATCACTAGGCAAGTAGTTCAAACCCTATTCTAGCTTGAGAAATTTTCAAAATTCAAACCCTATTCTGCCCAGTTTTATAAATATTACCTTGCAACAAATTCAAACCTTATTCTACCGAGTTTTATAAATATTACCTTGCAACAGGTATGGGCATACAGGTAGAAATTTTTATGGCATGCAATAGGTATGGCCCTAGGAGAAATGTATGCAAAATGTGGAACCATGGCCAAGGCCCATGTAAAGATTTCAAACAAATGCAGTTGGCAGGTGTAAAGCCAAATGCCACAATCCTATGCATAAACCTGCAGAACATTTAAGGAAGCCCTTGTTCAATACACAACAAAGCAAAGAAGAATGCATGAATTAATAATCCTCTACCACATACCTTATGTAAGATTCACACATAAAGAAGGAAGCCCTTGTTCAATACACAACAAAGCTCAAGCTCCTGCTGCTACCCCACGATGTCAAGTAGATTCACTCGTGCGCTGCTCTTCTTTTTTTCGCAAATGAAATCATGAAATGAGAAATGAAATTCCCCTTTTTTTTATAAGTTATGTCTATTTTTGTCAAAATTTTGACCACCACATAATTTGTCTCTATTTCGACAAACACGGGCATAAATTTGGAAAAAAAACAAAGTTTTCCTTCTATAATCCGACCAAGCAAAACCTTCTTATTTTTTAGTCAAAAATTTTGGTAGAAAAACTAGGCCAAATGTACTAGTGATAAGATCAAATTCAGGCAGTTTGAGGTAAAAAATTGGTTTCAGTTCAATATTTTAAATGTTGGGCCCAACAGGGGACCCAACATTCATAAAAAATGGGGTCAAGAAGGTTAGTGCAAATAAAATATTTATTATTTAAATCATTTTAAGTAAATGATTAAAATGGCATTTTCACAAGGTGCTTAAATTTTTTAGATAGCCATGGTAGTAGTCACAAGGTGCTTAAAATTTTCAAATAGCCATGGTAGTAGCAATAGTATCATTGCCAAGACACAACCCATCTACTAGAATAATTAAAGAAGTGGTCAATTCAAGCAATGGTATGATCACATGAAATGAAATGCATTGGTTGAAAATTTGCAGGAAATGGTTTTATTGAAAGAAGTTTTAGAACTCTGAAGGTAATGCAAATGGTAGGTTTATAGCCTCTTTCTACAACATCTTGAACGAGAAGAGTAGTGAAGGAGAACGTAATGAAAAGATTGCAGTATGTGCAATCTTTCCAATAACCTCCTAAGGTGCGTAGAAGATGAGTATGGAGTAGTGAAGAAGAGCCTATTGAAATGATTGCATGGAAGATCTCAAAATCTTTGAATTTATGGTGAAATATTCAAACATTGTAAAATTTGCTTATGATTCTGGGCACATTAGGCTGTATGAGCCTGGTAAAATTTGACTCTGTAAGAATAGCATGTGTTGCATTATATGCATTAATGGTAGGAGTATTTGCATACATAGTCATCTTTCATACTCATGTTTGGTATTTTGTGAGATTCCAATATTGAGATGCAGGTTAAATGACATCTCGCTATCTTTGTAAATTTTGAAATTTTATCCTAAATTGGTTCTTTTTCTAGGATTCAATATATAAGTATAGGTCTCATCTAAAGTTGTAGATTTATTAGCTTCTATGGATAAACTCAACCATATTTTGTGTGATTCTCCCCTCATTTTCTCACTTTATTAATTTATTCATATTTTCTTCTCATTTTAGATGTCTAAGATTAGTGATATTTAGAAACACCTTTAGAAAAATATCATTAATATTAGAAGGGGGCATGTTCTATTTGTTAAACTCATTGAAAATTTAGGTAAACAACTGTGATACTCTTCAAGAATACATATTCTTGTAAGAAAATCATGAAAATCTAGATTTTGTTACTACACAAAATTAAGAGTTTGCCTCTCATAATGAAAATAATATGTGAATGATGGTTCAAAGCTGAGAAGATATGACAAGAATGTAATTAAATGCCCTTGAATAAATTAGCACATACAACTAAATCATGCAAATTAACACTTGGTCAACCTAAGACCAAAAAATAATTTGCAAAAATTGACTTACATTTGAATTTAACTTCTAAATAATCAATGATTATGTCCACAACAATGTAAATCACCTTGGATATGCAACGTGGAGCACTTGGTTGATAATGCTTCTTCCACTTTATTTAACCTCACAAATATCTATATTATTGTGGAACGTGGAGCGCCATTTTTTATTCTTGAAAAATCAATATCTATCTCCATGAAAGGTGTAGAAACCACACACATATTACTCATTTGTACAAACAATGATACTAGATGAGTTAATTTCCCCATCATTTAAATTTATCTGCAATTGAAAACAATTTTTGCAATTGTAGCATAGGAAATTTGGCTCTATAAAAGAAAAGGTAAGTTCCTTTGAGAGTAAATCTCATTGCATAACTGAAATTAGACTAAATAATTAAAAGGTTTAAAAGAACTAAAATGGAAAAAATTAAAAAATTAAAAAATAAAACAATAAAATTAACTTTTTAAGTACAAAAAGAAAAGTACAGATAATCAAGAACCTTTGATAAAAAAAATTGAGCATTTTAGCTAAGGAAATCATTGTGATGCACAAATGTCTACACTTAGTGCTATCATCTCATATGGATCATAAAAAAAAATTCCATAAATAAGGAAGCCCCACTTCAATAGTTAAACTAATTTGCAAGACCCAAAAATAGAAATGCAATAATAACTACTATATAGAATAAATATAAATGGATAGGCTAGGAATGAGATTTAAACAATTCAAATAAAAAATAATAAAAAATTTACAAACAACAAAGAATAGGCAAACCTCTATGTGATTGAATGTCCTTGACAAACCTATAACACAAAAAAGAAAAAAAATTTTAAGGCTTATTTGAGGACTTTCCTTAGTCTAGTGCCTACTTTAGTGTTCTACCTCCACAGAATATAAGATATATTGTGATGGCACCTTCAAATTCAGAAGGAATTTGAAGTGGTTTTGAGGAAAATCTGATTATGACACCTAGGCGCACCCCTGCAAAAGTTTTTCTAAGTGGCCTAGTTTGAGGGATAATAATTTCATCTTTATATATTGTCATTAAAAATTCCTTTGGGGTCATGTTCATTTCTTATCATTAAGCATGTTCACCAGATTATAGCTTCTCACAGTCAGTTTTGATGAATTTTCTAAGTACTTAGTTTGAGGCCTCAACACATGTCTACATTCTATACTTTCCAGATTTAACAGAGTAGCCCACTTTGAGGATTTAATTCTCACACCTAATTGATTTTTATGGTAAATTGATTGTTCCTTTTTATTTTAAACATATCAATTAGCCCCATGTGTATTTTGAGACCTCAGTGACCTTGTTCGATACATTTACTAGGCCCAAATCCAAATGGAATTTATAAAAGTTTTAGTATGCATAGTGACAAGTTTCTCTCAAAGGGCTTTACACATTGATATTTTAAAGCTAGTTAATAGTCATGATAAATGGATTTATTCTTTGAATTTTCTACATGTAATTATGCCTCCATAATTAGGAGCAGATTCTCAAGACAAGATTTGATATTTCTTCAAGGTTAAATCCGAATTTAATTTATTCTGTTTACTCATCTACTTTCTAAGATGGTTTTACGATGGTCATTTTTTACCTCTAGTATCTTGAACATGAAATTGAATAAGGAAAACCATTATTGCACGCATACTCATTGTGCTAGAATGAATCAGTATGCCAGTGGAAGACTCTTAGAGTGAGCTTTAATATTTTTCATAATACATTTTGGAAAGGTTTCTGATATTTGTTAGCATGTACATTTGTCGAGAACTTGAAGTGGCCCCTTTTTGCATATTAGGAGTTAACATCCCTTTCAATTCTCATAACTCTACGTCTCCAACATCCACCATTTTTATTCATCTTGCAAAGGTATCAGAAGTCAGATTTTAATGGCCACCCACTTTGTCATTTTCACCGAGACAAAATGATTGTAAAAATAGTTTCAACATGGAAGCTCTCAAAATCTTTGAATTTATGGTGAAATATTCAAACATTGTAAAATTTGCTTATGATTTTGGGCGCATTAGACTGTATGAGCTTGGTAAAATTTGACTTTGTAGGAATAGCCTATGTTGCATTATATACATTATGTTAATATGATTTAGAACAATAGAGAGGTGGGGTGAATCAGTTGTTCTCAGGTCCTGATGTATAAAACAAACTTAAAACATTACTTCAAAATCAGATAAAGCAACCAAAACAAACTCGATCATCACTGATTCAATAATAGAAACATATAGCAATGCAGTCCACTACTCAGCTGTATCTAACTTGTAAAACATAGTAATGTTCAGATCTAAACATTCACACACAAGTATTAACACCAAGATTTATAGTGGAAACCCAATATGGGAAAAACCACTTTGTAACATGCTACTATTATTTTCACTCTTCTGAAGTGAGCTCGGTTAAAAGCCAACCCTATCAAATGTTACAATACACACTATCAAGTTTGACCCAGTTAGAGGATTTCAATCACCCTGTCAAAAGTGAGCCTTGCTAAAGGACTTAAATACATTCCATTAGAATGCAACCCCTATTAAAAGGATTTAACATATGACTGTTAGGTCAACCTCTGTTAAAAGGGTTTTGACTGTTACAATGGTTAGAAAGTAGCAGTAGTATTGATCTGAAAAACATACAACTCACTTTACAAATATCAGATCCAATTTCCATACACAAATGCTGGTTTAATGACTTTGAAAATTTTCCATTTCCATCTCTGATCTGATCGGAACTTTTCTTCAAGCAATCACCACACTTCTCCTTCAGCCTTCTCGCTTATATAGTCAATAAAACTTTCTGTTCTTCTAGCATCTACTCCACCCATGCATACCCATACCTAATGCTTAGGTTCCTTTAATAATTTCCTCTGTTAGGTTAACTTATCTTTTTCCACTTAATCTCCTTCATAGATCTTAGGGTTAGGTCAGATTCAATGAATCTACCCGCTTTATGTTCTTCGGCTCATCTTCTAGAATCATCTCAAATCTCCAAGAGATTTACAATAAAATGTTTTACAAATCATTTAATGCATACAAACAATCAATAAATAAAGTCAACATATTTTACATAATCCAAGAATTCAAACAATGTCATCTCCAAAATGAATTCTCTTCAAATATAAAATTGTTGATGCTCGGTCAATACTATGATCATTCACTTGGGCTCCATGCAAAATGCTCGGTCAATACTAAAACTGTTTCCTCAAAAATTTACTGATACTTGGTCGACACTAGATTTTTCTTGGCATCTACTAACTCAGTCGACACTAACATAACTTGGCTTAAAAAATAATTTTCCTTTTTTGCTCAGTTAAGCCTACCAGTTTAGTCTTCAATCTTACTAAGATAAACAATACATTGTCTCCTCATTGTGCAACATAGTCAAGTACACTTTTCATAATCAAGATAACTCAACCTTTCCCTAGGTGCTATTGTTACCAACCTTGTCCCCATCCTTGACAACCAACTCAATAGATATAGTACTTTCCTAAGTAGCAACAGTCTTACTAGTTAAGGTTTGACATCAATGACAATACAACAATTTTTTCAATTGTAGTTTCCAACAATCTCCCTCTTTGGCATTGATGGCAACGCAATATGATATCACTTGAATAACACATGGATTACCAACCAATCCAAAAACTTATCTATCCATCACAGAAAATTTGTAATATCCTTAGCTTCATTCTAATTCAGAATTTGTAAACCTTGCTTCTGTGACCATCAGAAGTAATCAAATCTCCCTCTATCCTAATCTTCCATTTCAATTCATCTTCCTCTTATTTTGTTCTTCTTAATCATGTGTTATCATATCAGTTCATCTCCCTCTTTGACAAAAATGCCAAAGCAGCAACATACATCCAACAGATGTAGATATGTCTATGTAGTTCAGTGTTTCTCCCTTTGTCATCTTTCTTATGACTGATCTATATCTTTGCTCCTTCCTCATAGCTTTAGGACAGTCCTAAAGTGTGACAATCTTCTACATCAAGTTGTCAAATATTTTGTTCTAGCACATTTGATGCAGTGCTCCTAGCTTGGCTCGGCAGCCTCAGTGAGGGGAAGGACCCCTAATTGACTTCTCAAATACTCATGAGCTTCCTTTGGTAAAGCTTTAGTGAATATGTCTGCCAATTGTTCTTTTGTATTCACATATTCCATTCGGACTTCCTTGTCTTGTACCAGTTCCCTCAAATAGTGATACTTTATTTCTATGTGCTTTGTCTTAGTGTGCATCACTAGATTCTTAGAAATATTGATGGCACTTGTGTTGTCACAGAAAATAACAATAGGTTCAGTGATTTCTTCTTTCATGCCTATCAACAATTGTTTTATCCATATCAAATTTGAACATTTTACTGCAGTAGCAACATACTCGGCCTCGGCAGTAGATTGTGAAATACAATTTTGTTTCTTGCTTGTCCAAGAGACTAATCTCTGTCCAAGAAAGAAAGCTCCACCACTAGTGCTCTTTCTGTCATCTACATTTCCTGCCCAATTAGCATCAATATATACCTTCAGTTCAAATTTGTCATCCTTCTTGTAATAAAGACCATAGTCAGCAGTTCCTTTCAAGTATCTCATAATTCTTTTCACCGCCATCATGTGTGTTTCCTTAGGATTGGCAGAGAATCTTGCCACAATCCCAACAGCTAGTGCAATATCTGGTCTACTATGTACAACATACTATAATTTTCCAATCATTGATCTATACAAAGTCTGGTTCACTTCTGCAGCATCATCATTCTTAGATAAATTTTGTCCAGTAACCATAGGAGTACTCACTGGTCTAGCATCTTTCATTCCAAAAGTTTTTAGGATTTCATTAACATACTTAGACTGTGTAATGAAAATTCTTTTCTTCATCTGATATACTTGTAAACCAACAAAGAATTTGATCTCACCAAACATACTCATTTCAAATTCAGTTTGCATTTCAGTTGAAAATCTTTTACACAATGCATTTTGTCCACCAAAAATAATGTCATCAACACAAATTTTTTCCAACAAAATACCTTTTGCTTCTTCATGCTTCATGTACAGATTGCTTGTGTCATTTGTTCTGGAAAATCCAATCTATATCAGATAGTTATGCAACCTCTCATACCATGCTTTGGGAGTTTGTTTCAATTCATATAAAGCTTTGTTCAGTTTGCATACCATGTGTCTTTTGTTTGGATCAATAAAACCTTCTGGTTGTTCTATGTAAACTTCTTCTTCCAGTATACCATTTAAAAATGCAGACTTGACATCCATTTGATAAACCTTAAAGTCTTTATAAGAAGCATATGCAAGCAGAGTTCTTACTCCTTCCAATCTAGCTACAGGGGCAAATGTCTCCCCATAATCTATTCCTTCTTCTTGTGCATAGCCTTTTCATACCAGCCTAGCTTTGTTTCTAGTGATTTCACCATTTTCATTCAACTTGTTCCAGAATACCCACTTTGTTCCTATAACATTCTTATCTGCAGGTCTTGGCACTAAAGTCCAGGTATCAATCTTCTCAATCTGGTCAATTTCTTCATTCATTGCTTGTACCCAGTCTTCATTCTCTAATGCCTCTTTAGTTGTCTTAGGTTCAAACTCACATAGTAAGCATGTTGGATCTTTTGTCTTCCTTCTGGTCTAAATTCCAGTGTCTTTATCTCCAATTATTTGTTTAGGCCTGTGATGTCTTCTTACATATTTTTCCAAAATAGGTTCAGCATTTTTCTCTTCTCTTTCATCAGGTTCCCCAACAAGATTGTCAGATTCATCTTCTGAATGCTCGGCAACCTCTTCCTGATATTCGACAGCAATATCTTGTAGCTCAGCCTGTTCCTATTCTCTCTTGGCACTGTTTTCTTGACGCTCAACATTGCTTACTCGAGATTCAACATCAGGTGCAAGTCTGTTACTTGCCTCTTCTATTTCCTCAATGTACAGAAAAGATCTGTAATCTTTTGGTTCTCTTTTACTATTAGCTTCATTTCTTTCTACATACTCATCAATTTTTACATTCACACTTTCCACAATTTTGTTAGTGTTAGAATTCAAACACTTATAACCTTTACTTTTTTGTGGAGTACCCTAGGAATATGCCTTCATCACTTTTTGCATCAAACTTTCCATTCCTATTGTCTTTCAATATGTAACATTTGCTTCCAAAGATTATAAAGTATTTAACACTCGGTGCATGCCCATACCATAATTCACAGGGTGTCAGATTTGTACCTTTCTTGATCTATACCCAGTTAAGAGTGTAGATAGCTGTACTAATAGCTTCTTTCTAGTATTTTTGTGCCACATTCTTTTCAATTAATAATGTCCTTGCACAATCCAATATAGATCTATTCCTTCTTTCTGCTATACCATTCCGTGGAGGTGTCCTAGGTGCAGACATCTATCTTTTGATTCCTCTATCATTGCAAAATAGATTAAATTCATTTGATGTAAATTCCCCACCTCAGTCAGATCTAAGACATTTTAGGTTCCTACCTATCTCCTTCTCAACTTTAGCCAAATACCACTTAAAACATTGAAAAGAATCAGATTTTTCTTTTAAAAACATTACATGCATCATCCTGGTATGATCATCAACAAACAGGATAAAATATCTAGCACCATAGTAACTTTGTACACCCATAGGTCCACAAAGGTCAGTATGAATGAAATCTAAAATGTGTTCAGAAGTAAAGGATTTGCTCTTGAAACTTGAGTTAGTCATTTTTCCTAACTGGCATTCTTTGCACATCACATTCTTAGGTTTCTTCAATCTAGGTAGACCTCTTACTTTATTCTTCTCGCTTATCTCTACCAAATTGACAAAGTTAACATGACATAGCCTCTTATGCCATAACCAAATGTCATCAAGTTGTGCAAACAAAAATATTTCTTTAGATAGGTCAAGATAGAACAAATTATCTCTTTTCTACTCACCACTTCCAATCAGTTCACCAGTAGCATCAAATATCTTATCTTGCTTGTGATGAAATTCCACTCAGTAACCAGTTTTGTTGAGCTGGGAAACACTCAAAAAATTATAATTCAATCCTTCAACCCAATAAGCATTTTCACAAGAGATTTTATCAGTCAATATAATCAATCCTTTTCCTCTAATAGGACATGGTGCATCATTACCAAATTTTATAGGGTAAAAGCACAATTAGGTGTCACCTTTTAGGCTAACTTATCAGCACGGTTGAATTTTAGTATTTCTAACTAAAAATTAATTTTGGTCAAACATATGGTCTAGCTAGATTCATTATAGCTAAGTTAGATAAGTTCTTTAACTTTTCTAATTAGAAATATCTATTAAATGCATGTTTTATACCACTTTGGGTCCAATTACCATAAATATAATTTTTTTTTTCAGAAAAGTGGCATTTCAATAACTCCTAACATTTTTAATGATATTTTTTAAAAATAAAAAAATACCATTTTGAAGAGATCAAAGTCAAGAATATCCTCATATATATTTTATAGTGTTTTAATTGGACATAGTTTATTGTAATTAAAAGATATTACAAGTAGGTATTTTAATAGTCAAGGAGATGTTGATTCGGAGAAAGAAAAAAATAGTAAATCATATTAAATAAATTTGAAAAATATATGGTGCACTACAGGAGAGAGTTCTCTTCAAGAATATATATTTCTTTTTTTCATTGGGATAGATTTGTTATGAAATATATGTTGCAAGATGAAAATTATTGATTTTAGTGATTTAGAATTTGAATTGTTATAAAAGAGAAAATATAGGTCACAAACCAATTTTTATTTTTTCATGCACTAGCTATATATTTCATCTATGACATATTTTGAAATTAGGGGAAAAAATGTTTATTTACATATAATTTTTTGGTGGGAACTAGACCCCTAATTTTCAGCATTTTCCAGCAACTGAAAAATCATCTTTAAAAATTAAAAAAACATATCAATTCTTATTAAAAAAAATTATTAAAAATATTAATCATAAACTTCATCCATTTAATCACATTTAATTAGTTTACATCATCTTCAAATTCTAAACATAAATGTCATTTTTATACTATTGAAGTTGAACAACTTTGATTTTGTTAGCCTTTTCCTTTGTAAAAGGGTGACAACTTATTGTGCTTTTACGCTACACTTTTACCTTTATAATGATGTAGGGTCTCAAAATTCCTCTTGTCACCAGTCATGTGATGTGAACAACCACTATCTATAATCCATTTGTCATTCTTGTTCACATAGGAAATTAATGCAGTTTTCTCATCCTCATCAGATTCATCTTTCATTGCAACATAGACTACCTCAATTTCAAAATCATCACTATTAGTGTCAGTCTCTTCTTCAACAATGTAACAAGATTTCTTACCTTTTCCTTTGTAGTCTTTGTACCTTCAGTAACCTTTGTCATATCTTCTATCTTTGTGTTTGATGCTCCTTTCTTCATCTTTACCCTTCCTCTCAGGACATCTAGCAGCTATATGACCAACTTTATTACATGAAAAACATATAATAGGGAGTTTACCTTTATACTTTCCTTTTCCCCTTCTCAGTCTTCTAGCCATAAGAGCTTCTAGATCTTCAAGTTCTTCATCGGAAGTGTCACTGTCACTTTCACTTTCACTTTCACTGGTGCATCTTTCTTTTTTCTTTCTTAGGCTTGTTCAGGACCAACTATGACTTAAAAGAAGATTCAACATTTCCAATACTACCAATAGTGAAATTATCATAGTTAGACAGTTCAAAAGTAGTCAGCTTACCAATGAAACCTTCCAAAGCACATTAGTAGAGTTACATCTAGACTCATCATGGTTCCAATTATGGTCTCATCATCAATAGTTTCATTATTTCCTCTAATAACATTCACAACCTCTTTTATTCTACCACAATACTGTGCAATGTTTTCATCTTCTTTCATTCTCATTTCATCAAACTTACCTCTGAGGCTCTTGGCTTTAGCTTTCAATACAAACAAATCACCACCATAGATCTTTGCAAGAGTGTCCCACATTTCCTTAGTACAGTTGTATAGTCCTTAATGTCCTCAAATTCTAGATAGCTTAGGGAAGATGCAATCTCCAGCATTGCCTAATTATGTTCTTTCTTAGCTCTCATTTCTTCAGTAGTCAAAGGTGCAACAGGTGTGACATAGTCATTCTCAATGTAGTACTTTGCAGAGTCTCCAATACCGACCAGATGCAGCTTCATCAAGCTTTACCATGCAGGGAAGTTTTCCTTGTTCAGCTTCGGTACCTCCTTTTTATACATCTTGATCATTTGCTTCAAGTTCCTTTAAACTTGTTTTTTGTAAATACCAATAAGAAACACAGCTCTGATACCAATTGTTAATATGATTTAGAACAACAAAGAGGGGGGGTGAATTAGTTGTTCTCATGTCTTGATGTATAAAACAAACTTAAAACTTTACTTTAGAATCAGATCAAGCAACCAAAACAAACCAAAACAAACTCGGTCATTACTGATTCAATAATAGAAACATATAACAATGCAGTCCACTACCCAGCTGTATCTAACTTGTAAAACATAGTAATGTTCAGATCTAAACATTCACACACAAGTATTGACACCAGGATTTATAGTGGAAACCCAATATGGGAAAAACCACTTTGTAACATGCTACTATTATTTTCAATCTCCTAAAGTGAGCTCAGTTAAAAGCCAACCCTGTCAAAGGTTACAATACACACTCTCAAGTGTGACCTGGTTAGAGGATTTCAATCACCATGTCAAAAGTGAGCCTTGCTAAAGGACTTAAATACATTCCATTAGAATGCAACCCCTATTAAAAGGATTTAACATATGACTGTTAGGTCAACCTTTGTTAAAAGGGTTTTGACTGTTATAATGGTTAGAAAGTAGCAGTAGTATTGATCAGAAAAATATACAACTCACTTTGTAAATATCAGATCCAATTTCCATACACAAATGCTGGTTTACTGACTTTGAAACTTTTCCATTTCCATCTCTGATCTGCTCGAAACTTTTCTTCAAGCAATCACCACACTTCTCCTTCAGCCTTCTCGCTTATACAGTCAATAAAACTTTATGTTCTTCCAGCATCTACTTCACCCATGCATACTCATACCTAATGCTTAGGTTCCTTTAATACTTTCCTCTGTTAGGTTAACTTATCTTTTGCTGCTTAATCTCCTTCGTAGATCTTAGGGTTAGGTCAGATTCAATGAATCTACCCGCTTTATGTTCTTCGGCTCCTCTTCTAGAATCATCTCAAATCTCCAAGAGATTTACAATAAAATATTTTACAAGGAATTTAATGCATACAAACAATTAATAAATAAAGTCAACACATTTTACACAATCCAAGAATTCAAACAATGTCATCTCCAAAATGAATTCTCTTCAAATATAAAATTGTTGATGCTCGATCAATATTGTGATCATTCACTCGGTCTCCATGCAAAACGCTCGGTCAATACTAAAACTGTTTCCTCGGCAATTTACTGATACTCAGTCAACACTAGATTTTTCTTGGCATCTACTAACTCAGTCGACACTAACATAACTCGGCTTAAACAAAATTTCTTCATTTTTGCTTGGTTAAGCCTACCAGTTTAGTCTTCAATCTTACTAAGATAAACAATACATTGTCTCCTCATTATGCAACATAGTCAAGTACACTTTGCATAATCAAGATAACTCAACCTTTCCCTAGGTACTATTGTTACCAACCTTGTCCCCATCCTTGACAACCAACTCAATAGATATAGTACTTTCCTAAGTAGCAACAGTCTTACCAGTTAAGGTTTGACATCAATGACAATACAAAAATCATTTCAATTACAGTTTCCAACACATTAATGCTAGGAGGATTTGCATATATAGTCATCTTTCATACTCATGCTTGCTATTTTGTGAGATTCCAATATTGAGATGCACATTAAATGACATCTCTCTATCTTTGTAAATTCTCAAATTTTATCCTAAATTGGTTCTTGTTTTAGGACTCAATATATAGTATAGGTCTCAACTATAGTTTATGGATAAACTCAACCATCTTTTGTGTGATCCTACACTCTTTTTCTCACTTTATTAATTTATTAATATTTTCTTTTCATTTTAGATGTCGAAGACTAGTGATATTTAGAAACACCTTTAGGAAATTATCATTAATATTAGAAAGGGACATGTTCTATTTGTCAAACTCATTGAAAAATTAGGTGAGCTATTGTGACACTCTTCAAGAATACATATTCTTGTAAGATAATCATGAAAATCTAGATTTTTTTACGACTCAAAATTAAGAGTTTGCCTCCCTTAATGCAAATAATATGTGAACGATGCTTCAAAGCTAAGAAGATATGACATGAATGTAATTGAATGCCCTTGAATAAATTAGCACATACAACTAAATCATGCAAATTAATACTTGGTCAACCTAAGACCAATAAATAATGTGCAAAAATTGACTAACATTTGAATTTAACTTCTAAATCATCAATGATTATGTCCACAACAATGGAAATCACCTTGGATATGCAAACTGTGATATCTAGATGGATACCACTTATGTAAAAGCTGATGTACAGAGAAATTTAATAAATACAAGTCTTGAATGATTATATTAGATTGCAATGTATAAGAATGACCTAGCTTTACACAAGATTTTGTCATTTTATAATATATATACATTTATTAATACATTCTATCAAAATAACCAGAAAATATTTAAAACTAACAAACAACAATAAAATTTTTACCATTACAATAAGTTTTCAGTTAGAAAATAAAATGATTAATATTATAAAATGTTAACATTGAATAATTAATAAAACTAAAAATAAACAACATGCATATCTCCTTTATGTTCACAATTTCAAATGTGCAATAAATAACGTCTCAATCTTCTTTATATTATAAGTATCACAATCTAAGCATTATTTGATCTCCTCACAATATACTATCTACTAAAAAATACAACACATGGACATTATTATTATCTAGTTGGCTAGCAAACAAAATAACAATATTTAAAAAAACCTAGGAAGTAGATGTAGATGAACCTCCATTGCTCCCTGAACCGGCCATGTTTATAGCTCTTGTATTCTCAAGAAAAGGTGATATGTCTATTGGTAAATGAGGAGTATTAAGGGTACCAAGAAATGCACCTCTGATTGTATTTAAGTGATCAACTATCTCATTCATATCAGGTCGCTCTTGAGGTGACTCTTTGGTGCAAAACAACCCAATTTGTATAAATTGGGCAAGGCACTCTATTACCATTGATGTTTCTAATTCATGAGCATCTATAAGCAAAAAATATATATACCTGGAGCAATCTAGCCAATAGATCCTTTAAGTGCATATGTAGAAGTCAAAGAATCTATAGAATTGCCAAAAATAATATTGGAAAGGACAAAATCTGCTATGTATGCAGTCATGTCATCTCCTAGTAGGACATTAATGGGCTTGAGGTCATAGTGGATCACTTGAATAAAGCCATAGTGATGAAGATATGCCATTCCCTCTGCTATCTATATTGCTATCCTTATATGATCACTAAGATTTAATCTACATCTACCACCTTTTGGATTATATAGCCATCTCTCTAAACTTCCATTTGGCATGAATGGGAGAATTAAGGCTTTAAAATCAAGGTTTGAGCATGCTGAAATGATTTTAATTACATTGCAATGCCGAACTCTTTTTAATACATTACATTCTCTGCTGAAACTTTGGTGAGCATGTTCATCTTGAAAATTGAGAACTTTAACAACAATATTTATACCGTTCTTTAGAATCCCTTTATAAATTGATCCAAAACTACCAATTCCTAAAATATTTTCGTCACTAAATCTGCCAGTTGCATCTACAAGTTCTTCATATGAAATTTTTGGAGGCCACACTTTGAGAGCAGGGGTAGTGGAATGTTTGTATGATATATAGGAAAACACTACCAATAGAAAAGACATAATCAAAATTGCAATGCCTACTACAATAGGAATAATCACCTTTTTGGAGACTAATGGTTGTTTGTGATTAGAATTTGAGCATGGAGGCAAGTTTATCCATCCCCCACAGAGGCCAAGATTTCCCATAATTTTTGAGGCACCAAGAGTTGCAAAAGCTCCTCCTTTTGGGACCTCTCCCGTTAAGCTATTTGAAGAGAGATTGAGATGCTGGAGCATTTTCATCTTTGTGAAAGCCACTGGTATCATACTTGACAAATTATTGTGAGAAAGATCCATGTACTGTAGATTTAGCATATCTGCCAATGATGTGGGGATTTGCCCCTCAAATGCATTCCAAGAAAGATTTAGATATTCCAAGCCCTTGCAGCTTGCCAGTGCACTAGGAATGACACCTAAACATCTATAGCTAGAACCATAACCATTTTGCTCATTTCCAAAATAGAACCTTGCAAGAAATTTTTGGAAACATTGAAATAAAATAGGAGATTCGGAAGACCTGCAACTTCAGGAGGTATATTTCCCATTAGTTTGTTGTGTGAAAAATCCACCGCCTCCAATGTCTGGCATCTCCCTAAACTGGTAGGAATTTTGCTTGATATTTGATTGTGATCAAGAAAAAGGTCTCTTAATTGGGGAAGGTCACCAAGACTATCTGGAATTTGCCAAGACTAAGTGACAACAATCCCAGCCTTTTTGATTGGCCAAAGCTTTTTGGAATTCTTCCCTATAAATTGTTTTCTATAAGATATAGTCTTTCCAGATTTGGAAGTTTACCGAGTGAGAATGGAATGGTCCCATTCAATCGGTCTTTTGTAAGACTAAATAATGCCAAGTTTGTGAGGTTTCCAATCTCATTTGGTATGTTTCCCCCAATTTCATTTGAATGTAATGCTAAATCTGAGAGTGAAGTTGAAAGACGACCAACTGAAGTGGGCAAGAGACCAGTGAGATGATTATATGCCAAATCAAGTTTTTCCATTCTAGAGAAATTACTTAACACTGTTAGAATAGACAAACCATTGCTTCCACTCACAAATTCATTTCCCCACCAACTTAACCTTCTCAACTTCTGCATATTACCAAATTCCAGGGGCACTGTGTCGCTCAGTTGGTTGTTATCCAAATCCAACAAGTCCAGGTGAGTCCAATTCCCCACTGAATGGGGTATTTCTCCATGCAGTTCATTTTTCCACAAAAACACGACTAACAACTCTAATAGCCTTCCAAACTCCCATGGAATTGGGCCATTTAAGTGGCAATCAGAGAGCACCAAAAATTAGAGATGAGTGCAATTTGAAAGGGCAAGGGGGATGGACCCTATTAATTACCTATATGGTAATTAGAGATGAGTGCAATTACAAGTCAAGGATCCTAAGAAAGGTGGGATAATACCTGTCAATTTGTTTCATCCTAATGCTATGGTTTCTAAATTTGAAAGAAGACTAAATTCAGGGGGAATACTTCCACTTAAGTTGTTCACAGACAAGTGAAGCCTTCTCAAGCAAAAGAGCCTTCTCAACTGATATGGAATATAGCCCTCAAAGCTATTATTTTTTAGATCAAGTTCCAAGTAATCCCAAGGAAGTACTCTAAGAAAGGAAAGATTCCCAAGGAAGGGAGATATAGTTCCAACTAATCCCATAGCAGTGAGGTTCAAGGAAACCATGCACCGTTGACAAGAAGAGTAGGTAATGGCAGGCCAAGTACAGAATGAGTGATTGGGAGACCAATGGAGGAAGATATTGAAGGGATCGACAGACACAACAGCTTTGAAAGCGAGGAGAGCATGTTCATTAGAATGATAAGAAGGCTGTGCAGAATGAGCAGGCATCATATGCGTAGAAAGAGAGAGAAAGAGTAGCAGAGGAAGCATCATCACCATCTTCATTCTTAGCTTGCCCCTGTAAACACCCAAACCAATATGATGAATGATCCGGTTGGGTTCTCTTTTAAATTTGTCGTAAAGATGATCTGATTTGTTATTACGATTCTCTGTCGTTCAAAATAGAGTCTTAGGATTCTCTTCTTTCCATGTAAAGATGATTTGTCAATAGCTGTTTAGCACATAACGAAAAGTGAAATGCTTTTCTTTTGCTTTGGAAAAAACTCCAAAAATTTGTAGGAGTGATTCTTTTCTCCAATTGATTTTCTTTGGCTTAAAGTAGAGGTTGAAAAGACGATCTCTCTGCCTTTCATGAAGTGAGGGCAGAAGACGAGCTTCACATGCTTCTGTTTATTCTTAGAGTCGTATCTTCTATTTTTTACTGGAATTTTCTTTTGGGTGCGAGAAGACTCATTGTTTTGATCAGTTTAAGACAAAACTGAGCTGTTTAAAAAAGAAAAAGATTAAGAAAAGTGAAATGTAGATGATCTGTCACAACCAAACCAAACCAACCAAACCAAAAGATTATTAAAAGTTTCAAGATTTGCAAGACAACCAAACCAATTTAGATCGTTCGTTCACTGCTCTTCCTCATTGGTCAAAAGTTTATCGTGAATAATGATCATAAACAAAATTAAATTAAAAGGATTCTGCTAAGTAAAAGAGAGATAAATGGACATAATTCTCAATCCAACTGTCTTGTGTTTGTATTTTATAATTCAACATGACACTTTGTGTTTATCACAATGATCATAATAAATATTAGCACTTGCACTGAAAGGAGGTGTAAAGGATGCGCTGATAGGAATTTAATTGGAAAGCATAAGTGAAGCATTATGAAATACGAGTAAGATTTTAAAAGTGTAAATGAGAAGGCTACAATCACTGGTAATACATTTGGTAAAATCATTGTGATGAAAGTCCATCTCGTATTCCAAACCATCTACCACACTCTACACAAAGAAGATATTTGCAAAGGTTGTTGCATTTGACTCTAGGGGGCAACATTGTGGACATGTGGTCATTAGCGGAGGACCTAAAGTGATGATCCTCATGAAACATGAGGAGATGGACAACATCATCATCTCTTTAAGTATGGACATTCTCCATATAAGCTACCCGCTAATATTGGCTAATTACCATATAGGTAATTATATGAGGAGGCATCATATGCATAGAAAGACAAAAAAAAAAAGATAAAGAAAGAAAGTAGCAAAGGAAGCATCATCACCATCTTCATTCTCTAGTGCGCAAATTCTGAGTCTCTATCTCATTATACTTCTATCGTGAGCACATTTGTGTATCTATCTCATTCATCTTTTCATCTCATTCTGAGTCTGGATCATGGGTTTAATCTGACTCATCATGCGTGCGAGATATAAAATAGAGTTTCCACAGTTTAAGACAAAATCGCTCGCCATTTTCAACTTTGTTTTTTGCTGGAATTTTCTTCTACATGCGAGAAAAAAATTGAGCGGTGCACATCCTTCTTACACATTAGTCTTGTGAATAAGTTAAAGTTGAAGATGAGTTACACATCAATTTTGTCTATTTTTATTATTATAGTCTTTGCTAGCGTAGCTCGCACGCTTGGCAAGGAAACATGCTAAAGTTGTTGAAAAGAGAAGTTGCATACCGAGTCAAGTCATTTGCTAACTTGCATGGTGTTCTAATATTCTTCATGTTACTAAAAGTCATTTCCTCACTTTCATGTTGTCCTAATATTCTTCATTAGGAAAATTTTATTTTCTTGGGACTCACTAGCGTAGTCCACATGCCTCTCAAATTAATTGGATGCATTGAGAAAAACCTAGTGGAATCTGATTCAAACAAGGTAAAGAGGTTAAAAATTGCTTAAAGTTTTGATGTTTTTTTGTGGATGTGTGCTATTTTTTGGGTTCTATAGGCTTCTTTGGTCTTGTAGACGTTATTAAAAAAAAATATTTTATTCAATAGATTGCAAGATGATATTCCTATACAATTGGGAATGTTTGGGTATAAGCACAAAGATGGGGGACCCAAAAGGTACCACATTCCTTTTTGGCCCCCCAAAGGCCATAGTACGTACGCACTAAACCACGTGCATGCTATAGAGTACATGCACTATGGCTTGGGTTGCCCAAATCATAGGCTTGGGCAATTCAAAACATAGCACATGCGCACTATAGCATGCGCACACTATGTAAACTATATAAATTGTCTTGTTTTCATTTCAAAGGCTCATTTTTATTCCACAAAGCCACGTTTGTAGACAAAGAGAGCTTCTCATAGCGCGTACACAAAGACATTCTTCTTGTTTGATTCATCAAATTAGATAAAGAATGGCTCCACGACGTTGTCAAGTTCGAACCGGAAGAAGAGGTAAGTGTTTTTACAACCCATGCCTCTTATTTGTATTGAAATTTTAGTTTTGAAGCAATTTGTTTTGTCAAAATTTCTTTTCTTAGATTTTAAGTGTAATTAGGATTTTAAAATTGATTTTGTTTTAATTTCCAGGAATAAATGATCTCCCTGAACAAAACCCTCAACCAAACGCTCCATCTTCTCCTCATGAACAAATGAATGAAGAAAGTAACCAAGAAATGAACCTCAACCACCTCCACCAATCGAGAAACCTCCTCCTAGAACACATGAAAATTTGATCAACCAAATTGAAAAAGGGAAAATAGAATTAGAATCCTTAATTAGGAGGTTAAAAGATTCTATTGCTGCAAATCCTAGAAGGGAAAGACTTGCAAAATCATTGGAATCAATCTTGACCCACGTAGGCTCAGTTAGTGGGAAGCTTAATTTATGGCATGATAAAAGAGAAGAACAAAAATAATATTATTCAAATAAATTGTCATATGAGGACATAAAAAAGAAAAAAAATCAGAAAAGATGACATTTTCAAATTCTTTAAAAAGCCAGGGGACATTGATACTCTTAGAACTACAACAAAGAGGTTTCCAATTCATTGGTGCTTGAATGAAGACATAAAAAATAACTTTTGGGAGAGATGGTGGTTGGTCTTTGATTCCCCTCCCTCTAACAATCATGAGGTTCCTATATATTTCTTGAGGATTAAACTCTATTGCGATTTTGTACTCAAGGAGGTGTCAAATTATTTTAACTTTCTAGATTCTTAGGGTAGAGGAGGGGGTCATCATTTGATAGAGCGGGGGCACATCGTGACTTTAACACACCTAGGGTTCCTATTGGAAACCATGCATTGTCGATGAGAAGAGAGGGTTATGGCAGGTCAACTACAAAAGGTGTGATTGTGAGACCAATGGAGGAAGATATTGAATGGATCGACAGAGACAACACCTTTGAAATCCAGGAGAGCATGTTCATCAGAATGATAAGAAGGTTGTTCCATCTGAGCATGTCCATCAAAATGATGAGAGAGAGAGAGAGAGAGAGAGACCTTGGGAAAGATAGAGGATGTGTGTATGAAAGATATATAGAGTTAGAGATATGGAGAGAAAAATAAGTTTTCATTTTTTATTTCGTGTGTGTGAGAGAGAGGGGGGGGGAGGGGGAGGGTTCTCAATTGGGACATTTGTTATACAAACAACATCATTTTCTATTTAACAGTCTAAAATTTGAGCTCGTGTACTTCATTAATGTATGCATTGAGAATATATTGAAATTTTATATATTACTATATATTATATAGAGTTATACGTTATTTAATATAATATTTTTATTAATATATGTTTTATAAATAATATTTATTAAATATAAAAATAATATAAAAGTAGTATATACTATTTTTTAATTTAAACTATATAAAAAATATAATATTAACTATGTACTATCTAATAATAAATATAAGTATTAAATTATGTTAAAAGAAAACTTTGTAATTTACATAATATCAAATTTAACATATAATAACTCATTCATTAAAAAAATTGATTTGCATTTATATTTCAACTCTTATATCAAATTGCACAGCATTAGAGAAGTAGGCAAGATGATTGCAAAAAGATTGGTCGTTTGATTCTCCTTTACCAGTTCTCTCCAAATTATTATTTTTTTTCATTCTGGACCGCAATAAACAAAAAGTTCACTTTTCAAGCATACATATGAATGGTGACATCTATAATGTGGATGTTCTCGTCAGTGTTGACTATATTTTTGAATTTGTGTTTACCATATTTTGTATCTTAAACAGCTTCAACAGTAATGAAACCAACAAGCGTTGATGGAATGAAAGCTGTCCACACGAGAACATACCACGTAAGTGTCCACCACCAGAACATACCACATAAGCCTTTGGAATCCTCCATGTGTCTCTTTGATCTTTGTATGAATTGCATTATTAGCCTATGATCTTCCATATACAACTTTGATTGTTTTCAAATTTGGGAAAAAAAATGATCTTACCACATTGAGGCCAAAAAAAAAAAATCCTTCAAAATTTATCTTCTTCCAAAAGTATCGTGTGCTTCTGTGCAGGGACGATGACTTTTCTATTCATTTTGAGATACTAGAGGAAGCTTGATGTTATGATTTGAAGAACTAAATATATACTTTCCGCAATTAGTTGGACTTATTCATTTCCTCTTGGACTTGAATGATTCCTGAAGGTTCAAGGGGTAAGTGCACAAAGATGGGGGACCAAAAAGGGGGTATAAGTTGCCACATTTTTCCTGAAATCAACAAACTCTGAACTTCAACAAGAAATTGAAGATAGTTAGACTCAAAATTTTGAGATGTGACAAAAATAAGAGTTGTAATACTCTGAATCTAGTTCGTAAGCTACTAACTTATTTTGAAAATGGTGCAGATTAAGGGCCTCAAAAAGGGGGAGCACAAAAAATGGTCCTATTTTTGTCCAAAAACATAACAGTGTCTGGTGTGCTCCCCCTAAAATGTTAACTTTTTTTTTGAATTTTTTTAATCACTCTAGTGAGAAGTTAGCTAACACAACGTAGTTTATCCTGGATTTTTTTTGTAATTTTTTTATGAAAGTATAATTTTTTATGAATTTACGAAGTGCACACATCCTGAAAACATGAAATTTATGTGTGCTCCCCCTAGAAATCATTTAAAACTAATCGAAAATTAATTTTCTTTCTTTAAAAGTGTGTAGAATGGAGTCTAGTTTCTAAAAATGTAACTTATTACAAAATTTGATGAACGAGCCAAAATCTATGCCTAAAATACTACATGTTGGTTTTTACAAAAAATAGACATCGACACAAAAGAAATTAGAGTTGAAAAACATAACATAATCAAAATTCAAAATAAATTATATGCTTAGATAGCTAATAGAGAGATCTACAATATCACGTCATCTGATTTTTACATTCTTGAGCCATGAGTAAACTTGACGAGGAGCACACAAAAGAAGATGTCATTTTTTTATGTCTGCTAGAAAACACGTCTCAGGCCTATTTAAATTGTCCAAGCCTTTGGGTTGATCTCCAAGGAAAATCCAAGTCTTAGGATTGGTAAATTCAAATCCTTTAAAAAGTGTGCACGCCCTAAAGTGCACATGCCCTAAAGCGCGCACGTCCTAAAGTGTGCACGCCCTAAAGTGCGCACACCCTATAGGGCATGCATCCTATGTAAATCATAAATTTACATAGGGCGGTGCGCCCTATGTAAATCATAAATTTACATAGGGAGTGCGCCCTATGTAAATCATAAATTTACATAGGGCGCATGCCCTATAGGGCGTTCACCCTATGTAAATTTATGAGATTCACATAGTGATGAGAATATTCAAAGTGGGAGGAAGAGAAAGAGAGATAGAGGGAGAGAGAGAGAGAGAGAGAGAGAGAGAGAGAGAGAGAGAGAGAGAGAGAGAGAGTGTGCTTTCTCTATCTCTCTCTCCTCCCCAATATTCCCTCTCTCCCTTTCTCCCCCTTATCACTCTCTCTCTCTCTCTGCCGCTTAGCAGGCTCACTCTGACCTTCTATATCTCTCTCTCCCTTCTCTCCTCTCTCTCTCATCACCCTCTCTCTCCCTCTCTCCCCCATACTCTCTCTCTCTCTCTCCTCTCTCTCTCTCTCTCTCTCCTAGTCCTCTCTCTCTCTCTCTCTCTCTCCTCTCTCTCTCCTCTCTCTCTCTCTCTCCTGCCCACACACACACCTCTCATTCTCTCTCTCTCTCTCTCTCTCTCTCTCCTCCTCTCTCTCTCTCTCTCTCTCTCTCTCTCTCTCCTTCACCCTCTCCTACTCTCTCCCTTTCCCCTTCTCTAACTCTCCTTCCCCTTCTCTCCTACTCTCTCTCTCTCTCCTTCTCTCTCCTTACCCTTCTCTCCTATCTGTATTCTCTCTCCCTCTCCCTCTCTCCTCTCTCTCCTTACCCTTCTCTCCTACTCTTTCCATTCTCTCTCTCTCCCTCTCTCTCTTTTCTCCTTTTTTCTTCTTTTACATAGGGCGTACGCCCTATAGGGTGTGCGCCCTATGTAAAAGACTATATGCACATGAAATGTTGCTGGAGTAAAAATATATAAGTTTTCCAAAAGGGCGTAAGCCCTATAGGGCGTATGCCTTTTCGAAACACTAAGTTTTCCAAAGTGCGTATGCCCTTTGGAAAACATTAAGTTTTCCAAAGAGCGTACGCCCTATAAGGCACACTCACTTTGGCTTGGATTGCCCAAGCCGTAGGGCATGCGCCCTATAGGGTGCACGCCCTTTAGTGTGTGCACACTATGCGCGATTGGGGGGCCAAAAAGAAAAGTGGCAACTTTTTGGTCCCCCCATCTTTGTGCACTTACCCCAAGGAAAAAATATACATTTACCATAGTGGAAAAAGATAATTTTGCTCAATTTCTAGCACAACCTTTTTGTCATAATTTTGTCTTCTACAGTTTACATATATAATTTTGTTGGGCTTTGATCTTTGGTAGATTTGGCTTATGAAGAGAGTTTTCTATAAAAAATGTAAAAGTTACATATAATCTTACCATATTTTTATTTCAATGTTCAATTTATTTGCAGGTTTATGAAGCCTAATTTTGTACAATATACACAATATTTTGGATGACTTTGATGGAAATGTTGATGGGCTCTCCATCAACTGTTATATTCTCCCAATGTGATTGTGGACAAAAGGAAGAGGAAAAGCAATTCTGAACTGAAGGACTTGATTTCAACCTAAAGATTTTGAGGACCTCATGACAAGAGTATTTTTGAGCCAGTGGGTTAGACCAAGATAAACTATTTTCACTAACCATAGAATTGTATAAGCTCTACAATATTAACACAAAAATTTAAACATCAAATGTCTTTTTCAGTTAACATATCTTTATTGGTCTGAATTTTCATTCTAGGGCCCATTTTTTGATAGAACAAACTCTATGTTTAGGATTACAGAATGAATTTGGGATCCTTGGGGTTGTTTTAGGGTTGTAGTGATATCAAAGGCAATGATATCAATGATTTTAATAGTTGTTCCCTTTCACCTAGTTTTGTTTCTCGATATATATTGTAAATACGAGGTGAGTCCAAACTTATGAAGACTACGTTCTCAGCACTGTGGAGCACCTTTTCCAAAACATATCACTGGTTAAAATTCAAGGAATGCATTGCTTGTCATGGTCTTACTACTTTTCTACTCTCTTATCTTATGTGTTACGTACTTTCTAGTTCCTTTTGAGCAGACAAACGACAAAATCAAGAAGCTATATCCTGAGTAACAAATCATGATCCCTTTTTATAATTAACTGTGGGCTATTTATCTAAGTGGAAATTGAACATGTAAATTGAAAATGTTAGTGCTATTATCTGTGGCTATATAGGGAGACCAGCCAACAAGTGGCAGCCATTAAAGGACAACCATAGTGAACTGCTGCTCTAGATTTTTTTAATTGAAAGGTTTTGAGATTTTAATGGACCAACATAAATTGAAATAGCTGAGACATATTCTTGTGTTACCGTGTTTGCAATATTGGCATTGTCATTTTAATCATTTTTCCATTTGGAAGTGTGATTTTCCATATTGAAATCAGCCAGGCTCTATAAATATTGGTTCTATATTTTTACTTCTCTATCATGGGCTGAATTGTAATTTTTTCCATTTATAAATTAGTTGTTAGTAAACTTTCAACATATCAAGTGGATGGTTATACACATTTATGTGAATAAATTTGGTAGATTTTTTTTAGATTATACACACATGAGAATCTATAAATGTTATAGTAAAAAATAATAAATAAATTCATAAACAATTGAAATAAATAACTTTTTGTCTCAAACAAAATATCATAACTATCTATTCTATGTGTTGCCTAAAAAATAATATGCTCACTTAATAAAATAAGATGCTCACTTAAACAAGTATTATTGTCTTAATGTACAAATACTATTCTTATGTGGTAGCAATATATATGCATTAAAGTATTTCACATTAACAATTTGTCTTATCATAAATATAAAAGGTGATTACAATAAAAGGTGATTACAAAAAAATTTAGTGTTCAACTATTGGTTTTTTTGTGTTCGATATAAGTTATATTTTAAATAATAATATGTTATTTTTTTAACAAAAAAAAATTTCATTTTGTTGAAATATTGATCTTTTTGTGTAGGATATAAAAGTTGGATAGAGCAAATATTTATTATTACTATTAGGTATTATATAAATGTTACTATAACTTTTTAATAATTTAAATAATTAAACAAATAAATTTTCAATTTCCATATTGTCAAAATTAGAAAATTTAAACTAAATTTTAATTTGTACAATATTAAGAGGCATTATCTTTAGAAAAAGAAAAAGTAAACTATTCAAATATCATTATCTTTATTTGGTGTAAATATAGAAAAAATAAAATAACAATCAAATTCTAGGATGAAAGGAATGTCTTAAAAGAAAGATTTTATACTTAATCCTAGTGTTATTTGCAAGGAGTAAATTTTTTTCGGCTTGCCATTAAAATGCTTTTAGCAAGAAAATTAAAAAGAAACTATGGTGAATGAGGATTAATCATAAAACATTCTGAGAAAAACAAGCAGTCAATTTATTGCATGATAAAAATAAATAATTTAATACTTCTATGGCTGTATGACATGAAGAATGATGTCTACCATTTTTTAAGGAATGACAATGTATGTACCCAGCTATGGAGTTTAGTGAAAAAATAGAAGACTCGATAGACTTAAGTGGAACAGTAATGAAGGAGACCGAAAAAAAATAAAAATCAATTGAATGATTTTAATGACGTCCACGAGGCCAAACAGTCTAAGGGACCACCAGATCACATTCGTCAACTAACTCCAAATTCTTCTCTAAGTTAGACCTCCTGTTGTGAATCTTG
>BSBK01007948.1:0-165698 GCA_027943335.1 Chamaecyparis obtusa
AACATTTACTATCATTTTAAAAGAAAACTAACAAAATAAATATTAAATAAAATTTATACAAATTAATAAATTTAATTATGATAAATAATAAACAAAAATTAAATTAAATAACATAATAAAAATAAATTAAATCTAAAACAAAATTAAAAAAATGAGTTTGGAGGGGGCTGGGCCCCACACCTCGCAAGCCCTTTACCGGCGGCCTCCCTGGCACCGCCGGCACAGGGTACCTGCCGCGCGGGCCCCTTTTGTGGTTGCCGACGGCGGGCCCTGCCTCGAGCAGGTCGCTGGCAGGCTTATCCTATCATGGAGTGGGGAGGTGGTGGCCCCCACTCCCATCACCTTATCAAAAAAAAATTATAATTTTTTTAAAAAAAATTGTTAAAAACATTTATAATTTCGTTTGCATTTTTTTTTTAAAAACAATCTGATGCAATCTTTGAAAACATATTAAGGGAATATATATATATATATATATATATATATATATATATATATATATATATATATATATATATATATATATATATATATATATATATATATATTATATATATATATATATATATATATATATATATTTACATAACAAATATGATTTTAAGGCACTGTTTCCAAAAATGGAAATGTACAAGCCTGATAATGATTTTCCAGAAATAGAAATTTGATTCTTTCAACACACATGGGCAAATTTTGTCTTTAATCTAAATTGTTTTTAACACAAATGTATTATAAATATATTAACATTCACTAATGTTAATTTCCCATCAATAGAAAGCAAAGTTTAATTACTGGTGTATATTTTCTTTTTACTGTCATTCTTTTCACAGAGGGTATATTTTTACCCAGAATTCATTTTTAGCTACTAAAATTAGTTTTCCTCAATTGCCCATTAATTTAATTTAACCTCTCTATAGTTCATACTATAGACAATTTGATTTTTCTGTTTTCTAAGGTATCTAATGTGAATTTTCTCTTAAAATTTTGACAGAGTAACCTTACCATGCCAAGTCATAAAATAATCTAAGAAATATAATTCTAAGGGTTTTTCTAACACCCAAAATGAAATCATAATAGAAAACAAATCTACATCCTTAAATCAAATCAAACACATTTAAATATTGAAAATTCTACAAATGAAATTACAGGAAAGTTTCTCAATCCCCTACCTCAATCCAATGCTAGAACTGTATAAAATTTCCTGTAGAATGCTAAATCTCCCAGATCTGACAACAGAAAAGCTCTACCTGTAGATCTAAATTACAGTGCATACAATCCCCGAATCCATATGCAAACAACCTTTACCCAGAAATCCAAACACACATAAATGCTCAAGAACACAAAGCAACCCTTCAAAAGAAACTCCAATAGATCTCTCCAAAGTTCTCCAAAAACCTCATTTCCTCCAAATGAATGCAAAATCCCCCTATTAGGGATTCAACTCCACTAAACATGCAAAACTCTAGATGACTCACACAAAGAACTCCTAATCAAACTCTCCCACTTTTGTTGAGAGAAATTATAAATAAATAATTAAAATAAATATAATTGTGCACAACTCAACTTAGTCTCCTAAAGACAAGTTGTCACTTTCTTCAAACAAATCTCTTTCAATTATGCACATGTTAATAATAAAATCTATTATTAAATAAACTAAATACTTAATGCATCATAAATTCATGCAAATAATTATTTAATTATTTAATAATACTCACAAACATAATAAAATCTAATTCTCAATAAAATACTCAATTAAATCCAAATAATCAATTATTGGATTTCAATTAAATTTCATCATAATAAACTTAGAACATAATCAATATTAATTTTCAATACTAAAATAATTAACTTTAATTTAATTTCCTCAATTAAATCCTAGGAACATAATTAATCTTTAAATTCAACTATGCACCTAACATCGATATTCACATAAAATAATCTAAATTAACATAATTCAACTATAATCAATAAATTAACAATCACCCACATAATCATAAATCAACTGAAACATGCAGAGTAAAAATCAAACACAATAAATCAAACAAACAAGGAGAAAGGATCCATGAATTCATGCCAACTAGGTGAATTCGGGTAGGGTAGTAAGACTGACACTTGTCCAATCCTAGGACAATTTGGCTTAGGTTTAAGGTTTGGGTTTGTGTAATATCTCCCCTCTTTACCATTGAGATGAATGTTTGTGGGCATGCTCACTCCTGCCAATTCAGGGAAGACGATGCCCTGTACCTACAAACCTATCATCACAAGATGAAGCATGTACATACAATAATATATATCAAACAATGATAGGGTACGGTCGGTTGTGTGGATGTCAACTATGCGAGTAACTACGCCTCCGTCCTCTACCAAACAAACACGTCAAAAAGATGCAAACACAAGATAACCATACACATGCCAGTATGAGATCAGTACCATAAATCAATATAACACATAAAAATATCATCAAATGTTATCAACATCTAATCTATGCAATAACCTGATACACATTCAATGAACAGAAATCCATAATCTTCATTTATTAACATAATAATTGATCACATCAAAAGTGACCTAAAAGAATTTGGTCAAACATTGAAACATAAAGAATCCTAAAAGTGAACTACGGGCGGGGTACTACATCCACCACCACTAGAATTAGGCTTTCTCTGGAAGCCTGGAACAAGTAGGGATGTAAGTCCCATAAACCGTCACTGTACTAAAGAGAAAACCAAAACAAAGATCACTGAGTAGGCCCCATCAGACCTTTCCCTACCTTAGGGTTCAAACACTGAGGATCATTCCCTATTGCAAAGGCTCCATGAGATCTACCTGCATCTACCACTGTAGGCTCATAAGCTACTGGCCTCTGTCCTGAAAACTGTGTCCAGTGTTTAGGACAATTAAACACAATGTGGCCATGTTGCCCACAAGAAAAACAACCATCTTTACCACCAAAACCCTGGGGTTGCTGATCCACCTACATACGCAAACTATGCTGCCAGTTGCGATAGTTCCCTGACTGAGAACCACCACTACTACCATGGAAAAATTTCTTATCCTATTGATCCTGATTACCTTTTGAAAAGGTAGGAGGATTCTAAAAATTCCCATTCCTCTGAGATCAATTCCCCTTGGAACCACTATGCTGAACACTTCTTTGACTACCATGACCTAAAGAAAGGTTCGTCTCTATAAGGGTGGCCTTAATGACCACCTCCTGAAGAGTCTTAGGCTGAAATAGTAGGACCTCTCCAATGATGCATGCATTTAGTCCCCTCACAAAGTGTTGTACCAAGAGAGCCATATCTTGTCTGAAGCCAACATATTGTTTGAGCTCAAAAAATCAACGCTCATACTCTCCTACCGACAGGGTCAACTGTCTCAGATTATGAAACTCATCTGCTCTCTATCACCTCCACTGATCTAATAAGAAGCACTCTCGAAAGTGTTTCAGAAACAACTCCCATGTGACAGTGTCTATCCAGAACCCTAACTTCTGCTCCTCTATCTTCCACCATATAGCAAAAAAATCTATAAGCTGCATAATCGCATACCTGTCTTTAGTATTACTACTAAATGGATGCATGGTGAAACTCCACTCTAAGGCTATCAACCATGTCTCTACCTCTAAACCAGTGCCTTTCCCATCAAAGGGAATGGGTCGCCCTCTCATCAGATCCCTCATGTGGTTAGCTGCCACCACTGTAGGATCAACTGAGAAGTTCCTCCTGGGAGGACTCCTAGATCTCTCTCTAGCCAGCTCTACTCTGACTTGCTCAGGACCAAGATGATTAAGAATCACTTGTAAGAGCTATCTCATGTCAGGATCATCCTGACGATCCTCTCTCTGCTGACCCCTAGACTATTTCCGGTGACTCTCCTGACTGACACTAGTAGAAGGGCTAGGCTGCCTACCCCTTCCATGGTTACCAGCTCGACCTCTACCTCGACCTCTAGTGGATCTAGTCACAGCCATAATTCCTGCAACATCAGAGATCCAACAACAACTCTCAACAAACCTCAAATCAAATCAAAAGAAAACATAATCATAAAGCAATGGTCTGAGAACAAAATGTTATATGTCTATGTTTAGTTTCAAGTTTAGACCACACAAAACCTAATAGGCATACATACCCAGAGTTCCCAGTGTAGAAACTCCGCTCTGATACCAGATGTAATGCCCCACCAAGGAAACCCAAAAGAATTTAACCTAAAACATGCTACTAAGTTTGGTGAACAATTTATTTTTCTAAAGTTAACATACAAGATAAACAATAGTGTGAAGCGATTACCATTTACTCACATTGAAAACAACATCCATCATAGATTACAAGACTCAAGGGTTCCATGACGTAGAATTACGTAAGAATAAAACACAACTAGAACTAACATCAATAAAAGATTCCATAACTGATAAATTACAATTACAAGATATAACAATAAATACAATCCTCATGGACATCCATGACATATACATAAACTCACATCCACTGCACATGTCGCAGGGTATGTAGTAATAAATCTAACATAAAAGTACAATGTCCAGATTAGGTATCACATGCGATACACTAATACATGATTACAAATAAAGAAGATAAGAAAGAAACATCAATGAAGAAGCATCAAAAGGAAACCATCTGCAGAGTCACCATCAACCATCGGCACAAGGATGTCGAATCTCAAATGGAAAGAATCACTACCACCCGTCTATGTAGGACCACAAAGGCCTACCCCACCATGCTGAGGAGATAATCACAAACCCTAATTAGATAACCAATACAAAACAAGGATAAAACTCTAAGCAGAAGGATCCTGAAAAGAACTCTAACTCAAGATACACATGATAAAGGTAAAGGTACAACTCACTAATCCAGAGGCAACCGATGCATGTAGAATAACCAGACTATGCATAGGAAGGTGTCATCATGTACGTCTAACCCTTGAGTTTTTTCTTGGTAATCTCTCTAGATCTCGGCACCCAAGTGACCATACATGGTATCAATGACCTCTCATACTGACGAAGTCATCAACTATGCCAACTCATCCCTTAAAAGAGGGCTAGTCATCTTCTCAACCCATCTTAGTCTGTACTAGCACTAACACCTCGGTGAGGACTCATATCTTATTAGGTTCATTTATTTCCCCTTAATTATATTAAGTTATCACTTGATTATTGAAACTTACAATAAGTGATCCTGGTAGCCACTTGAGGCCCCGGCACTTATTGCAAGCCACCTCCTATTACATGTCAAGGTAAACTACCCTAGGCTCACAGATCTCTCATAGATCTAATCAGGTATACACCTACGTAACCTCACATCCATTTTCACACAAAAGAACTAGATATGGTTATAGAGATACCGCAAATAGAATATAGTATAACATGAGCCCAATGGTCAAACTGAGTGATAATCAGATAGAATACACACACACCAAACATAACTAATAACATGAACATCTAACTCAAACCCCAACCTCTGTTTTCCCTTAGGTCATCTAGAACCCAATAACCCATACTGTAATAGAAGACACGAAGAATACACAATTACATCAATTTGAACTGAAATAAAACCATAATCCAATATGTTTCATAATCATCATAAATGAGTTCAAGAAAAAGGGTCTACTAGAGAATTTTCACAATAACCATGTTCCATTATTATCATAAGTAAAAAAAAAATACCTACGAAATGCCATAGAATCCATCTTAACGTAATTACCCAATTTCGATAGACAATAATCAAAATATTATTCTATGAATAGTAATATTTAAGTTGCAAGGTTAAAAATCTAAGTTCCCTATAATTGACATACTTAAGATCGATTGATTTAAACCAAATTATGAGATCAATTTACTAAAGATCAACAATAAAATTGTGCATATGACAAATAAGAAATTCATTAACAGAAGAAAATTTAACAATGTTTAATGAAATTTCTATTCCCAATATTAAGTAAAACATAATAATTAAAATTTTATTAATACTTAAATAAATCATATTAATAAAATTAAATTACCAATGAATTTTAAACACCACAAATTTATTTATAAACAAGCTATAAATATAATTTAATCCATTATCAAACTATATATATATATATATATACATATATATATATATATATACATATATATATATATATATATATATACATATATATATATGTATATGTATATATATATGTATATGTATATATATATATGTATATGTATATATATATGTATATATATATATATATGTATATATATATATATATGTATATATATATATATGTATATATATATATATATGTATATATATATATATATGTATATGTATATATATATATATATATATGTATATATATATATATGTGTATATATATATATGTGTATATATATATATGTGTATATATATATATGTGTATATATATATATGTGTATATATATATATGTGTATATATATATATGTATATATATATATATATATATATATATATATATATATATATATATATATATATATATATATATATATATATATATATATATTATATAATAATTTATTAATATTTAAAAAAAAGTAACAAATAAAACATTTACTAACATTTTAAAAGAAAACTAACAAAATAAATATTAAATAAAATTTATACAAATTAATAAATTTAATTATGATAAATAATAAACAAAAATTATATGAAATAACATAATAAAAATAAATTAAATTTAAAACAAAATTAAAAAAATGAGTTTGGGAGGGGCTGGGCCCCACACCCCGTAGGCCCTTTACCGATGGCCTCCACTCCCATCACCTTATCAAAAAAAAAAGTTTATAATTTTTTTAAAAAAATTTGTTAAAAACATTTATAATTTTGTTTGCATTTTAAAAAAAAAAACAATCTTATGCAATCTTTGAAAACATATTAAGGGAATATATATATATTCCCTTTATATATATATATATATATATATATATATATATATATATATATATATATATATATATATATATATATATATATATATATATATATATATATATATATATATATATATATATATATATATATATATATATATATATATATATATAACAAATATGATTTTAAGGCACTGTTTCCAAAAATGGAAATGTACAGACCTGATAATGATTTTCCAGAAATAGAAATTTGATTCTTTCAACACACATGGGCAAATTTTGTCTTTAATCTAAATTTTTTTTAACACAAATGTATTATAAATATATTAACATTCACTAATGTTAATTTCCCATCAATATAAAGCAAAGTTTAATTACTGGTGTATATTTTCTTTTTACTGTCATTCTTTTCACAGAGGGTATATTTTTACCCAGAATTCAGTTTTAGCTACTAAAATTAGTTTTCCTCAATTGCCCATTAATTTAATTTAACCTCTCTATAGTTCATACTATAGACAATTTGATTTTTCTATTTTCCAAGGTATCTAATGTGAATTTTCTCTCAAAATTTTGACAGAGTAACCTTACCATGCCAAGTCATAAAATAATCTAAGAAATATAATTCTAAGGGTATTTCTAACACCCAAAATGAAATCATAATAGAAAACAAATCTACATCCTTAAATCAAATCAAACACATTTAAATATTGAAAATTCTACAAATGAAATTACAGGAAAGTTTCTCAATCCCCTACCTCAATCCAATGCTAGAACTGTATAAAATTGCCTGTAGAATGCTGAATCTCCCAGATCTAACAACAGAAAAGCTCTACCTGTAGATCCGAATCACAGTGCATCCAATCCCCGAATCCAAATGCAAAGAACCTTTACCCAGAAATCCAAACACACACAAATGCTCAAGAACACAAAGAAACCTTCAAAAAAAACTCCAATAGCTCTCTCCAAAGTTCTCCAAAAACCTCATTTCCTCCAAATGAATGCAAAATCCCCCTATTAGGGATTCAACTCCACTAAACATGCAAAACCCTAGATGACTCACACAAAGAACTCCTAATCAAACTCTCCTACTTTTGTTGAGAGAAATTATAAATAAATAATTAAAATAAATATAACTGTGCACAACTAAACTTAGTCTCCTAAAGACAAGTTGTCACTTTCTTCAAACAAATCTCTTTCAATTATGCACATGTTAATAATAAAATCTATTATTAAATAAACTAAATACTTAATGCATCATAAATTCATGCAAATAATTATTTAATTTTTTAATAATACTCACAAACATAATAAAATCCAATTCTCAATAAAATACTCAATTAAATCCAAATAATCAATTATTGGATTTCAATTAAATTTCATCATAATAAACTTAGAACATAATCAATATTAATTTTCAATACTAAAATAATTAACTTTAATTTAATTTCCTCAATTAAATCCTAGGAACATAATTAATCTTTAAATTCAACTATGCACCTAACATCGATATTCACATAAAATAATCTAAATTAACATAATTCAACTATAATCAATAAATTAACAATCACCCACATAATCATAAATCAACTGAAACATGCAGAGTAAAAATCAAACACAATAAATCAAACAAACAAGGAGAAAGGATCCACGAATTCATGCCAACTAGGTGAATTCTAGTAGGGTAGTAAGATTGACACTTGTCCAATCCTAGGAGAATTTGGCTTAGGTTTAGGGTTTGGGTTTGTGTAATATCTCCCCTCTTTACCATTGAGATGAATGTTTGTGGGCACACTCACTCCTGCCAATTCAGGGAAGACGATGCCCTATACCTACAAACTTGTCATCACAAGACAAAGCATTTACATACAATAATATATATATCAAACAATGATAGGGTACGGTCGGTCATGTGGATCTTGACTATGCGAGTAACTACGCCTCCGTCCTCTACCAAACAAACATGTCAAATAGATGCAAACACAAGATAACCATACAGATGCCAGTATGAGATCAGTACCATAAATCAATATAACACATAAACATATCATCAAATGTTATCAACATCTAATCAATGCAATAACCTGATACAAATTCAATGAACAGAAATCCATAATCTTCATTTATTAACATAATAATTGATCACATCAAAAGTGACCTAAAAGAATTCGGTCAAACACTGAAACATAAAGAATCCTAAAAGCGAACTACGAGCGGGGTACTACAATGGTTATGACCTAATTAGACAAAATAGGACCTATTAGGACCTAATTAGACTCAATAATACCAATTAGGACCAATTAGACTCAGTTAGACTCATTTACAACTAATTAGGACCTAATTAGACCCAATTAGGACCTAAATAGACAATATAGGACCTATTAGGACCTAATTAGACTCAATTATACCAATTAGGACCAATTGGACTATTATATTGAGGGATAGGGTTGACTTGAATCTAAGGAATATGATTACAGTAAGGGTAAGACTTTACATCGTGGTTAGTATTATTGTTAAGATTTAGATTTTTTATTAGGATTACTATTCATGGTTTAAGATTATGAATATTGTTAGCATGATGCTTAGGGTTGGGTAGATAATCGTATGGCCAGGGTTACTATTTTCGTCAAAGTTAGGATTAGGAGTGGAGTAGAGGTTATGATTATGGTTAGCGTATGTTCCTTCTTTGTGTGTTTCCTGTGAGTTCCTTCTTTGTTTGTAAAATTTAACATAGTAATATTAAAAGTACTATTAAAATAAAAATACTATATAAATAGAAATATTACAATTAGTATTACTGTTGGGGTTAGGGTTTGGGGTTAAGATAATGGTTAAGATAATTGTTAGGTTTACATTTATATCATGCTTAGGATTGTCGTATATGATTAGTGTTAAGATTAGAGATAGACCCCTACCTAAGAACCCAATTGACCTGATGTTTGTCATTTCTTAAATGATCCTTATTCATACAATAGTATGCTACATAAGTTAAATTTGAGCAATACATTTTAGTTTAATTTTGAATTTTGTTGTGTTTTCCTTTAATCAATATTTGTATACTAAAATTTAATTCTACCAATTAATCCTTCTTAACATATAATTGTGTTATATAGACCTATAAAAATTATGTGTGTGTGTGTGTGTATATATATATATATATATATATATATATATAAGATGCTTTCAACTATCACTATTATAACTAGCAAGGTTTATATCGTAGTTAGAAAATGGATGTTGAAAATATATATTTAGATCATCTATTTCTATTTAATATATATTTGCAATGTACTAATTGTTCACTTATTATGTTTTTGAACTGTGAAAATATATTAAAATATTAAATAGTATATAGGAATTTAGATAGAAATGTCTTTACAGAAGTAAACACAACTTACAAAATTCTAAAACATATCACCCAAGTTAGCGTGTTACAAACCTAACATATTTTTTTGTTAAAATTGGAAGTTTTAAACAGCCAAACAAGTTCAAAAGCTGGTGCACGAGCACCCACAAATCATATAGAATGTAATTATACCTTCTAATGGTTTTTGCATTGAAAATATGTTTTTGGTGTTATTTGATGCTATAATAAGACCCTAACGACCATTGACCAAATTTTTAGCTATTATTTTAAGCCTTTCAAAGGAAGTGTCTATAATAGACCTATGGCACTGGTTTCCCCAAACTGATAAACCACTCCAAATATCAGAATATGATTTATAGCTATATTCCAATCAATAAGTCAGAAATGTCATCAATAAATATACTTTTAATTTATGTTACAAGCATACATTTCTAATCTCCAAACTAAACCAACACAATATTCAAAACAATTTACATCTATCATGAAAAATGAAATTTTTAAGTAGCACCAAAAGGTATCAAATAGGAAAGTAGCATAATAGTATACGTCACACATGAAGGTCCCCAGAATGTATGGCAAATGTATGGGCATGTGTAAAAACAAGTTTAATTTTATAAGTCAATCGGGCAACCTATAAACACCCCTGACTATGCTCCCTGTTCAATGGCGTCATTGTCTCGATGCTCTATGACTCGGCCTAAAGAGTGTGTTGTAGTCCAACACCACTCTTGATGCTCAAATGCCTCAAGTTGCAAATTCAATGGCGTGTTTAGGAATTACATTTATAATGCCCTATATGTAAGTGCACAAGTGCGTTGTGCCAAGCATTATGTAATTTTATTACCAGGGTTTTAGTTTATTAGATGCCTAAATTTAATAAACTATAAGTAATTAACTATATAATTTGGTATTGGGGTTGGGATTAGGGCTTAGAATTAGTATTATTGTCATGGTTAGTATTGTGGCTAACGTTAGGAATTTGGTTGTGGTTGACATTAGGGCTTACGATTAGGATTATCATTAGGATTAGCATTTACAGCATGGTTAGTATTAGGGTTAGGGTTTGGATTAAGGTTAACCATGAAAAATAGGGATATGGTTTGGGTTAGGCTTAGGGTTTAGGGTAATATTTCAAGAGACCCATTGTTAATTTTTTCTTTCTTCCTTATAGGTCATTAATTCAAAAAATTATCACATATTTTAATTTGAAGTATATCTCTAGAAAAAATTATCATTTGCACAATGATAGAGATATATTTTCGTCTATCTATACTAATCATATTATGTTAATTAATGTAATAATAGAAACATCATAAAACTGTTAATTGAATGTGAAGAGAACAAATAGATATAAATAATATTTAAATCTAAATCTAAATATTAAATAAAATAATGATCAAAATCTAAATCCAAGAGAAAGATAAATCTAAATCTAACTCTAAAAGTTAAACTAAATCTAAATCTTAAAGTATTCAAAGTAAATCTTAAAGATTTTCCAATTTTAATTAAGGAACAATAAATATTTTTCACAATTTTAAACTATTATAAATCAATAATCTAAATAATCTAAATAAAAACCAATATGACGGCATTGCCCTGCATATTTAAATTAAATCTAAATATTAAAACTAAATATTAAATAAAATAATGATCAAAATCTAAATCCAAGAGAAATATAAATCTAACTCTAACTAAAACTAAAACTAAATCTAAATCTTAAAGTATTCAAAGTAAATCTTAAAGATTTTCCAATTTTAATTAAGGAAGAAGAAATATTTTTCACCATTCTAAACTATTCTAAATCAATAATCTAAATAAAAACCAATATGACGGCATTGCCCTGCATATTTAAGTTTAAATCTAAATATTAAAACTAAATATTGAATAAAATAATGATCAAAATCTAAATCTAAGAGAAATATAAATCTAACTCTAACTCAAATTAAAATTAAATCAAAATGTAAAACTAAAACTAAATCTAAATCTAAATCTAAATATAAAACTAAAATTATAACTATATATAACAAATTATTAAATATAAAATAAAAATATCACCCTTATATGTGGTTGGTTGCTTTCTATTGAAAAGGGCTTCGTACAAATGAAATGAGGAGACACTCATTTATAATTAGAGAGTGTGTCTTTATGTTCCCCAAAGATGTTAACCGAACTCTAATCATAGCTCCCTATTTCAAACGTAACCATAAACTAAAATACAACTATAATTAGGACCTAATTAGACCTAATTACACTAATTAGACTCAATTAGACAAATTAGGACCTAATTAGACCAATTAGAACAAATAGGACCTAATTAGACCCAATTAGGACCTAAATAGACAATATAGGACCTATTAGGACCTAATTAGACACAATTATACCAATTACAACCTAATTAGACTTAATTGTAGACTAATTAAGAAGGTATTAGACCCAATTAGACAAATTAGGACCAATTAGGACCAATTAGACTCAATTAGACCAATTTACAACTAATTAGGACATAATTAGACCTAATTAGGACCTAATTAGACCAATTACAACCAATTGGACTTAATTAGACCAATAAGGACCTATTTAGACTTAATTCTAAACCAATTAGGACCTATTAGGACCCAATTAGACCCAATTAGACCTATTAGGACCAAATAGGACCAATTAGGACCCAATTTGATGAAGGGTGCTCCCCTTAATACCACAAACACATAACAGAAATAGAGAAACAACAACAATATGCAAGAACAGAAAATGGGCTTTTTATTATCTCCACAAATGTGGAATTACAAACTTTCAAAATTACAATATGCAAAGCCACATGGGCATTTCCCTTACAATATTCTATAGGACAAAGCCTCAAATCAATACCTAGATCTACTACCCAAAACTATCCTAAACTGCCTAAGACAACACTACAACCTTCCTTATATAGGCAATTTTCCACCGCCTAGGAAGGTTCCAGAATTTTTAGCCAACAAGGCCGACCAAACTTAGAATTATTTTATTTTACAGTTTATTACATCAAAGTTGGCTCAAAATAACTTTTGAAACCCAAACAAAATTTTTGAAGGAAAACCATTTTTTGCCATTTCAGGTGACCTAACTTTCAAAGACCATAAGTCATCGCTAGTTGACCCGATTGACTATTATGACCCATTCCGGAAAGGCCATG
Source organism: Chamaecyparis obtusa (assembly GCA_027943335.1). Lineage (NCBI taxonomy): Eukaryota > Viridiplantae > Streptophyta > Pinopsida > Cupressales > Cupressaceae > Chamaecyparis > Chamaecyparis obtusa. The sequence continues at coordinate 13,430 of BSBK01007948.1, forward strand.
AAGCTCTCTATAGGCCTCACTCATGTAAGCACCTATCTCCCAAATTTTCAACATCATCTAGGGCCTCTAAAGCCTTCAAAACTGAGTTCAAATTTTTTGTACCCTGTTGCCAATATTGAAAATCTTCAATATCTACAAAGCTAGACTTGATCTGTCAATGGAACTTTACTGGCAGGCTGATATGACCAAAATGAACCTCCAGGGAAGAAATCAAAACATTCCGAGATCAGATGACCAACTTACTAAAAATAGAAAGTTTCCATAAATAGCAGCTCTGCACAAGATAGCCCTTATTGAATACAAAAATAGAAATATTTTTGGGTGATGCAAGATTGCTCTTACACCTAGGATGCTCCTGCATCAGACACCCAAGGTAATTTGAGAAGTGAACCTATCACGACTCAGGTGTGCAGAGGAAAACCAAGATGGTTAACCTCCTCCTTTGTTAGCCATGATGAATCTTCAACAGGTCATCCTTTCCATTTGACCAAATACTCTTCATATGTCCTCTTCCTTGTGCTTCTACCAACATGACTATCCAGTATGTCCTCAATCTCCTTGATATTTGAACTAGTTGTTGGAATACTCCACTATGATGTCGTGATCTCATCTTCAACACCTCCTTCATGATACTTTGTCAAATCTGAAACATTAAATACTAGTGAAATATTTAGCTCAGTAGGAAACTCAACCTCATATGCATTTCCTGAATCATGCTTCTTCAGTATCTTACATGGCCCAAACTTCTTCATTTTCAGCTTGTTATAGGTACCACCTAGAAATTGCTCCTTCCACAAATGAACCATGACTTCATCTCCAACCTGAAATTCCTTATGCCTCCTTTTCTTATCTGCCTTAGCCTTATACTGCACATTCATCTTGATAATATTCTTCCTCACCTCCTCATGGATGTTCTTCAAATGTTCTACAAAATCCTCAGCTTCAGCACTACTTATTTCTCCTTTATCTATCTTCCTCAACTCAGATGCATTTCTGGGACTACTTCCATATACAATTTATGGATGATGTGATGAACTAAACTTCAAATCTGTCTTCAACTCTTGACTTTCTGCTAGTGTCATTCTGTGTGCTACCTTATTTGGAAAACTGGCTCCTGGAATCAAGTCCATTTGATGATTGATCTTTCTTACTGGTGGTAATCCATCAGGCACATTATTAGATACAATATCTTGAAACTTGTTCAATAATGTTGCAACTTCTACAGGTACATCTTCTACTTCCTCTTTCCTAGCCTTTGGAATTAAGGTAAAACACATATGCTCATGCCGCATACCATCTAAAAAATTTCCTCTATCAACAAAAGTTAGTCTTGCATTACCACATACCTTTTCTTTTGTTTCCTTCAATGGTTTTAGCTTATGTCACACTTCATCCTTTATCAGGGAATAGGTATTCGCACGACCATCATGTACAACACATCTATCAAACTAGCACAGTCTACCCAACAACATATGACATGCATCCATAGATATGATATCACATAGTACCTCATCATGGTACCTGCCAATCTTGAACTTCATTAGGCACTGTTCACTGACCATGACCTTATGGTCATCCTGCACCCAGGCAACCCGATATAGATGTGGATGTTTCTACCTCTTGAGCTTCAACTTTGTCACCATCTCTTCTAACACCAAATTATTAGTACTACCACTATCAATAATCACATCATAACACTTACCCTCACACTTGCACCTAGTGCAAAATAGGCTCCTCCTTTGTTCAGGTTCATTCTCACCACTTAGCAGGACTCTTCTGTTGATCAACATTTCTCCTCTTTCAACATCTTCAGAATTTGATGATCTGACATCTTCATCTACATGTGCAACTCTGGCCTAGACTTCATTCCTCCTATCTGTCCTTCCTTGGTGTTGAGGACATTCAAATTCCCTATGACCTTCTTCTCCACAGTGAAAATATGTTCCACGGAAGCCTTCTCTTCCAGATCCTTGTCCTCTTCCTCTTCCTCTTTGATCTCTATTATTCTGATCATGGAAAGGATTGAAATTATCTCCTCTCTCATTCTTACTGTTACTGGCCTCATCCTACTTTTTCGGATCTTCATTTCGATCTCCATATGACCGTCCACCAGATCTTCCATCACGACCTCTTCCGCTTTGTCTTCTCTCAAATTTATTGTTCAACTTTTCCTCTACTTTTAGGGAAAATTGGTATGCCTCTTCAATACTACTCATTTGAATCAGATTCAGCTCCTCTTGAATGCTTGGCCTCAACCCATTAAGGTAATAGGAAACTTTCTCCTTATCAGATTCCACATGACCTATTTTGATGAGGATTCGATAGAACACCTTTGTATACTCCTGAATAGATCATCTTGCTTGCTTCAAAATTTGCATTTTCTTTAGTAGGTCAAGCTCATAATCAAAAGGGATGAAATGTCACTTCAATTTATCCACCATCCACTCCCATCTTGTGATTTTATCCTTTCCTCTTCAATTTCACTCCAATTGAATCTCTTGCCACCAGATCTTTGCATGGCCCTTCAGTCTAGCCTTCGCAAATTTGACCCAATCAAGATCCTCAATATCTTCATACTCAGAATATTCTTCACATTCATTGATCCAGTCGATCAATTCCTTTGGGTTAAGATTTCCAAAAAATGTCGGGACCTCAATCTTAGGTCTCTTCCCAATCTTCGAAATGGCTCAGAAAAGTCTTTCTTCTTCTTGATTCAAAACTTCAAATTCTCCTTGTTCAGAATTTCCTTCTTTGGCTTCATCCTCACTTTCATCTCTGACATTAAGATTCATTCATCTACGAATCTCCTCTTGCAATTCTTGCACTTGTGTTTGTAGTTCCCTAACCTCGGGTGATACAACACTAGCTCTTCCGCCATGTTCCCTTCGCAGAGGCATTTTCGCGCTTCTCACTGAAACCCTAACCACGATCCTAGTGCAAACTTCCTTAGAGTCGGTGATTTGTTTACATAGAAACCCTAACCCACGGTCCTGGTGCAAACTACCTCACAATCAGAGATCTGTTTACACAGAAACCCTAACCCATGGTCCTAGTGCAAACTGCCTCACAATCGGTGATTTGCTTACATAGAAACCCTAACCCACAGTCCTAGTGCAAACTACCTCACAATCGGTGATCTGTTCACACACTCAAGAACTCCTACTCTAATACCAATTGATGAAGGGTGCTCCCCTTAATACCACAAACACATAATAGAAACAGAGAAACAACAACAATATGCAAGAAAAGAAAATGGGCTTCTTATTATCTCCACAAATGTGGAATTACAAACTTTCAGAATTACAATATGCAAAGCCACATGGGCATTTCCCTTACAATATTCTGTAGGACAAAGCCTCGAATCAATACCCAGATCTACTATCCCAAACTACCTAAGACAACACTACAGCCTTCCTTATATAGGCAATTTTCCACCACCTGGGAAGGTCCCAGAATTTTTAGCCAACAAGGCCGACCAAACTTAGAATTATTTTATTTTACAATTTATTACATCAAATTCAGCTCAAAATAACTTTTGAAACCCAAACATAAATTTTGGAGGAAAATCATTTTCTGCCATTTCAGGTGACCCAACTTCCGAAGACCATAAGTCATCACCAATTGACCCAATTGACTATTATGACCCCATTTCGGAAAGGCCACGAAGTGCTCTACAAGCATGACTCATGTAAGCACCTGTCACCCAAATTTTTGATCTCATCTAGGGCCTCTAAAGCCTTCAAAACTGAGTTCAAAGTTTTTGTACCCTGTTGCCAATACCAAAAATCTTCAATATCTATAAAGCTAGACTTGATCTGTTAATGAAACTTTACTGGTAGGTTGATATGACCAAAATTAACCTCCAGGGAAGAAATCAGAACATTCCAAGATCGGATGACCAACTTACTAAAAATAGAAAGTTTTCATAAATAGCACCTCTGCACAAGATAGCCCTTATTGAATACAAAAACATAAATATTTTTGGGTGATGCAAGATTGCTCTTACACCTAGGATGCTCCTACATCACAATTACACCCAATAATACCCAATGAGGACACAATTATACCAAATTAGACCTATTTTGACTTAATATGAACCTAGTTAGACCAATTAGACCAATTAGGACCAACTAGAACCTAATTAGAGTTAATTAAACCAATTAGAACCTAATTAGACTCAATTAGACCATTCAAGACCCAATTAAACCCAATTATACCTATTAGGACCAATTACGACCTATTACAACCCAACTTCACCTATTACAAACCTATTTTCACTTAATACATGACATAGTTAGACCTAACTTCATTCAAAACTTTTTGTTCAATATTTTATGTACTTCGTATGTAGGAAATGCTCAAGAAGCACAACCTTCTGAAGTTGGAGAAGGGTCATCACAAGCTCAACAAGCCCAACCTTCAAAAGTTGGAGAAGGGTCATCACAAGCTCCACACTATTAGGGTTTACCAATTAGGCTTAACACTACATATGGATGTGGCATCTGTTGCAATGTACCCCACACTATTAGAGTTTACCAATTAGGCTTAACATTAGGATTACAGTACAACTTTACATCATGATTAGTATTATGTTTAAAGTTAGAGTTTGTATAAAGGTTATGATTTAGGATTAGCTCTTGGCACTTAGGATTGGGATTGTGATTATAGTTCAACATTTATTATGAGGATTTATCTTTTAGGAATTTGGACGAATTTGAAAAGGTAATAATCTAAAATGTGTGCACTATTTTAAGACAATAAAATGGCTTACATTGGGATTTAGGATTTACTATTTTGATTAAGCTTAGGTTTCGGATTATATTCCTCTGATTTAGGATTAGGATTAGGATCATTGTAAGGATTATCATTTGGGTAAGGGTAAGAGTTTAGATCATGAATAGTATTATATTGAGGAATAGGGTTGACTTGAAGGTAAGGATTATGAACAGTAAGGATAAGACTTTACATCGTGGTTAGTATTATTGTTAAGATTTAGAGTTTTGATTAGGATTACTATTCATGGTTTAAGATTATGAATATTGTTAGGATGATGCTTAGGGTTGGGTAGATAATCGTATGGTGAGGGTTACTATTCTGGTCAAAGTTAAGATTAGGAGTGGAGTACAGGTTATCATTATGGTTAGCGTATGTTCTAATGTCATGTGACTATTATGGTTGGGGTTATAGTTACTGTTAACATGACAGGTAAACCCCTTATTAGAGCTCTATCCACCTCATGTGTGCATTTATTGAATAAGACTCTATTTTGGGTACAACAATATGCTGCAAAAGTTAAAATTTGAGCATTTTTTTTTGTGTGTTTCCTGTGAGTTCCTTATTTGTTTGTAAAATTTAACATAGTAATAGTACAAGTACTATTAAAATACAAATAGTATATAGATAGAAATATTACAAGTAGTATTACTGTTGGGGTTAGGGTTTGGGGTTAAGATAATGGTTAATATAATTGTTAGGTTTACATTTATATCATGCTTGGAATTGCCGTGTACAATTAGTGTTAAGATTAGAGATAGACCCCTACCTAAGAACCCAACTGACCTGATGTTCGTCATTTCTTAAATGATCCTTATTCATACAATAGTATGCTACATAAGTTAAATTTGAGCAATACATTTTAGTTTAATTTTGAATTTTGTTGTGTTTTCCTTTAATCCATCTTTTTATACTAAAATTTAATTCTACTAGTTAATCCTTCTTAAGATATAATTGTATTATATAGACCAATAAAAATTGTGCACATATCAACTAATTTTTTAGATTTTTTAGGTTTTATTCGTCAAACATTATATATATATATATATATATATATATATATATATATATATATATATATATATATATATATATATATATATATATATATATATATATATATATATATATATATATATATATATATATATATATATATATATATATATATATATATATATATAACAGATGCTTTCAACTATCACTATTATAACTAGCAAGGTTTATATCGTAGTTAGAAAATGGATGTTGAAAATATATATTTAGATCATCTATTTCTATTTAATATATATTTGCATTGTACTAATTGTTCATTTATTATGTTTTTCAACTGTCTAATATATTAAAATATTAAATAGTATATATGAATATAGACAAAAATGTCTTTACAGAAGTAAACACAACTTATGAAATTCTAATAACATATCACCCAAGTTAACGTGTTAGAAACCTAGATATTTTTTTATTGAAATTTGAAGTTTTAAACAACCAAACAAGTTCAAAAGCTGGTGCACAAGACCTACAGATCATATAGAATGTAATTATACTTCTAATGGTTTTTGCTATTATTTGATGTTGTAATAAGACCCTAATGACCATTGAACAAATTTTCAACTATTATTTTAAGCCTTTCAAAGGATTTTTCTGTAATAGACCTATGGCATTGGTTTCCTCAAACTGATAAAACCACTCCAAATATCACAATATGATTTATAGCTATATTCCAATCTGTAAGTCAGATATATCATCAATAAATATACTTATAATTTATGTTCAAAGCATACATTTCTAATCTCCAAACTAAACCAACCTAGCCAATATTGAAAACAATGTACATCTATCGTGAAAAATGAAATTTTTAAGAAGCATCAAAAGGTATCAAATAGGAAAGTAGCTTAATAGTATACGTCACACATGAAGGTCCCCAATATGCAAGGAAAATGTATAGGCATGTGTGAAATCAAGTAAGTTTCAATTTACAATTCAATGCGGTTGTCATCTGGGCACCCTATGAGTCAGCCTAAACATTGTGTTGTAGTCCAACACCACTCTGGAGGCTCAAATGCCGCGTGTTGCAAACTCAATGGTGTGTTTGGGGACTACATCTACCAATTGCGTCCCCCATGAAGTGACCTCATAAGTACAGTCCATGACTATTCTTCGGTTCCCCGATGGCCACAATGTCATAATATTGTTTATCAGTGCGGTTTGCCCGTCGCTCTCAAGAGCATTGCAGAAGAACCACCAAACCTCAATGCTGATCTCTACACTGTGAGGGTGTAGAGAATATGGAGAATAGGAAATCAACCAATTGAACCACCATGAATCTATTGGCGTGGCCATCAGAATATCTCACTACACTTCATCGGGCTGCTGGTGGAGACGTTCTATTGTGGTGTTATCCATGTTAAATGAGATCTCTATTAAATGTTTGGAGTCCCCTGCAAAATAGAAGCACAAAATTCTTAGTAATATGTTTGTAATGTACAAAAACAAAATAAATAAGCATGTCTTACTTTATGGCAATCCTTACTTGTCCTTAATTTATTCCCTGTCCATAACATTTAAATAAAATTTTCACTACTCCGTAAAATGCATCTATATAACTCAGCTATATAAATATTTGAATACAAAAATAATGGCAACTAGCACATCCTCTAAAATATATCACCTTAAATTCAAGTGTAAAACAATAGTAAATGTAAAGTTGTATTGATAGTTAAGGTAAGGTTAGTATAATAGATAACTTATTTGCTGATAAAGGAACTGGTATGATGTATTCATTCAAAATATTAAATGCTTACAACTGATAATACTGATTGAATAGGACTTACAAAGGATCTTGTCCTTTTGATGACTATTTTTGAAATTAACAATTCATAACAACAATAAACAAATATAATTAGGCTTCCCCAAACCATAATTTAACATTGGAGAAATCTTGTATCTATTTTCTTTCTCATTTGTATAAGGACCATTTATGGCATTTTTTGGCATTTGTTGCATGTCGTAGAAAACATTATACGCTTTCAAAGGAAATATTGTGTCTGTGAGAAACGACAACCACCTTCCTTTTTAATTGGTCACTGACCCATAGTGTTGTGGGCTATCGATACCTTATATCTTCTATCGGTGTAAGATTACTGTCGTTTCTCCAATAAGAGATTTGCGAATGTACTAGAGTTTTCCATCATCTCTGCATCTTTATCCAATAGTTTTCCATCATATCTCAATCTTTATCTAACAACAACATATTTGTCAAGATGGACCAAAAGGGTAACTATGCAGGTGCAGGGTATTCTCTGCTTTCGCTATTTGACTCACTATTTCTGCCATATTTGTCAACATGGATGAAGGGGTAAGTGCGCAGGTGTGGGCTATTCTCTATTTTAGCTATTCAATTCACTTTTTCTTTGGTGAGATAGATTACAACCATTCTAATGGGTGTTATTACCATGATAGCCAGAGCTAACATTGATATTGTTTTACGAATGAAAAAGCCAACACTATCTATAAAATTGATGAAAACTTGGGTGATCGCTTCATTACTTTCAGCCCGTTGGGATGGTCAATGTTATGCCGAAATGATAAATTTTCACTACTTACCTATGTTGGCGTACAAACATTGGTTTTTAATCACACAACCTTGATTAAATCTAACATGGACAAAAGGGTAAGTGCACAGGGCTACACGCTATTCTCTGTTATCACCGTTCCAATCGCTTCTATTTTTTCTATGCCTGACTAAATATGGAAACTACTATGTATTTTTTAAATTTCCATTTCATAGTCAAGGACAGACTGGATTTTTTTTCCATGGACACCTAATGCCTAGAACTACAATATTTTTGTTGCTCCTCCTAATTCTACAACCCAACCCATTCAATACCCAAATCCATGAACTGTTAAAACAATAATTCTATAGTAATGTCACCTGAATACATGCTAATGTACAAACCCCAAAACAAATCATATTTTTTAAACTATTGAGACAAACTACTGTAAGGACCTACTGTAACACAATAAATTCACACAAATACAAATAAATATAAATGTTTTTAAAAAAATTTATATATGCAACACACCTGTTATGGGATTCTTTTCTATTTTAAAAATTCACCCAAAAAAACACAATCTTTTCCATCTCCCAGTGAATCCCTCTTCACAACAACTATAGAGTCCTTTCAAAACTACTATTAAGTTCATGGAAAACCAAGACTGCTTTGAAATGAACAAACCACTATTACCTTCATAGCAAAGGCAGATGGCTTCCGAACAGACAAATGACTATTAACTTCAAAGAAAACACAATCGATTTTCAAAAGGACAAACCATTATTACCTTCATAGTAAAGGTAGATGGCTTTTGAACAGACAACCCACTATTAACTTCAAAGAAAACACAGACAAGTTTCAAACGGACGAACCACTATTACCTTCATAGCAAAGGCATATGGCTTTCAAAAAAACAAACCACTATTAACTTCACAGAAAACCCACACAAGTTTCAAATGGACAAACCACTATTACCTTCATAGCAAAGGCAGATGGCTTTCGAACAGAAAAACCACTATTAACTTCACAGAAAACCCAAATGAGTTTCAAATGGACAAACCACTATTACCTTCACAGCAAAGGCAGATGGATTTTGAACAGACAAACCACTATTAACTTCATGGAAAACCTAGATGAGTTTCAAATGGACAAACCGCTATTACCTTCATAGCAAAGCAAGATGGCTTTTGAACAGACAAACCACTATTAACTTCACAGAAAACCCAGACGAGTTTCAAACGGACAAACCACTATTACCTTCACAGCAAAGCAAGATGGCTTCTGAACAAACAAACCACTATTAACTTCATAGAAAACCCACACGAGTTTCAAATGGACAAACCACTATTAATAATGGTAACCTACTTAAAGGTCCTTACTTAAAAGTGAAGTAAATTATAATAAACTTTGAGAAGACTTGATTTAATGGCTGAATTAAGGCCAAAACAAGTGAGTTGATGGCCATTAATTCCCTCATCCTTTTCCCGTGAGAATTTTCCTTTTTTCATTTAATGCAGAACTATTCATGTCCGGTCATGTCACCACCAAAACTATTATGTGTTTTCCTTTCTAGGTGTGCAGGAGCGAATGTGGAAAGTGTTATGTATTTTTTACTATATGTGTGCAATTGCGCAACAGCATAAGTGCGATGTCAAAAGTCTCAGCTGTTTTCCATGTTGTAGGTCATAGTTTCGGCACAAAGGAATCGAAACACGCATCAAAAAGGTGTCATCTCGCGAAGGTTGAGAGATCTTCGGTAAGTACTTCACAGGACAATGCCTGAATGCCACATGTCCATGGTTGTCAGTGGCACAACGTAGCATGTGTTAAGCCAACCGATTAAGGTTATTACATTTGTGATGCCTAGATGTAAGCGCGTAGGTGCATTGTGCCAAGTGTTTTTTGTTTTTGACATGTTTTCATAACTATAAATGTAACTGTCACTAACATTGTCCTGTCCATGCAATTATATCTATATCTGCAGAATAGGTATCCATTATTTGTTTGGTCCCGCTTGAGCGAATAGATTAATATAGCTTGCGTGATTACATTTATGATGCCCTAATGTAAGTGCCCATGTGTGATGTGCTATTATACAAACAGTTGAGTTATTGTACGTACCCAATCATAATGTCAAAAATGGACATTGTAAATCTTAAAAAGATGATGGCTGCATAGACATCTTGTGAATAAGGTTAGGTAACTGCGACCAACTTCACACTAAATACGCAATGTTTTAGATCATAGAATTACACATTTACTATTTTGTACATCTCAAATCGATTCGCACAAGTGGGACAAAACAAAGGAAAAAAATAATAGTTACCTATTTTGCAAAACAATCTTAATGTAACACCAATAGAGGTTGCCCGGATGGGTCTAAAACCTTACGCGGATAAAGCTAATTTACACCGATGGAGAAACCCGTCGATGTTTTTGATCCCAATGTCAAATCTATTCACGCAAGCGGGACCAAACAAATAAAGGTTCCCTTGTTCTACAAAACAATCTAAAAGTTACCCTGATATAAGTTGCCCGCATGGGTCTAAATTTTAAAATCATCCACCGATAACCTAATTTAGATAGATGGGGAAACCAGTGGATGTTTTCAATCCCGCTGTCAAATGTAGGATGCATAGTGCACTTCATGTGCAAAAAACTTGTAGCATTTATCGAACGGAAGATATCTCAGATCGGACATTTACGTGTTTGCATGGTTATGAAGAAATAAATAACCGACAGATGTAAGACAGATCAACGGTTATTCCACAAGGATTTTCTGTAAGTAGTGTGGGTTTTGGCCGGATGCTTTGCCACTAGATTCTTTTATGGCTATGAATTTGACATTCATTCTCATCTTTCTATCATTTTTCTTTAGAATTATTGGTCAATGGATAAGGCAATCATCTAAACAAGAATATCTCGTATTGGTACATTTTTTGTCAAGGTTGTTACAATCTGCAAATTTGAAGTAAAAACTAGTTGAACTCTTTAAGTATTATTGTTGAGAGGTTAAATGTTCTTTCATAACAATGGAGAGTCAATGAATGCTTAGTTATCATTTTGTACTTTCTTGTTATCTATCTGTTGTATTGAATCCAATCTTGTTGTTGTAAAAGTGTTATATTCACTGGATTAGGTGCACCCACCTTGGTTTTGGAGACCCAGAAATGCAGAGTGGGTCTTGTCCCTATAGTTGGTCCACAACTAAATTACATCCATAGTTTTCCCATGCAAACTATCATTAAATGAGTGGTTTTTTAATGACTCCATATCCAAGGCCCTGATAAATTGGCATTGGGAAAATCAAACAACACACTTGAAGGGAGAACAGGAAAATAGATAATGCATTAATACATATCCAATCCATGCAAAATAAGATAGAACAATATGGCTATGCAAGTTTTAGACTAAAAATAATGATCAAGTTTGCAAAGCCAATGTAATTCTTTCCAGTTAAAACATGTAAAAATGCACATGGCATAGAGAGAAGTATGTGCCTGCTGCATATGTTACTGAATAGAATTAAAAAAATGTTCCAACTCAGTTACATTTTATTTACACCTTTTTTAAGTTTAAAGATAAATCACCAAAGAATACAATTGAAAAGTATACGTGCAATGCATGGACATAAAAGACATGGCGGGAGGTGAAAATTGATCACTAACAATAATTGTCTATTTTATGTATACAAGGTAAGTGTTCAGGGAAGAGATATGATGATTGTAATTAGCCATGGTGTCCCTTATTTACGTATACATAAAATTCAAAGTCCACATATTTTCCATCACTAGCAAAGCCAATGCAATTTTTTCAAGTTAAAACATACCAAAATGCACGTACCATAGAGAGAAGTGTGTGCCTGCTGCATATGGTTACTCAGAATAATACAAAATATTTCCAATATTTTACATATAATAAACACCTTTTTTAAGATTAACATCAATCGCCTAAGAATACAATTGAAAAGTATATGTGCAACCAATGGACATAAAAGACATGGCAAGAGGTGCAAAAATTTCATTAACAAGAATTGTCTATTATATGTATTCAAGATCACTATTCAGGGAAGAGATATGATGACTGTAATTAGCCATGTTGTCCCTTATTTACATATACATAAATTTCAAAGTCCACATATTTCCCATCACTTGCTATTGCATTGCTCAGTACAAGTGGGCCTTCTCAGTAAAATGAATAGCATGTAGCCTATCATGAATGTGTTGTATTACATAGATAGAACTATCCACATTTTGACAACCCTCCACAACCATGGTGATTTGGCAGGAACATAATAGGTTCTTAGAGACTATCAGGAGTCAATCTAACCACCTCCATGAATTTCACCTTCCAGACATCTGTGTGACGTCTCCAAACACCTAGCATCTCATCATACTTATTAGTTGACTCATAAGACATCTTCTTGTTAGCAGCAAGGGCTGCCTCCACACTGCTACTAATCAAATGTTGTTCAAGCAATTCCTGCTCCTACTTCACATTCTTCTCCCTCAAATCTACAATCAACCTCTCCAAGTCACTATTTTTCTTCCGCAATTCAAAATTTTGGAACAAAAGATGTTTGTTCTCTGCTTCAACAACCTCCAACTTCTATGATATCACATTAATATGATTGCGCTGAAGTGAAATATGACTTTCAGTCAATTTCTATACTGAACTCTTCGACGTATCAGTGGCTGCATTTTTCCCACTCTTGGCCACGCCACTAGGATCTATTACTCCCAGCAACGGTGCTTCCATTGAAGAAGGTCCTTCCCTCTGACTGGATGAGTTGGTCGACATTACACACTTTCCTGGGCTATCAGTCTGTGAATTTCCTAAACATGTATTGACAGGGTTATGCTTGGTAGATTTTTCCTCGCCCTTTAGTTGGGTGGGAGCATCTTTCCATTTTCCCATCCCTACTTCTGAACAGTGCAATTATAGTTGGTTAATGAGGATTGAACTTTATTGGGACTCACACAAGTTGCCATACTATCAATTTCCATAAACAAGAAATGAGCACATGAGGGCATAGAGCTACTTTATACCTCCACTGTCAAGCCACCAAAATGATGGTTTGTAGTGTCTTCTGCCCGATCTGCAACAAAATCGACAAAGAAATAATCATTAAAACTTATTTCCAAGATGCAAAGGGGGAGCATCTACATAAAGTGATTAAATACAAAACTTTACTACATGGATCATGTACAATGATGCCCATTAACATACTATAGTCCTAAGAAGGATGTTAAAGAAAATGGTGAGAATGGATTTCAAACCTTAGTAAGTGACAAACAAAAACATTTGCGGTTATCCTTCTTTAGTAATAGCATTTTGATGACCTTCACTCACCATAGTAATTAGGCAATTTAGTTTTCGTAAGAACACAATGTGTTATCTTAACACAAAAACATATAACCCTATTGGTTAGTAGAAAGACATATCAAATATCAGAATAGCAAACAGTTAAACTAGGACCCAAACAAAGGGACGCACATGAATGCATGAATAAAATCCATCTTATAGTGCCAAACATATATATGCACCTCTTGAGAGTAGTATGTTGCAAATAATGCCACTAACAAAGAAAAATGTGAATCAGAGTTTAAGTTGATACCAGTAAAGGTAAATATTCTACATTAAAAGTAGAAGCCTTTGGCAATGCATCATACTATTGACATATCACCAATAATTTCATTAAAATTACTATTATATGGAATGGTAATATAATGACTCATCATTCAAATATGCAACACAATATAAGAATTAACTAGTAACATGATAACAATGTACCACAAACCAAAATGCCTTTAATGTGCAGCACACACAATGCAAATATAACAACGTACATTATCAATTGTCCAAGGGTACCCACAGAAATGTGCATTGAATGGAGAGTATTTAAGTAACACAAGGGAATCTGTGCACGAATTGAACTCATCGTATATCCCATTAAAGCATACATCACCAAATGAACTAAACTCAATCTAAGAAATGTTAGTAACCCTATTGCACACTCGCTGCAGTAATGACTCAATTCAGACCCCTCCTCATTTCCTCCTACATTGTCTGTTTTGCGCAAGTGAATAAATTCCTGCATAGAATCTACTCTGCTTCTTCAGATCCTTGTGCACCGTTGGAGGGGTTATACCAAGGCGTCAAATCCTTGTACTGGTTCTTTTAACGGGAGGACCCAATAGCCCACTAGACTGTATGTCCACTGTCAAGGTGTCATCCACTTTCTCCTAGAGTTACGCAGATAACTTTTGATGAGTGCAAGCTCCAAAATAATGTCGACGAGAATATTACCATACACATATATAAAAATTATAATCAGACATGAAAAAAACTAAAAGTAATAATACCTTCAACTGCATCATAGGCAAAGGATGGTAGAGGTGTGATATGTTCCACACCTCGAAAGAATCAAGGGAGTCACATAAAGATTCTAAAAAAGAGTGGGGAAAGGGAAACCTAGCATGGGGGTCAATGACCTCTATGATTCGGACTTTTGCAGTGCCCGGTGGTAGTCGTTTGTTGTGGCATTTCACATTCATGCCCACACCTTCAATAATGCCTTTGCCAACCAATACACCATTTGTTAGCAACTCGATGTGGTCTCCACTTGCATATGTGTGACCAGCTTCCTCTGACAGCTTCTCATTGATAATGGGTGCCTGCACTTGGAAAAATGTACACGGGTGAACCAAACTTGTGTGTCAGAAAGACATATGAATCATGGTTAAAGAGGCATAGAAAATTAAAGAATCCTACTATTTTCAATTCAGAAAGGCTGTGGGAATTGTCCACTTCACCATGCCAAACTTCACCGGCACTATCAGTTTCCATCCCCAACTCCACTTAGGAAAACTCACCAATAATGTGATGCCCCACAATCCTTTGTCCACACATGTTTTCTTCTATACCGCAATCCTATACAATACATAACAAGTGAAGGGACTGGTAGGACACTATGAAAGAGACTGCCAACTACAAATAACATGGCCTAATACATTATTGATAGAATTGTGTGGTGTAGGTTTTTGAATGTGCAATAGCTCGTGAGAGAATGTTCCAAATAAAATTTTTTTTGCTCCAAAATATGATTCACACTCACCGGCACATAACCAACTTCAATGGGACTCTCCTGCAAGACAATAAATCAATTTACACTACGTCTACATCCAATTTCATTTCTACTGTAAGAGATTGAGCAATAAAATAAAATGTACATCTCTGGTTGGGGCTTGCTTCATGGGAGGGTTGTCCATGCTAACCCCAACACTCTCAGCCTGACATAACATATAAGAACATATTTTTAAAAAACATTTTATTGACGATGACAGTATCAAATGTGTCTATAGAAAAGTGCCTACACATTAGAACACTAATTATATACATACCGCTTCTTTGACTGAATCAACACTTACCTATTGACATGCACACCCATCCTCACATCCATTTCCCTCCAACGTAGGCTATGTCACCATTCACAATGGTCAACATCGTTAACACCAAGAAAATAACGTAGATAATGAATTGTGTACAACAACCTCATGAGACTTACCCCGACATCCCTCTCATTGTGGTCCACTAACATTTCTGTTATATGCATTCCTTGCACCAACTTGTATGAACTCCCAGATTTTCGCCCACCAGAATAAGTACCCCAATATTCATAAATAGGGGGAGCCAAGATAGTGCATTCTTCATCTTCATCGCTCTGGTCTGCCAGACCATGCCCTTTATCCATAGACGCCATGGCAATTAATTTGGGTCTCATTGATTGTAATTGCAAATTCCAAGGTGAGTGATGAAATGGAATAATAGATGAGTTCTTCTAATACCATATTACCTTCTCCTCTAACTCAATACAACCATGATAAGATAATTTTCTCTTCCTCCTTTGCTCCAGCCTCTAACTTCTATCACTAGAGTTCGACCCCATGTTGACCTCCTCAAGCCCGTCATAAAACTCATAAACCTCATTTTTCTGGGAAGATTTCCTCCTGATTTCCATCTTCTTCTGTCCCATGGGGCATCACTTCATACGAGGATTGCCGACTGCAACTAGCGTGGCAGGTGATGCATCAATTGGTGTATCCCTATCAATGTCCTCGTACATAATTTTAGATGCTCCTGGACTACCCTGTTAGTTGCGCTTTTTTTTCAATGTGAGTCAAAATAACAACAAAACAAACATTTTTATAAAAAAATTAGAAACCAGAGTCCTAATTCATCCTCAATTTTCCAATACCTTGTAATCTTTTCTATGCACCAATGCTAACACCTTTCTCATCCTTTTCTACCAGGCTGATGGACTCTCATATTGATGCATTTCTTCTTTAATCTTCGCCTTGCCTACTGCTAGGAGGAGCTCCACTAACGCCTTCTTGTAGAACTCACATATGTGCTTCTCTACGTGCTTTCTTTGGGCTACAGACCTCATCCTCATCTGTTATTTGACATTTCTCTCCCTCCTTTGGTAGTACCCATGTTCTTTATAAGAAGAGTAAATCCATTTTGGGTTGGCTGAGGCAGGTCACCCGTGTTTGGGTGCTTCGATCAATGGAAGTTCATGCATCTGCATCCTATGAATGTTGAACCTTGCAAGGTCCCAAAATTTGAGACCTCCATCTACCGAACACAGACCAATGATGCAGTAATATACCAATCTATTGTTGCACCTTTCAATTTTGTAATTGGTCACCCCCTGCGCACAACACACCAGAACAATTAAAATGAGATTTGTACAACTAAAAAGCTTACAAGAGAGAAAATAATATCGTCGGCCAAGAAGGATGACTGCACTATTCCTAAACATTACATTGTGATTGAAGGTTTCTGAGATAAATCAAACCTTAGAATCCATCTAAGAATCCAAACCGTCTCCCCGACCACTGTGAATATTGGGCTCCTCTAAAGCATCATAGTTTTGAGCACTAGCATAATTATCATCCCTCTCATTTTCTTCACCATTGCCACTATCAACATTAGTGTTCCCTCTTTCAACCTCAAGGGCACCTCTCTCAGCATGACCAATTGAATCACATTCAGCTACTTTATTCAAGGGGTACACCACCCCAGGCACAATGCTCGTATTACCCTAAATTAAAAAAAGTTACGACGACAACAAAACATCTGTCATTTGAAGGTTGAAGAACATGAAACAAATATATATGCATTTTTAAGGCACACTCACTCTAATTATATGATACTGGTACGATGCAAATGAATACCAATTTCCTTGATTAATGGGTAGATCTCGCCAGTCTGGGAGATGTCCTTCTGAAATCCCTCACTATCTCTTGACAAGGCAAAGTCCACATATTAGTGAGCTAGCCAACTGCTGGATGGACTCACAGAAAATAATATTGATAGACATCCCAAGACCATACTATCTTACGATTCTTACCAACAAAAATTTTGCATCATCCAAAACCCTCTGATTTTCCCGAGACTGCATCCCCTTACATGAAACACAGATGTCTAGAAATTTGTCCTTAAGTTGTAGCGACATAGTAGCCTGCCCATATTAAATAACGGGAGTGTTATTGGCCGGTCAAGTTGCAGATATATTCTGTGCCTTGGACCTCCCAAAGAAAATCACTTCGAATGGCATATCAACTTGACATACAAAATGCATTGTAAGATCTCAGTTCACAATATAATTATCTGCATTTCTTTCTTTAGCTTATTTGCATCTATCTTATTTATTCTTATTTCATTTTACAAATGACATCTTCTATACAAATAGGCTAATGGCCTAATTAAGTGACCTAGAGCTTATGCATTTATTTACAGACTGTCAACATATTTACCATTTGTATGAAAGAATGCCACATAACATTCCACTCATCTCATCCACCATTGTATCCGTCAGGGGTTCCCTTGATTCAAATACGAGCTAAATTTTATATAAACCCGTATTTGACAATTTACCTTGTTATGGAGGTTTGTATTTGTTACTGGATAGACACAAATATTTACTGCCTTGTCGACATATATATGGAACAACATACAACTTCTATATTTAATATTATTCATTATCTTTCATGTATATAACAAATCACTAGGACAAGCAATCTAAATAAACGGCTATGTAGACTTCAAATATTATGTCTATTCCCACCTATTTTGTCTTTGCTCTCAGGAAATTTCAAAATGGACAGTCTTACATTGAATAGTTGCATTGAAAGGGAATGGAGGCACGCCACTGGAATGCATAAATATCCCACCTGAACGAACATGCCTCTCCCAACCCAACACAACAATATACATAAACAATCAACCCGACTAAATAAACCATTGCATGGGAAAAAATAACACCTCCGATAACAATCCGTGGGGGCAATAGGGATATTAGCTAGCAACATCTAGAATGTGGGAAGCCAACTAAAGAAAATGTCAAACTACACATTGCAACGAGTTCTACTCAACTACGTGACGGAGAGGTAACAAGATACTAATAACATCCGTTCTATTTCTATATATATATATATAGGTTGTTCGACTTTATATGACATTACAATGGCTATTTAGGTGAAATTTTGAAATAAACAATAGTTCTTCCTTTCAGTACAGCAGAAGATACTTTCCCTGGCAACAAAAATCACAGTGGGTTTTCTTTGTGACCTCCACCATGGTAATTAATGTCCAAACACAGGCAAACAATTGTTAATGAATAATGCATACTATGACAATAGTAGACAAAACAATTGTTTGAACTTCAAACATCTCAAATATCAAATTGACTATACCTTTCAGCAGCTGGTGCGAACTGTATACCCATTAAATATTGCAAACAACAGTATGGCATAAATATAATTAATTACCCATGTTTCAACAACAATGCCAAAAAAAAAAACTAGGCTCTTTTCCATGTCTCTGCTTTTCATTCAATTGATTGCCTTCAGATTGCATTACACGTATATATTTCAACCTTCTTCCAGCTAACTGCCCACTGGCATTGCTTCGCTAAAACCTCCAGAAACCAACCCAAAAAAAATATGAACAAAAACCCCACACAAACCAATTTATATATCTGTCACATTATCAATTTAGCAACACAACCTACCAAAAAACAATGGAGGTTACAACATTGTCCCTCTACGTACACCTTCACATTGACACCAAAATATAAAAAATAACAGTGCACCAAAATTTTTGGCCTGCTCAACAGGCCATTCTCATTCTTTGCGATCTACAAGCTATTACTGAACATCTGGGTCGTTGTTCTCTCCAACTTCCTCTATTCCTTCCAAACTTTGATCCTCATTTGAAAAACATGGTTCAAGACCAATCACACCATCATGGTGTTTGTGTTTAAGTAGGAATAAAATAGATCCATAACTCTTGTTCAATTCCTTTATCATCCCAACATTCAACCCTTAACCGTGCCTCTGTACTCCAACCCTAGCAATTTTGTCATCAAATAACATTGTAGATTGCATGTAAGCCTGAAGAACATGTCTGACACTTGAATCACCATTAACCATCTCTCTTGGAACTATTCCTCCTACCGGAGCTTTTCCCTCATATAGGTCATAACCCCTTATAGCGTCATCCAATGTATTGCCTACAATATAAACTTCCTTAACAAATGTGAAGGCTATATGTCAAAATAGCCCAATGCTCTAAAGGAGATCCATGCAGTTTGACAAAAATATAGATATCAACTGAGATGGAAATATGAAGTGCGGCTGGAAATAAAGAACATTTCACCCAATGACATTTGTGATGGCAGATTCCACATACATACAGTCAGTTTTGAACCAACGTGACAACATTATTGGTACAATCCGTCCCTCTTCTGCCAAGTTATCCCATTATTGTACAGGGATACGGATGCGGTAGTTGCGAGGAAGCAGTGTCATCCATAACAAGATAGACAAGTACAATTTCTATTTCACACTGACAATAACACAAAAAAATACATCCTTTAGGAAACAGTGGTGCGCTACAAATAACAATAACACTATAGTTATCAAGATCACAAATATAAAACAAAATTCAATCTCTATAAACCAAGACTTGCTTTGCTAAGATAAACATTTTGTGGCCTTATTGAACAGAACAAATCATATTGATGTGACAAGGCCACAGCCCATATTGGCTGGGAAAGCCTTGTTAACATTTATTTTCCCTCCCACAAATATCCAATTATAAGGGTGGCATTGTTTTCATCCCTCCATGTCATTCCACCCTTCTTTAACATAAACATGATGCATGGTGCTTAGAAAATCTCATTGTGCTAGAAATTATACCTTTACATCCTGACATTATGACAGGGATAATTTTTTATGCCCTCTGTTTTGTATACCCATGGATTTCACATTTTACTTGTGTCCAACCACACATCAAAGACTTTCTATTTTTTATTCAACTATGTTTTCTTTTCTCAATGCCTTATCTTTTGCATGTTCTCTTTGAAACATTGCTTTCATCAGAGCATAATAGTATAACATGCAATGCCAAATTTTAAGATGGTAGAACATAAATGTCTCGATGTCCATGCCATACACAGGGACGGCCTCATCAGCTCCAATCGTTCACCCATAATGACTACTACTAACCATGGAACATTACTCATCCAATAAGAGTTGTGCTCACAAAAGTTTGCACTCGTCCATCGGGTATGGCAAGAGAGAAAATTTGTGAAACATTATGACAGCCTCCCAACTGTGGGACTCGCACATGTCATGGTTAAACGGTGGACAAGGCTTTTGTCCTTTCAACCTCAGTGCACCTAACTAAAAAATTTGATGACAAAAGTGTAGAACTAGAATGGAGCTAATTTAAGAAAGGGGATCCAGCAGTTACGAATGCAGTTGCTGGATGCTTCTAAATACAAGTAATATGAAAAAGAACCCCTAATATGCACCACTCCTACTAAATGTCATGTTTCAAAGACATAAATCTACTTTACACCTTAATAGGTGTTCGAAGCAAATATGACTTTCACATTGCAACAAATAAAAAAGAACATTTCACATAACATATAAGATAAAGCAAGAATGAGGGATCAAAACAAAACATATAACATACACACATTTCTGACTATAAAACAACATAACAAAAAAAAGTTCATTCATATATTACAAAGCTAAACTTTACATTCTGATAGCCTAAGATGTTTGAAAAGGTGGACAGAGACAAACCCATGAAATAGGTGTCAAGATTCCTTATATAGAATTCAACCATTGCTCAGCTCGGACAGGAAAAGAGACCTCTCTCCAATACATTTATTTTACTCGGAAGGGAGTGTTCTAGATGGTGTGTGAGGACTTTTTTGTCTAGTATGTTTTATAGGATTCATATAGTCTAGTCTTCTAATCTATTCTAGGATATACTATCTAATGTTCTTGTTGTCTCTGTGCCAACTAAGAAAGGTGGTTGTGTTTGTTTGTGGGAAAGTCTATTTTTTCCATTAACATGATTGGGGATTCTACTCACTTTCTAAGTGTGGCTTTTCTTTGGTCAAAGGTTATGGTTTGTTTGGAAGGGAACGTACCAATGGTGTTGTGAGGACTTAGTTGTCTAATCTATTTTATAGGCTTTATGAAGTCTTGTTGACATTAAAAGTCTTATATTCTATTCAAGGATATACTATCTAGTGTTCTTGTTGTCTCTTCGTCAACTAAGTTGGATGGTGTGTTGAAGTATTGACAACACATAGAGAGGTCTAAGCATTAATAAAGATCTATTGACGCTTAATCACCAACTCCAATAGTTTCAATATTCTTCAATTTGACATGTAGTTGGTCATGGAGAATATGATCACCACCCATTGTGATGGCACCTTGAAGTCATGATTGCTATTACCCTTCCATAACTAACAAAACTTGTTCTTTCTTTTTTTATCAAATAAAAGCTATGAAGTCATCCACGATATTTATTTCAGTAAACTTTCAAACTAGTGTGTCTCTACTAACTAGGGTAAGAAAATATGAGTGGCATTTATTTGTAGTTTGTTGGTTAAAGTTTTGTTGGTTTTGGTATAATTTAGTTTTTTATCTTTATAAATAGTTCGGTCTCAATGAACATCAATATTTTTTCAATTTAATTTAAAAAGTAGAGATCTCTTCACCGAGGTCATGGTTTGTTCAACATAGATAGTGGTGGTAGTGTTCAAATATGGGTTGTGACCATTTATCTTGAATTATCTATAAGTCATTCTTTACATGGTTGTGGTGTTGGTCGGCTCTTCAAGTGGTAGTGTGCACAGTGACATACGTATTGAATCTTGTTTTGTTTCTTTGACTACAACCTTCTTCCTTTTATGATCTATATATTCATGATTGCTATTTCACCATGGTTATTGCTTGTGCTTGCATGAGAGGTTTACATTGTCTGGACTTTCATCTATATGTTTTGTTGTCATTATATATTTTCTTTAAGTGGATGAAGATGCCAATAATTTTTCTTTGTAAATATTAAAATATAAACTAATGTGATGATATCTCCCATAGGATCAAGATAATTGATTATCTGACTTATAGTCTAACATAAAAAACTTAGATAACTTGATTGTTTGCCTAGGGAAAACTAGCTTCTTAGGGGGCAGATTTATCTTAGATAACTTGGTGTTAGCCTAGGAGACTATGGAATGGGCTCAACAATCAGCTCAAGATTCTCTTATCATTGAACTATATTTTGATAAAGCATACGATCACATTTGAATGCCTGTTATTATAAAAATGTTAAGTTGTCTTGATTTGGGTCCAAAAATCTAAAATCAAATTAAAATGCTTTTCACAAATGATAATGCTAGAGTGGTTCTAAATGGTGTCCTGTCTCCTTAGTTTACCTTGCGAAAATCCAACCACCAAGGTTGTCCTCTAGCTCCTTTCTTGTATGTTCTCTTTGCTGATTCATTGAGATATCATCTCCAACATGCTATCGACAATAGGCCAATTAGAAGAATCATGCTTCCAAGAAATGCTACAACTCTTAACTCCCATTTTGTTGATGAGAACATGATTTTCATTCGTAAATCACTAGAGGAAGTGAATAATGGACTTGACATTTTGGAGCTTTATTGTTTAATTTTAGGTTCTAAATTATACATGCATAAAATTTAGTTTATAATGACAAGACCCAACCCTCGCCCTCCTTGGATCTCGAGTGACTAGAAGTAGGTGAAACATGCTACCATCAAAGATATCTTCGGATACTGGACTCCTAAATTGGACTACTACATATTTCTTTCCATCGCTGGAAGAATTCAAGTCACCAAAAAAATACTCCTCGATAGCCATTTGTCTGTATTTGTTTGTGTTGGTTACCATCTAAATCATGTTATAACTAGTTAACTCAGTTAATTAGAAGCTTCCTGTGGGCTAAGTGGGGAAACAAGAAGGACACACCCATTACTTCATGGACCCATTGTATCCAACCAAAAGATAGAGGAGGATTGGGGATCATCAACACTCACACCCAAGCCATCTGTCTTACAACTAAATGGATCGTTAGAGCCCCAGATGGTGATGCTCCTTGGAAACATCTGCTTCATCATTGAATCCAATCTGCTACACTTGGGAGCAACGCATGGGATACAGTCAAATTGGGGTACAAACTATTACTTGCTCCTTTCTTAAAGACTCATAGCTCAACTCAATCTGAAAAGCTTGACAAGCTACTTCAAATAAATTAGTTTGGCATGATCAATCCTTGAGGCAATATGGTTTGAATTTATCCTTTTCCTCCGTATGGTAGAATCACTTAGTTCACTTGACAATGCTCCTATTTCTACTATCAATATCCTTAAGGGAAAACAATTGTTTAAAAAGGGCATTCAAACCTTTCGTGATTTACAAGATTCGGTTAACTTTAATTGGAAATCATGGAGTTGCCTTGAGTCATAATTTAGTCTCTCACCAATACAAAAACCTCTGATTTTAAAAATCCAACAACTTCCACCAAAATTTACTTCACTATGATGAGGTTGCAACGAAAGAGAATAGTGAATCATATTTTGTTAGGTTTGAAAATAATAATGATTCACATCTTATGGGTTATTTAGTTCAAGAGGATTTTTTTAGTGATGTGCGACATGCAAAGAAATATTTGTATGTTGTTGCAGTGTTTAATTTAGGTGCATTTTGGCGGAGGTGGTCAAATAAGGGTGGATTGAATCCCACAAGATTGGAGGAGATGAGAGTTACACTTAAAGGAGGTGGTCAATTTATGGTGAAGTTGATTCCACATTAAGGAAGTTGAGTGCAAAACAGAGTTGTCAAAGAAGGATCCTTGTTCCAGTTACACACTGGAAGAGGAGAAAGGAGTTATTAGAGGTACCCATTTCAGTGACGGCATTTGCTAAGGGTCCCTTGGAACTTGAAAGGGTGATACTACCACTCAACTCCATTTTGTGATTTGCAAAATTTTTCATACCCTATCTATGATGCAGGAGCATGTGCATCAACCATAAAAATTCTTTATTTAATTTTGTAATAATTTAGTTTTAAATGTTTTGATAAATAAAACCGATGTAATAAGACCTAAAATATTTGATAAATCATTTGGCCAAGTCCAAAGGTTTAATCTAGCATAGAAGTTTGATACATGTCGACAATATCTTATTGGCATATTCTTAGAATATTCCACTTCAGCTAATGCTGCTGGCAGTTAATAAATAGTAAATATTTTAAAATATTATATTTTCTATGTATAAAGAGCATCTCTTAGGTGGGTATCCAAGTGACAAATGGTAGTGCATATGTTATTAGAGATTTGTGTGGAGTTATGGAGATGTTATGATTGACTAGTTTGATTGGCTGTTAGAGGAGTTGACTTAATTCGATTTATGAAGCGTCTTTTATTCTATTTATTATTTTATGGCGGCCTCCTCATTTGGACCAATTCTGATTTTGCATTAATAATTTACATTCTTGTTCATTGGTGGAAGTTGAGGTGAACTTGTGCAGAATTATGACAACATCCATTGCAAAAGAGGAGTTGTTCTTGGCATCAAATTTTATGAATTCAAGACAAGAGTTGAGGATTCAGTCTGACAGTTATAGGTTGAAGGACAAAGATTGGAGTGCAAGCTAGAGTGTGGGATGAAGATGGACGATCGCCTTCTGACGGCCCCTGACAGCCCCTTTGGGTACCTTTTGTACCTGCTAGTATGGGGACGTAGATGGACGATTTTTTGGGAGCTTAGATTGTCCCTGCATAAATACCTTGTCCAGCATACAGACACTGATTTGACATACATTAAATCTCCTTATACAGCTACAGATAGTCTTCGTTTGAACTGCATACTTTTCATAATCCAAAATTTCATTTATGGGCTTTTCTATCTGATATATCCTACCACGACTGCAAACAATACGATTCATCAAGATTTTTAATGCAGAACATGTCACTTATAAGGCAAGGAATCCCTTTATCCTGCTCATGTTTATCAACACAACTTCAAAGAATTTACCACTCGCAGAAAAGTATCCCAATAAAACAGATTCCAAATTGGTGGGTATTATCTCAGATACTCTAACCCTAGAGAATAGAAGAAGAACAAATTAGAGCAACAACAACAGAGGGCAAGATGTAGCGGCAATAAATAATAATATTTTAAGGTACTTTTTTTCTTCCATTTCTCCTCACCCTCAATGGCCTGAACCGATTTTTTCAGGTTTCTCTAATCTGCACTTTAAACCCTCCTTATTGGGTTTCTAGGATTTTAGAAATTTTATTAAACCCTGATTCTAATTTTAATGTGGAGACTACTCTGGAAGAATTGTGCGCCGATAATTCCCCCAGGCTGTCGCCGCAATTCATTACACATGTACTCAGAACGCCCAAAATTCAAAAATCTCCCAAAATTGCATTTAGGTTTTTCAAATGAATTGGAAAACAACAGGGCTTTGAGCACGAATTAGCCTCCTATGTTTCCGTGATCGATTCCTTGGGAGTCATGAAGGATGTGGACAGTATTCGTGCTGTTTCCCGGCATTGAAAGCTAAGATATCTGAGAACCGTGAAAATGTGGAAGATGCCAAAAATTCTGGAAACCTTGAAAACCATGAGAACGGGGAAAACCCAAAATCTAAATTAAAGCTCTATGCTTGCAATATTTTGATGAAGAATTTTGGTAGGACGGGAATGGTGGAGAAAGCATGGGACATTTGGCACGCAATGAAGGAAAATGGGATTCAGCCCGAGATTTTTACTTACAACTGTTTAATTGACGCATTGGTGAACGGGGATTGTGTGGATACGGCTGAGAGAATTTTGGAAATGATGATCGAAGAAGGTAGAGTTGGGGTTAGGGTTGAACCAGATGTTGTTACCTATAATATGATTATCAAGAGGGTTTGTAAAGCTGGAAGAGTTGATGCAGCCATGGACTATTTGAGACAAATGGAGGCTAATCATTGTTTTCCTGATTAGATTACATATTTAAATCTTATGCAGGCCTTTCATGCTGAGGGTAGGTTTGATCAGACGTTGTCGCTTTTCCAGGAGATGCCTGACAGAAAATTAGCAATCCCTTCCCATGCATACAATTTAGTGATTTATGGACTATGTAATGAAGGTAGGCCATATGAGGGCAATAAGCTTCTAGGTGATATGTTGAGGAAAGAGTGCAAGCCTAACTTGGCAATTTATACGACCCTCATTGATTCTTTTTTTAAAGTGGGTGACAAGGAGAACGCCCTGAAACTTTTGGAATAGGTGCAGGAAAGGGGATACAAATTGGACAAGTTTACATGCAGCACAGTCGTTAATAATGGACTTTGTAAAGTTGGTGAAGTGGAACAGGCTTGGGATTTTTTGGAGCGGTCTCAGGTGCTTGGTCTTGATGTCAATGCATTTTCTTATAGTGCAGTCATTAATGGGCTAAGTAAAGCTGGTAAAATAGGGGAAGCAGAAAAGGTTTTTAAGGAAATGTCTGAGAGGGGATGTGCTGGAGATGTATTCTGCTTCAACGCAATCATTGATCGGCTTTGCAAAACTACAGAAATAGAGAAGGCTATGAGGATTTTGCATCGCATGGAAAGCGAGGGCTATGAACCAACAGTTTACACCTATACCATATTGATTGATGGGCATTTTAAAGTACATAATTCAGGGGCAGCCTTAAAATTGTGGGATGAGATGATTGATAGGGGTATTTCCCCAACTGCAGTGTCATTTAGGACCCTTTCAACTGGTCTTTGTCTCTCAGGTAATGTGACTAGAGCATGTAGAATATTAGATGAGCTAGCAACAATGGGTGTGGATCCTGATACAGCGTATGCTGATATGATAAAAGTCTTCTGCAAGGCTAGACAGAGGTCGTGAAGTTCCTGGAAAACTCTGATGTGCATTCATCAATGCTCTGTGAAAAGCTGGAAAGGCAGACCTGGCCTTCAAAATGGTGCATAGCAGGATTGGCATTGGGTACAATAGATCAGGAAGAATAAAACGGTGAATTAAGTTCCAAACACTTCTAGAACCTGACAGGTAAATGTGTTGGTCATATTCTCTAGTAGCAATCCAGATGTTTGGTGCAATACCAAATTTTGAAGACTCTTTTTAGACAAAGTTTCCCAGCCATTTTGGAGACTGAGGTGAGATGCATGCTATTGAACAGTTAAATTTTTTTATTAATTTGTAGAAGCACACTTGTAGGCATTGTCTATGGGTTTGGTTTTCTGACTTGATTTCTGTTTCAAAGCAACATGCATTGGAGTAAAAACCATTCCTGGCCATCATAAATGGTATCAGTACTGACAAACACTTTCAATTCTTATTGCAGAATAGCAATCCTCTCTTGGGAAGGCCGGACAATATTGTGCCATGAGTTAGCCCTTACATTTCATCCCAAAATGAAGGCTAGTCTGTCTTGAGGGGCCAGTATAATCTAATAGAGAAAATACATAGAGTTATGTGAATTTTCTTTGCAGGAATTCAGTGCATTCAAATGCAAGTTGCAGTAATTCAAAGAGTTGTTTTAACTTTTACTTCTTTCTCAATTTGCAAAGCGGTTCATGATTGAATTTCTGTATTAGCTCGCTCAGTGTAAGTTTTACTCTCTTCTGGTTGGTAACTATTTTATGATAGTTCAATTTGCTTATCGTGTCTCTTTTTATGAGTTATAGAGACAATAACCCTCGAGCCCAATTTTCTTGGAAAAATTGCTTTACATCAACCTTTTTCAAATGCAATTAATTCCTCAAATATGTTCCAGGAGGTCCTTTTGAGGTTACAGTGCGCCTTTAAAGGCATGCTATTCTTGTTGGTAACGTTATGTACCCAGTCGTTTGAGTATCAATTTACCTTTTATGATCATTTGTTTTTTTGTCATATTTATTTTAAGTTATGCATCCCTCTCTATGCTAGAGTCATCCAGCTACTTGATACCATTGGTGACCAACAATGCTTTATGGTATGAAGATATGGGAATCAACTCTTGCTGACAAAGAATTATCGTATTTGAAGATCATAAATGATCAAGCTTCAGCAAATTTAAAGCTTAATGGATTGAATATCGGCATGACAGCGATTACATATAGAAAGAGTAAAAGGATTATATTTGTATGTTTCTTTTCTGTAAGCTAATTTATCATAGAGCCGTTTGGTCGAAATCACTTATATTTGAAGAATCTATCTTTTATCCTGATAAGGACTTGTGCTTGAAATAATTTGAAGGGATAAATAGCCCTAGCTTGCTCCTTGATTTTAGAAGAAAGAGCTACCCTGTATAAAATCATTTATACTATATAGATCCCATTGGCACTCACATGTTTATATTTTGTGCAAAATCATAAGCATCTTGTATACCCAGCCCTAAGGTATTTTATCATACCAATGCTTCTCTTTTTGCCCTACTTCTGGGGTTCCAAGGGTCACCTTCCAAACCGTTAGTTGTTCTCACAGAATGGAGCAAGTGCTAAGCAGCTACAGTCGACTCGAAGATAAGGTGATTAGAGACATGATTTACTTTCTAATGCCAAATGGCTTCTTATCTTCAGAATCGCTATCATCTCGATGCCTCTTTCACTTCTACCTCAAGTTTTATGTGATAAGGCTACTTGATTTTTTTAATAAAATCATACAGGCTGATCAAAACATTTCCTACAAACTTCTATGAGACAAAAGCATGCCTACAAGCTTATAGAATGACCATTTGCAAGGATCAAAGACATATCATGAGATAACACAAAATATACCTTGGAAAACTTTCAAGAGGGAAAAACCCAGCCTCCAAAAGCACCCATGATCAATGTATTATTTACCAATGAAAATATTACAATTCACTTATAGAATCTCCATTATTTTTTCCGAGACATCAAGCTCTTCCGATTCAAACTACATGTGTCCAAACATCTATCCACACATTCTGTGCCATGCTTCACATATTCACTCTTTAAAAGAGGGATGAAAAACATTGACAGACAAGCTCAACATTCTTGTTAAATTTGGATCAGATTATATGACTTTTAATTTACTTCAAAATTCAATTTAAGATATATAATCTCTTAATATATATATGATATATAATTCAATAAAATATATATATATATATTAATAATCAATATATATATATATATATATATATATCATTCATGTTATTGTAGATGAGTAACTCAGATTACTTATCTTTATGGTACATATCACTGTCACTGTTTAGTGTCACTGAATCCATATATCGCTGCATCTATGACAATGACCAGTCAGCGATCTTAGATATACATGACAATGACCAATCTTCTTCTCTGCTGTGCATCGCTCATATCTTGTTCATCGTACCTCATTTACATGAGACATCCCTAAATATCTTCGCTGTATATCCTCACCAATTATGCTGTACATCACTCATCTCTTATATTCTGTTCTTGTATTCGCTGTACATCTGTTCTCTTGTTTTATCTTGCAGTGATCTTTATACATATATGTATCTAGGTCTCCATAGAGACATTACATAGGGGCGTGTCTCTACGTGAGACCTGTCCCACGTAACTCACCGATTCAATGCAAACTCATACGGTGAGTAATATTAACACTAAGATAATACTTGCTATCGTTGGTACTATAGTCAATACATATTTGTTGAGTTAGACAGTTGTGATTCTGGGAATGTAAGTGTTATAAAACACTCCAAGTGTGCTCACAAGTGGATGAATTGCATGGCTGACTCAAAATCTCACCATCCATCTAAGATTTTTGGTTTCATGACCCAAAAAAATAAAACCATTGCATTGAAAAACACAAATTATTTGTAGATGATATTATAAGAATATCTTAAAATATAGCAACATTTAATGTACATGTTCGCAAATTAGAAATTGTCAAAAATTTATAGAGTCTATTTGGTTTGAAGGTCTTCTTGCCTTCCATGGCAGCCTTAGATGAGAGAAAATCCCTTGCTTGCTTGTATATTGGCATTTTAAGCTAGACAAATATACATGCTTTATTTGATTGCTAGAATCCAAGGGAAAATTGGCTATAGAAAAATATATATCAGAGCTATTCCTTTTTAGCTAATGATGCCTAAAACTTGTTTTGTTTATTCAACAAAAACAACAGCTTACAAAGATACGCAACATTAGTTTTATATATTAAAAAGCATGCTTACTAACCTATCGGTCTTCTTTCATTCACGTGTTTTGACCTGAAGTCCATGCTCGTCAAAAGTGAACACGCAGGCATTAATTCTAATTATATTGTATATCTCACATGTTGGGTTGATTTATCCCAGGCTGAAGTAGTCAGCTGAACATGGGTAATCAGTTGAGATAAAGTGGTTACATCCGCAATATCCTTGTTTATATTCCAATGACCATAAATATCCTTGGAAGTGTAGTGATGATGTCCTAAATGAATTACAATAATGTTATGATGGAATATGATTGGATAATAATGCAATGATGTGATGATGGAATATGATTGCATAATGAATGGACCTACTTATTTGATTTCCTTATGAGTCTCTGAAATTCACACTTAAGCTGACATTCATCCTCTTGGTAGTGGTACTTCAAATTGACATTGATATACAATTAAAAAAGAGGCTAATTATTGGCTGGAGTTGAGTTTAAAAATTGTAACAACCAGATATTTATTGTAAAAGGGTGTCCTTAATATGTAATTTCTTTATGATTAATATATTGCTAGCTTTTTTTTTTTTAGATAAAAGTGGACAAGCCACCAATAATATATTTATAATAACCGGTTCAAAGACTCGTCCGTGGAAGAGACCAGAAAGAAACCCCGGAGTCATTGTCGAATACAAGAATAATATTTGGAGAAGTTACAATATTCACTTTCGAATCCACCCAACCTAAACCTATGCAATATTACATATTTTCTTGATTGCAGATGTCAGGATAGAAGACCAAAAATTCTTCACATGATGGAGAATTAGGTAGCAACCGTACATCAGTGGAATAATACATAATCAGCAGCCAGATATCACTAAAATCGATCAAAATTACAAAATATCTATGTAGGATCAAAAAGCTTAGCATCAACTAAACTCATTCGACCATGTCGCAATGATTAGAGGGTCCATGCTGGCAATGACCCTGCAAGAAGCACCAAGAGTTTTCCCAGCCATTGGGTGGAGCATTTGGCGCTTGATAAAACCAGCCATCATCAATTTCACACCATCCGCCATCATCCGGATCTGCAAACGGAGAGCCAGTATGCATTGTAGGCAAGTTTAAATCAGGAACAGGGGGCGCTCGCAGGGGATGTAGTGGTGCCGAAATAGGAATCGACTTCACCAGAGAAGACCGCGACAGTTTATTGGGTGTATCCAGCAAATCAAACAATGCATTAACCGTACTTTTAATGTTAGATTCAAGCTCCCTATCAATAGCATGAGAGACCACCATCAGAGTAGATTTTAGCAACCTAAAATTATGTCGCTCGACAGCCCGCTTAATACATTCATAAACCAACATATATTCATGCTTCATCAGAAGTAAATGGCATGGAAACAAACCCCCTACAAGAGCTTTCCCATGCCATAAATCGTATTTATGGACCGCAAGCATTAACTTATTATCAGCGATGAATTTAGGTTGAACCACCTTGTGTGCTATTATAAATAGGAGCTCCAGTGATTGTAGTAGATCAAATACATTTGACAAGAAAATGGATATCATTTGCGAAGGGAATAAAATGAATTTCGATTTGGGTTTGAGAATATTCTCACCAATCAACCTCCGAATGGCTCTGTGAATCACTTGGGAATGGAAAATGAAAGCACTGTCAACAGAGGCATCATCAACATGAGCAGGTAACAAATGCTCTGTGGTCCTAGGGAGGAGATGAATTCTGAAATTACGTGGCATCAATTCCTCGTGAATGGTCTTGCAGGAGTCACAGCGCGGGTAAAATCCATGCGAGAAATCCATATTAGAGTGAACTCACAGAGCAGCAGTTTTGAAGGCGACAGAGACTAATATCAACAGCACTGCCGAGAAAAACCCCAAATTTGCAACTATCTTTATTTCATCTCATATATAATGAATTGGCGATCGTATACAATGCATTCAACAATCACATGGCAATCGTACTTTGCATAAATGTTGGTAAAAACCATGAGTGGTCGCGCGTGAGACAAGATTTGGCAGCCTCCAAAAAGGAGAGCGGAGTGATGTCATTACTGAAGGCATCATGAGAAGAAATGCTACTAACCGTCATGTGATAACCTCAGCATACCGTAAGATACCTTTAAAATCAGGAATTTAAATTCCCTTTATCTAAGATGATAACTTTTTGAAATTCATCATCAATGGTACTATTTCCAATTGGAATAGCTTTTTCTTGGTGAATACCATCACAACCTGGGTTAGCTAAAAAGTCTGCTAAGCTATTTCCTTCGCGAAGTGTATGCGAGACTTGGATGTCATCAAATGTATCTGGAAGGATCCATATTTGTTGAAGGATATAGGTCAATTTCCAATTATGAGAAGCTCTATTTATGCATGCAGTAATTATAACCATAGAATCTCCCTCTATCAAGATGCTGTGAAAGCCCCCTTGTTTTGCCAGAATCAGCCCAAGAAATAGTGCTTGTGCTTCAGCCATATTGTTGGAGCCAAATGGAAGGGGGGATGATTTGAAAGCTAACTTGTCTATGTAAGATTTCCATTTTCTTTGGATGCTAAGAGGGTTGTATTCTTAACAAACAAAATTAATTGTTTCTTTTTCTGAATATTTTTTGTTACTGGAATGGCTAAAATCTCTCTCTATAATAATTTCATTTCTATCTTTTAAACATATAAGATTGTTGTTGGGATGGCTAAAAGCTTTCTCTATAATAATGTCAATTCTAACTTTTAAACATATACGATTGAATGGAAGAGTCCATCTCTAACAATCTTGAAGCAAATAATGGCTCTTTAAGATAGAATTTACAATTGGTCCAAGTTTCTCATATATAATAGGGAAAGAACAATGAAAGATTTAAAGCTTTGTTGAGGATATATCATAGTCACATTATATGTACATGGCAACAACATGACAAATGAAAAGTATGAAAGGAGTTCAATCACATGGGTTCAAAATGGGAAAAATATGGGAGGAAAACAACAAATGAAAAATTGCTAAAATACTCATTAAAACATGAAAAAATTGCAAATGTTTATAGGCAATTCCCATGGCTTTTTATATGAGTAATGAATGAGGGTTTTCTTTCTAGCTCTTTCCCTCATGAGCTATTTTGAACCAGCTTATTTAATATATATTTATAGTGGATTCCCACTTTTGCAAAAACATTAAAAATTCCCATGGCTTTTGCTAACTAGGAAAATTGACACTTTTTTTTAATGAACACTATAAATATACTATATAAAGTTAAAATATTATAATATTGTAATATACAATATAATATAGTTTATCAATATAGAAGCAAGAAAACCTAGAACATATCACATGTAAATTGTCCACCAGAGCTGAAGGGAACTTTGACTTTGATGTCACCATAGGTCAGCTGTTACAGCAAATTAAGGACTAGAAGAAGAATACTGAGAAACAACAAGGTATAGGAGATGGGAATGTGCAAGGGAACACCTTAGGAGGTGGGACTACTCAGGGGAACACCACAGTTGCGGATACAATGGTTGATGAGCAGGTGAGTAGTAGCAGTGAGTCGGTAGGGTCGAGCCAAGGACAACATGATCAAACTACAATTGAAACCCCTGTCATTCAAGCTCCTAGGAATGACTCAATATATGTGCCACCTATTTCAAGTCATGCTCCACTTCCCTGGGTGGCCTGCTTCTCAAATCCATATAATGTCATCATCCGGGATAATCTATGACTCAAATGGGCAGATCATCAGCTGCCACGGACAACCTGGTTTCCTAGGTAGTGCTGATTAACAACAAATTGATATATATGCTATGCTAATGGTTTTTTTGATACACTATTTAATACATGATCTTTGACTCCCTCCGTTTGTATGGGATGATGTAATATTTTGTAAAGTTGATACTGATGTAAACTCTTAGTGATTTCCATATTTAATATATTATAGTTAAAAGAAAAAAAAAACCTTAAAAAATTCATGATTCCATAATTAGAGTTGTTGATAACACATTCCAAAATACCTCTACAAATGCATTCTTATCCTAATGAGAAAACTAAAACCCACATGCAAAATCAAGGTTCAATGCCACTTACAATTTGTTGAGGAAATCCAATGAAATTTGGCAAATATGTGATTGTTCTGTTAGATATTGCTAATGCATTGGGGAGATTGTTGATACATTTAATATGTTTAATCACTACGTTGAGTGATGTTGGAGTTGCTGTTGTTGTCATTCATGTTTTGTCACTGATGTCAGCATATGTTTCTGTGAAAAGAAAAGACTGGTTATTACAATGTACAGACACTGTACGAATGTTTTGAAATGTGTGAAGTCAGTTGTGTGTATTGAAAGGTGTTGTGATCTTATATCTAAGATCACATGATGTCATATTGCATATTGGTTGAGTTACAAAAGATTTGGTGAAGACTGGTTATTGGACAGTGACAATGATTAAAGATTGATAGAGTTAGTCTCTGAATTTTAGAAATATCTTATACATGATGAAGATTCAGTGTATGTGAGCTTAAGGGATGACATACATGATATTGAAGAATGTTCGATAGTCTGCACAAGGTACGGAAAGTAGGATGAGGTCAGTTGTGGTGTGTGTTATGGAGAAGGCCTATTTGGAAGCCGACTTCAGAGATGTAGCGTGTATTATGGATGGAAAACTTGAATTAAGGATGTCAATCCTTAATTGTTGTATACTTGTTTAGATATTGTGTGTATCTTAGCAAGGAGTTATGTAAACATTTGTATATTAGGAAAGCCTAATTGGCTAACCTAATCATGTAGAAAGTAATAGGGTATATATGTAAGATCTTTTCTTTTGAAAAGACATGGAGAGAATGAACATGATATAAAAGAGATTGTGGAAGCCGCGAGCTTGTGTCTACTGGATGTAGAGCAGAGAACATTTGTGTACTTCATTGGAACTGATCAAGCAAAGACAGTTGCTATCGGACAGTACAAAAGATTGTGTATTTCTTCATATACACTTGTGTTGCGAACAATGAGTTCAAAAGGTAGATATAACCTTCTTTGGGTAGTGAGCCTGGGCAGTGAGCCCCCCCTCTTTTCTTGACTCCTAGTAGGGTTTGTCCTCTAACAAGGACTGTGTACTATAATGTTTTAATCAGCTCCTAATAGGGCTAGATCTTCTAACAAGGATACTATACTCTCAGTACATCATTAGTGGGTGTTAATTCCCATCAAGGTTTTACCTTTAACAAGGTTTCCTTGACAACAAAATACTGTGTTATTGTGTTGGCATTTCATTGTGTTCATTGGATATGATATTGCTGCTATTCAAAGTTTAAAGTTTAATAATCTGACATACAACTGATTCACCCCCCCTCAGTTGTATTGGTGGACTTTTACTCCTAACAATTGGTATCAGAGCTATTGGTCCTTAGAGAGAAAGCTTAAAAACTTGAGGTGATCTTCGAGATGGCATTCTATAGGAACGATAGTCCGAAATTTGATCCTGAAAACTTTGACAATTGGAAGAACAAGATGCAAACGCATTTGCTATGTTTGGGCATCGACTACTAGATGATTACAAAGAATCAGGTGGAAATGAAAGTTGAGGATGAAATAGAAAAAGCTAATGATGATAAGAAGAAGATATTTCCATATAACATGGTCGCAAGGGAAGCACTGATCAACTCACTCTATGAAGGAGAATTTACTGAGGTAAAAGATCTGGATTCTGCACACAAGATTTGGACAAGATTAGAAGCATTATATGAAGGAGACATTTACCAAGTTAGGTAAGTTACATAACTGGAAAACTAGGATGAAGAAGCTAGAAATAAAGGATGATGAAAGTGTTAGGGCTTATGTACAAAGAGTTATAGAGATTGTGATTGGAATCCGAAATTGTGGAGGCACTTTTGAAGAGGAAGAAGTCATTTTAAAGATTCTTAGATCATTGACACCTATTTACAAGTTGGACAAGAAACTTTGAAAGAGTTTGCAGCAAAAGGAAGAAAAATTATTGCAGACTGTATGGATCAAGATAAGAAAACATTGATAGATTACTATAAATTCAGTTCAGGACAAGTTAAATAGATAAAATAATGCATGAAGTTTCAAAGTTCAATTTGAAAAACAATAATTTATTTAATTTGGAAGTTGAACAGACTCAGAGAATACCAATTTATTTAATTCTGGATTCATATCTATCTTCATAAAATATCAATCCAGAGTCCTTGCAATAACTGCATTGACCCATATAAATAAATAGGAAATATACATTTTCAAATTGTTAATTTAGCTCGATACTGATAATAAAATACAACTTAGCTCCTTAGTGGCATGTGACCTATCATATGCACAGTAGGAACAATAAATAGGAAGGATAGCAAGTAGGAACAATAAATTTGACCTCTCTATTTTGGACAGTGGTTAATAGTAAAACCATATAGGATTGCTATTTTGCACCTAAAGTTGGGTTTGTCCCTCCCAAATCATGTGCTTTTTGGGAGAAAAACATTATGCATAGTGTGTTGTATGTGTTTTCTTGTTGCTTTTTCCTGTTCAATCACAATGTTTTAAACTCTATTTTTTACAAAAGACAGGGACTAAAGCTCCATCAGAGCTCTTGTTAATATAAGGAAATAAACAATCTATTATTATAAAAATCAACATTATTAAAGGTTGAAAATATTAAATAACCTAAATTTAACAAAATGGCAAATAATTAAAAAAAAGTAATTTTTTTCATGTGACAAATGACAAAATCTAGTTAGTATGAGAATTATTAGCTAATACTAAGATCTGTGAAAATGCACTCTAGACCAAAAAAAACAAAAAAAACTAAGATCTGCGAAAATGCACAGATTTTTTTTCCAAAATTTTTCGTTGTTTTCGATTCAAAACATGCAGATCATCAATATTTTCTGCGTACCTTGAATATTGCAAATCGATCTCTTCGGTGAAATGGTATGCCAAAATAGGGCCTCCAATTCGCGGCCAAAACCCTCTTTATGCACACGACGATAACACCTCTGATTTGCGGCCGAAACCCTGCAATCTTGCAACTTGATCTCTTCTGTGAAAGGATTTGTCGAAACAAAGCCTCTGATTCACAGCCGAAACCCTGCACATGGTGATAAAAAATGTAAACTACATTAGTCATACCCTACACACTGTTAAGAGGTAGAAAACATAGAATATTTTTTTGCAAACATACGTTGTTCGCATGTCCAAATCTTCTGCAAACAGCTCTAGAAATCAACTACCTGCCTGAAAAAAATGAACTGGATCTAGAAAACAACTACGCCTACTTGAAAAAAATGGCCTGGCTTTGGAAATCAGCTACGCCCACTTGAAAAGAGGGGACTGGCTCTGGAAATCAGCTACGCCCGCGTCCCTTGATAAAATGACAAAAATTGGCTCTAAAAACCCAACTTGCAGACTATTCGCAGCCCAAATAAAACCCAAATGTGAATGGTTTCTGAAAACCCCAACTCGCAGACCGTTCGCAGCCCAAATAAAACCCAAATGTGAATGGCAAGAATTTTTTTTTCTATTTCTCATTGAATCTTTACATCTAACTCACCTACCAGTCAAGTTACTAAACCACGATTACTCTATCTGTTTAGTAGATCACGGTTACTAGATCCAGTTAGTCAACTGCGGTTAGCTGATCCGATTAGGGGGCTAAAAATTTACTGCTCGATTACAGTTACTACTCAGTTACGGTTACTACTCAGTTATAGTTACTAGACCGTCTGATTAGGGGGCTACAATTTTTGTTACGGTTACAGGCTAAAAAACTTGGTTAAGATATGCCGATGAAGTAGACATCTCGGCATCGGCATCACCATCCCATCGGCTTGCCTTCGATCACCCTCTAATGGCCTCTGGCAGCCCCTTTGGGTACCTTTTTGTACTTGCTAGTATTGGGACATAGATGGACAATTTATCGTGAGCTTAGCTTCTCCCTGTTTCAATGGCCTTCACTTGTTCCACGCGTGTGTCGTTGCCAGTAAAAGCCTAGTTCCATTTATGGTGATGATGTTGTCATCGAAAATGACATTTCCTTTCGCACATTTGAAATGAATGTTGTGATGTCATTTGAGGATTTTCATCATTAAAAAAACATGGCAATTAGAAGATACTTATGTTTTTGAAAAGGAAACCAAAATCTGAAATTTTGTCTTAAGTGTTGGACTTGGGATCGTTTGTAGAATTATACATTAATAACACTCAAATTTAATTTCTATAACCTCGTGGAAAAAGGATGATAGAAAACTTTTATTAAACCATTCACTGTCTAGCAATGGCTAGCTGAGAGTTTTTGATTTCTTGTTGCCAACATGTTAAACACATGTTACTACAAATGATTTATGTCTGCAAAGCATTGTACCTTCCTATTTTGAACAACCATCTGATCCCTTCCCCTTAGAATTTACTATTCTCTAGTATTGCACCTCTTCATTTCAAATTTGATAATTTTTGCCATTTGGGGGTCTCATCCCATCTTGTGTTATCCTCTAACATGTCTATTACATTTCCATTCACACCCAAGTTGGAAAATAAATCTGAAACTTTATTTCCTTCTCGATAAACATGAGAAAGGATGTCAGAATAAAGTGAGTCTAGCAAAGTCCTGCCTTACTACAAAATATAATTTGATTGCAATTAAAACATTTTATGTTCCAACAAGCATTAATAATCAGCAATGAGTCTCCCTCAACATGAATTTTATTCATATTTATCCTTTTAGCCAAGATCAATCTCTGTAACAATGCACTAGCCTCTGCCATATTGTCTGTTCCATTCCTTATGACAATAGCTTTCCGCGCTAGTAAATATCGTGATTCATCTCTAATACAAACACCTACCCCTAACACACATGGGTTGCCCCTTGAGGTCCCATCAAAACATATAAATTATTGATAATGATATCAATCTTAATTAATTAAAGATTAAATAAATAAATTATTATAATATGAAAGCTAAAGAGATACAAATAAAAAAATTAGAAGAGTGAATAAAAGTAGTTTAAAAGATTACATAGATACAACTAAACTAGATAGAAACAAGTCTCACAGATCAAAATTTTATATTGAATCTATTTTAAACAATGGAATGCTACATTAAAGTTAAAAGACATTAAAATACATCAATTTCAACATTTCTTGAAATTAGTACAAACTTCAAATTTCTATTATAATGATATTGCTATAATTATGCTTCAACTTACTTTTACTATTAAGATAATTATATATCTTATGATTAATTTTTCAAATTTTATCAATAACTCTATGAAATTATGTTTTATATAAAATCATAAATATATCTATTATAAAACATTATTGTTTTCTTCAATTCTATCATATATTTATTTTCTTTTTAAAATAAAATTTTAATAAAATCTTAAAAAATATATTAATTTATAAAATTCAAATCAATAATAAAAATGAGTTAGGGTGACTCTTCCAGCTCACTTGCCCTATTTTGTTTTATATTTGTAAGGGTGGAGCAACTAGCATATAAGCACTACCACATGAGAAGCAGAGTGAAGCGGAGGGTCATTAATTTTGGAGAAGCAAAGGAGAGCAACGATGAGTAACAATTTGTCATCAATATAGTAAGGAGCAATGGCAAAACAAACAAGGAAGGTTGGCATTGTTGGCAATACATATCAAGAAGATGGAAGCAAATTAGAATTCCAAATACTTAAATGTGAATTTTGTGGAAAGTTTGTAGTGGAGAGGAAAGTAGTTGGGATCTAGGGATGCAAGGACTATGAAAAAGTAAAGGTAGGTGGTGCCTACAAATTAAGTACATAGAGTGTTGTTAGAATGGACAACTTTACATGGAGGTTGAGGGCATATATAGAAGGTTAATCCTCATAATTTTTTCTATATTTTATTTAATTATATTTAGCTTAGGAAGTAATCATAGAAATTAAACCAAATGTCATCTATAGAGCATGAACTTTCTCAATATGAGGAAGGAACTTGAGGCTAATATTATTTTTAAGATATAATTCTAAAAGGAAAAAAGTGTTACTATAGCTGATGGTGATGATGATGAAGACTGACAAAGATCAGAGGAATGCAAGATAGTAGAAAGGTTAGATATGTTCAATTATCTTGTCATTGATGTCAAGCAATTGATTTTTGGTTTATATTATGTTGCCATATCATTGGGTATATGATATAAGTTGAATGAGTTAAGAAGATGAAGAAATGAGATGTTGTGAAGTTGAAGAACTTAATTGAGAAACTAATACGAATTAGACAATGGTAAGGTTATGTTGATATAATTGTTTTCTACCTAACATATGATTATATCAAGTTGGTGGAGTATGGTAATGAATATTTGTCAAGTTGGTAAGAAAAAGAGTTTTGGCTACCAATCAGGAAAAGTCCCTCAATAAAGGAAAAGGAACTCGAGACACCGAGAAGGAAATTTTTAGGCACCGAGAAAAGTTAACCGAAATATAGAGTTATTCACCGAGCAAGGAACAATAATTAAATACAAGGATTGGAATGACATTTAATGATTAGATATGATGAGTTGGATGATCATGATGATAAGGAAAGCTAGTTAGAGAGATATATGATCAGGAAAATTCAAGGTGATGATCTATGGATTAGATCTAAATGATTAAAATAGAAGGAACAAGTTTCAAGAAAGTTCAAGCTCCTAGGTGAAAAGAAAACATGTTACTGAGATCTAGATTCAAGGTATAATGAATTGGATGGTTAAAATTGATCAAAGGAAAACACAATCGAGGAGATTAAGAGAAAATAATTGTCTATATAAAGGATGGATTTGTATGATCAAATGGATGTAAAATTGAAGAGTTGAAGAGTCACCGAATGAAGAAGTAGAGAAAGAATAGAGATTCCAAGTTAGAAAGAAAGATATGATCAAGTGTTGAAGCCAATGGAAAGTGAAGGATTGAAGTGAAGATAGTAGAGCACACAAAGGATCTGGTTATGCAAAGATAGTTGCAAGTTTATAGGTCAATATATTTACTATTTCTTATTAGCATTTGTAACAGAGAAATCTCTTAACAGAGTGGACTTAATAGTCTTATTGTAAAATCCTTTCAAAAGGTAACATTCTAAAGAGTGTTCAAAGTCCTTTAACTTGGCCACTCCTAATAGGGTGAAGATCCTAATAGATTTGAGGTATATCCCTTGACCGAGACACCTAACAGTGTGTATTGTAGTCTTTAACTGGATTTGCTCTTAACCGAGCGTACTTCAAAAGAGTATATTCTTAGTGGGTGACAATTCCCATAGTGGTTTTTCACAAAGCTGGGTTTCCACGTTAAATAATGGTGTTAAATGTGCTGAATGATTTATGTGAATGTTATTGTGATTGATAAAATTTATTTACTGTTGTCGGTAAATAGTGAATTGTGTTTGACTGAGTTAATCAGATAAAAGTTTTTAAGGTAAAGAAAATCAAGGATTAATGATTCACCCCCCCCCCCCCTCTCTGTAGTCCAACAATTGGTATCAGAGCTAAGTAATTTGAAGAGATGATTTTGAAAGACTTGAGTAAAAGATCTGAAGATGTATAGGAGAGAAGTACCTAAGCTAAACAAGGAAAGTTTCTCAACATGGAAAAGTAGGATGAGACTGTATCTATCTAGGATTGGAGAATCTTCACTTAATATTTTGGATAATGACTACACTCCACCGCCTCCCAGACCCATGATAGTTGATGAGATGAGAGAAAAGTAGGAACACGGCTCGATAATGATTGAGATTGTTTCTTCCCTCACCAATGCTAAATTCAATGATGTAAAAGACTGTGTTAATTGAAGAGAGATGTGGGATAGGCTTATACTTATTTATGGAGGAGGTCATCATGTACAAAAGGCTAAGGTTTATAGTCTCAGAGGAAAGTATGATGAAATTAGAATGAAGGATGAAGAGAACATTACTCAATATAGTTGTAGAATCAAGGAAGTTGTGAGTGCCATCAGAGGTGCTAGTGGAACATTGACCAATGAAGATTTGGTAAGTAAAATTTTGAGAACTCTTTCTTCCAAGTATGCTATTAGAGTATCTTTTATTCAAGAACTGAGATCCATACTAAATAATGATGAAGTTGACTGCATTTGAGCTAAGTAATTGTGATAATAGTCTACCGACCATTGAATCTACATTCAAGTCATCTTTGAGTACTGGAGCATCA
The DNA here is from genome assembly GCA_027943335.1 of Chamaecyparis obtusa. Classification (NCBI taxonomy): domain Eukaryota; kingdom Viridiplantae; phylum Streptophyta; class Pinopsida; order Cupressales; family Cupressaceae; genus Chamaecyparis; species Chamaecyparis obtusa. Next base: position 56,466 of record BSBK01007948.1, read on the forward strand.
AGAAAAGAAAGAGAAAATCATAGTAGTTCATATGGAAATGAATATGGTAGTGCCCTAATTGAAGAGAAAGAACAAGAAGAATTGGAAGCACTATTGGCTAAAAGACTACCAAGAGGTAAAGGGAAGTATAAAGGTAAATTACCTCTAAAATATTTTAACTACAATAAGATTGGTCATTGCATCTAGATGTCCTAAAAATGAAATGAATGATAAGAATGAAAACCAACACCGAAGATTCAAAGACTAAAAGGATAAAGGAAAGAATTATTTTTACCTAGCTAAGGAAGGAGTTATGGATGAGGAATATGATGATACAAAAGAAGGATATGAAGTTGTTTATGTTGCTCTAAAGGAAGACTCGGATGAAGAAAAGTATGAAGATGGAAAATCTCATATTTCTCATGTAAGTAAATCTGACCCATGGATTATTGATAGTGGATGTTCACATCACATGACTGGTGACATTGATAATTTTTATGACCTAGAAGAGTATGATGGAGGATTTGTTAGATTTGGAAATGATGCTCCATGCCCTATAAAAGGTAAATGATCCATTGTATTGAATGAAAAGATGAAATGTGATGATTATTATTGGGTTAAATGACTAAACTACAATCTATTGAGTTTGGCACAAGTGAACAACATTGGCCACTAACTAGAGTTTAAAAATAGGAAAGTGAAGATCTATGGTGGTACTGGAGATCTAATTGGAACTGGTGAACAATCACAAGGTAATATATTCTACCTTGATATTGACACAAAGAATTACGTATTCGCTAAAGTTGAGGATGTATGGTTCTGGCATAAAAGACTATGTCATGTAAACTTTGATAACATGATTAAAGTAAGTAAGAAGAGCAGAGTCAGAGGTCTACCGAAATTATGCAAACTTGATAAAGTAATGTGTAAAGAATGTCAGATTGATAAGATGACTAAGTCAAGCTTCTCAAGTAAATATTACTCTACTAATGGTATTTTGGAATTATTTCACACTGACCTTTGTGTTCGTATGAGAATTCAAAGCTATTATAGAGATTGGTATTTCATTTTGTTTGTTGATGACTATTCAAGAATGATGTTTGTTATGTTTCTAAAAGAGAAGTATGATGCATTCCAAATGTTCAAGTGGTATAAAGATAGAGTTGAAAAGGAAACAGGTAAACAACTGAAATGTTTAAGATCAGATAGAGGAGGTTAATTTATATCTGATGAATTTACCATATTCTACAATGAAAATGGAATCAAAAGACAAGTATCTATAGTGAGGACTCCAAAAAAAAATGATATAGATGAGAGAAAGAATAGATCTATATTTTATTGTACTAGAACACTGTTGATTGACAAAGAAGTTGCACAAACATTCCAGAGAGAATCTATAAGCATGGTTGTCTAGACACTCAATTAAGTACAGTTGAAGAAAGGAACAAATAAGACACCTTATGAACTCGGGTATGGGCACACACTAAATGTAAGTTACTTTAAAATCTTTGGAAGTAGGTGTTACATACTGAAAGATGCTAGAAATGGAAAGTTTGACTCTAAAGGAGATAAAGGTATATTCCTAGGTTATTCATCAAATACTAAAGCATATAAATGTTTGATCAAGGCTACTAAGAAAATTGTTGAAAGTGCAAATGTGAGGATTGATGAATTTGTAGAAAGGAATGAAGAAGATAGAAAAAAGGAACCTAAGGATTATAAAAGATTTATTTATGTACAAGAAGGTAATTTGGTTGGGGCAACCGAGTTGCAACAAGAATAAATCAAGGAGCAAAATGAGCCTCTACCAAGAGATGAAAACACTAATGAATAGTCTACCAATCCTTTATTATAAAAATATGTGAGAAGACATCACTCACCGAGCATGATCATCAGAGACAAGAATGCAGGAGTCATGACAACAAGTAAGTTGAAGGATTAAACATGTTTGATTTCTGAATTTGAGCCAATATTAGTCAAGGATGCGCTAGGAAATGAAGACTGGATTAATGCAATGAAAGAAGAGATTGATCATATTGAAAAGAAAAATACTTGGTCACTAGTACTGAGACCTAAGGATAAGCATGTGATTGGAACAAAGTGAATTTTTAGGAATAAACTCAATGACAAAGGAGATGTGATCAGAAATAAAGTAAGATTAGTCTGCAAAAGAGTATGGACAAGAAGTTATTGACTATGGTGAGACATTTTCCCATGTTGCTAGATTAGAGGGTGTAAGGATATTACTTTCATATGTTACTTATAAAGGATTCAAAGTTTATCAGATGGATGTTAAGTCTGCATTTTTAAATGGAATTCTTGAAGAAGAAGTGTACATTGAACAACCTAAAGGATTTTCTCAGAATTATCACAAGGATATGGTCTGCAAACTACATAAGGTGCTCTATGGATTGAAGCAAGCACCTCGAGCATGGTATGAAAGATTACACTCTTATTTAGTTAAGATTGGATTTCAAAGGAAAAATGATAATAGTAATTTTTACTTGAAGTTTGATAGTATTGATAAAATTTTAATTGATGAGATATTTGTTGATGATGTTATATTTGGAGGAAATGAGATAATGTCTAAATAATTTGTTGAAGAGATGAGAAAGAAATTTGAGATGTCTATGATTGGAGAGATTAAATTCTTTATTGGACTTCAAATTCAACAAGTAATGGATGGGATCTACATCACACAATCAAAGTATATCAAGGAGATCCTAAAGACATTCAATATGGAAGAATCAAAACCGGTTGGAACACTGATGGATACTGGTTGAAAATGGTCAAAGGAATATGAGACAAAGGAAGTCAATGAGACTCTTTACCGATCCATGATTGGTAAATTACAATATGATGTACATAGAAGACCTAATATTTCTCATGTTGTTGGGATTTTTGTAAGTTTTTTTGCAAACCCAAAGGAAACACACATGTCTGCAGTTAAAAGGATATTTAGATATCTGAAAGGAATCGAGGATTATGGACTATGGTATAAGAAGAATGAAGATATTGATTAGAAGGTATACACTGATGCTAACTAGACAGATAATGTTGATGACAAAAGAAACACAAGTGGCAGAGCTTTCATTTTAGGAGAAAGGTTAGTGACATGGTTAAGAAAGAAAAAAAGTTGCATTTCACAATCTACTATCGAAGTTGATTATTTTTCTATAGCTATGAATTGTTCTGACATTGTGTAGATCAAACAATTACTTCAAGGTATGCAAGAAGAGATTACTAATCCACTTACAATTTTTTGTGATAATACAAGTGCTATTAATATATCAAAGAATTTGGTGATGCATTCAAAGACAAAGCATATATCTATCAAGTATCACTACTTAAAAGAGAAAGTAAAAGAGAAACATGTGATATTGTAGTATGTGAATTCTAAAGAAAAGATAGCTGATATATTTACCAAACCAATATAGAAGGATGCTTTTGAGTATCTCTGAGGTAAGTTAGGGGTTCTTTCCCTATCCAATATTCACTAAGGCGTGATGCATGCTACATCAATTCAAGTATTCATCAAAATATCTATTTTTTGAGTTGATGCTAGTGTTCACTATTTAGGTGAAGCCTGAAGTTGTGAAAAGAATTTTATGATTACAATGAAAGATCTATACAATTAAGGTATAATTTACTGCTTGAGAAAAGTTTTTAGGAGTATGTGTCTTTGGCATTATTGTCAAAGAGGGAGAATAAAATTGATAATTACTATGAGGGAGATGAAATTGATGAATAATGAAGAGGGAGAATAAGTCAATTGATTAGTAAGGGGGAATATCAATGATGATTGTAGTAGGAGAATATTGTTGATGCACTAATGTTGCATAGAGAGAGATCAGAGAAAAGAAGTTATCAAAGAGGGATGAAAAAGAAGATCTACTAATGGAAAAGAAGAACAGTGAAAGAGGGAGGATGTGAATAGAGAAGTTACAGCTCAGAGGGAGTACAATAATGACAGTGAAGTGTTACCATCATCAATTGAACATTGAATATTGTTAGTGTGTTTCCATGAATTCCAAAGAGGGAGATTGTTACTGTAACTGATGGTGATGATGATGAAGACCGACCAAGATCAAATGAATACAAGATAGTAGAAAGGTTAGATCAATTATTATCTTTTCATTAATGTCAAATAATTAATTTATGGTTTATATTATGTTTCCATATCATTCGGTATATGATATAAGTTGAATGAGTTAAGAAGATGAACAAGTGAGATGTTGTGAAGTTGAAGAACTTAATTAGGAAACTGATACACATTAGACAATGGTAAGTTTATGTTGATATAAAAAAATTCTACCTAACATATGATTATATCAAGTCGGTAAAGTATGCTAATGAAGATTTTTCAGGCCGGTAAGAAAAAGAGTTTTGGCCACCGAGCAGGAAATGTCACTCGGTAAAGGTAAAGGAACTCAGGACACCAAGAAGGAAAGTTTTAGGCACTAAACAAATTTAACCAAATACAGATTTATTCACCGAGAAAGGAACAATAATTAAATACAAGGATTGGAATGACATTTAATGATTAGCTATAATGAGTTGGACGATCATAATGACAAGGAAAGTTAGTTAGAGAGATCTATGAACAGGAAAATTCAAGGTGATGATCTATGGCTTATCTAACTGGTTAAAATAGAAGGAAAAAGTTTCAAGAAAGTTCAATTTCCTAGGTGAAAAGAAAACGTGTTACCGAGATCTAGATTCAAGGTATAATGAATTGGATGGTTAAGATTGATCAAAGGAAAATGTAATAGAGGAGATTAAGAGAAAAAAAATTTCTATATAAATGATGGATTTGTATGAAAAAATGGTTGGAAAATTGAAGAGTTTAAGAGTCACCGAATGAAGAAGTGAAGAAGGAACAGAGAGATTCTGAGTCGGAAAGGAGGATTTGATGAAGTGTTGAAGCTAGTGGAAAGTGAAGGATTGAAGTGAAGATAGAAGAGAACAGAAAGGATTTGTTTATGCAAAGATAGTTACAAGTTTACAGGTCAATATATTTATTGTTTCTTATTAGCATTTGTAACATAGAAATTTCTTAACAAAGTGGGCTTAATAGTCTTATTGTAAAATCCTTTCAAAAGGTAACATTCTAAAGAGTGTTCAAAGTCCTTTAAGCCAATCTTAATAGGGTGAAGATCGTCATAGATCTGAGGTAAATCCCTTGACCGAGTCACACCCAACAGTGTGTATTGTAATCTTTAACCAGATTGGCTCTTAATCAGGTGTACTTCAGAAGAGTATTTTCTTAGTGGGTGACAATTCCCATAGTGCGTTTTCCCAAAGCTGGGTTTCCATGTTAAATACTGGTGTTAAATGTGTTGAATGATTTATGTGAATTATATTGTGATTGATAAAATTTATTTATGGTTATCGATAGATAGTGAGATGTGTTTGACTGACTTAATCAGAGAAATTTTTTTAAGGTATAGAGAATCAAGGATTACTGATTCACCCCTCCCCCTTCTCTATAATCTAACAAAAAGGTGTGGGTCAGTGGAGAATGACCAAGAAACTAGGTTGAATCCATTATTTCTTTTAATTTTTCTTCCTTTGATAAGGAGAGAGGAATATGTAGGCATGCAAAAACAAAAATGAGCAAATGGAGATGGTGGAGACAAGCGACTACCTTCAAAATAGATACAGTAAATGGAAATAAATCATTGCAAAAATATGGAATTACAAACAAGGTACATGAATTGAGAGAGTGTGTGGGAAAAAAATGATGGTAGAAGCAACACCCTCAATTCAAGCAATGATTGCACCAACTCCTATAATACACTACTAAAAACCTTGTAGAATGTATCTTCTCTTGCTTTGTAATTTTTAATTTTTCTTTGCCACCCTATTCTACCCAATCAAATCAATGATAAACATTTTTCTTAAAAAACTTGCACCTTTGTTTGAGCTAACAACATCAATATAGAAAATATGTACATAAATATGATTTGTAATTGGTTCATATAATTAAAGATTAATCATGATTTAAAATTGTCCCCCTTCCCAATAGTTCCATGGTGAGAACTCAAAAAGACTCCACCCCTTACCTCATTTTACATATTATTTCATCTATATAACATTCATCACTTTCCATTTAGAATCTATTAACTTCTTAAATTTAACCATATTCTAGCATATTTGAAAGAAAAAACTATCTATCTTAATGTATATATGTTATAGTATAACAAATTAAATATTTTTATATTAACTATATTTCTTCATGTGCATTTATTAAAATACTACAAATTAATCCCAAGTTTAGAATAAATTAATACCATAATATAAAACTACTATGACGTTTATGAAAGTTGGGATTTTTTAAAAATAAGTGATGTAACAAGGAAACACAAACTTGCTAATGGAACAAGAAAAAGAAAATTCAGAATATAAGAGAAATAATAGAATTAAACAAAGAAATAAGATACACATATAAATTTAATTGTATCGATTGTACAAAGTTATTAAGAACCTATGGTCCAAATTTGGAAATGACAAGAGGCGTTTTCTAGAAAATAGTCATTATGCATGTACTAAGTGTCTAGATAAGAAATTTAAATGGGTATAAATAGCATAGTTGTCTAGAAAGGACAAGATTAGTAGATTAGGAATGAGAGAAATAATACAATGAAATAGGGGAATATGATACACCTACAAAGTTAATGGTGATGATTGTACGCTAAGTGATTAAGAACCTATGGTCCAAATTTGGAAACTACATGAGGTATTTTATAACATATAGTTATCATGGATATGAATCAAGTATCTAGATAAGAATGTTATTAGATGGGTACAAATAGCTTAATTGTCTAGTAGGAATAGGATAAGCTCACCACTTGCATGTAATTATGTTCCAAATAGTGTCATATTTTCTAAAAAGCTAGTATTCTAGGTGTGAAGGCTATACAATCAAATAGGGGACCCTACAACACATGTAGATTAAGAAATGAATGCAAGGCCTAATGTGTTAAGCTTATAATAAGATAGATAAATATACAAAATAAAATATATTCAATTAATACAAATTGATAATTATGACTTATATAGAGGGTAAAAGATTGCAAAATATTTTGAGCTAAATCTAAGCACTATAATTGTCGTATTATAGTAAGGGGATGTTATCTTATGTACATGTCCAATCATAAATTCTTAACATGTGCAAAAGGAAACAGAGTGTATAAAGAGGAGCTATGCACAAATACAAACAGAATTCCTTTATGTTGTTTAAAATGCTTCCAAAATTTAAAAGATGTTCTACCTTAATTTTCCACACACTTTTCAATTCTAGCTTTGACTATCTAATGTACACATTTCACTATTAATGTATTTTAGAAAAATGATAAGAGACTTTTCAAAATATAAATGTTAGAAGGGAGCTCATCTTGATATTTCCCTTTTCTTTTTAAAAAGATATACATTACACTAGAAAACAAAAGTTCCACTAGAATTGATCTTATATCTAGGTTTAAGAAAGTGATGGGAAATAAATTAGGAGATGGAAAAGAGGGATCACAAATAAATTAAGGGTGGTGTTAAAGTTTTGGATGAGGCAATAGGTTTATCGATAAAGAGTATGTGAACTTAGGGGGTGACGTGAAGAAAATATGATTTCTAAACAATTTTTCATGTTCTTTTGAAGATTTGGTCATATTTATTGACCAATGTAGGACAAGGAGGGAAGGGTGCAAATTTATTCCATAGATACATATCCATCTATAATATTCACTCTTGCAACAAACTTATCTAGCATACCAACTAATGTGTTCCTCTCATGTCTATTACACAATCAAAAAATGCATTACCTATTAATATGTGTTCTTGCATAAGAACCTTTGAAGACAATTTTGTTGTCTCCCTCATATCTCCATATTAAAATACAAGAATCCCTCTTTCTTCCTCAGAAAAATGAATGACTTGACTTGCATGAATTCAATAATTTGTTTCTTTCTCAACATTTGTGTAAAGAGCTCTATTTTGAATGTTTCTAAATTGTTTCTCATGTTTTTTCAAAAATATATTTCTTAATGTATGTATGTTAAAATATAACAGATTGAAGATTTTTATATCAAATATTGTTGTTAATGTTTATTTATAGCCCTTTTAAAATAATTTAATAATATAATCTAAACTAGAGTAACATTTATGAAAATTGAGACTAACAAAAGATAAGTGATGCACCTAGGAAACAAAAACTTGCAAATGGTATGTAACGCCCTGCCAGGGAACCCAAGAGAATTTAACCCTAAACATGCTACTAAGTTTGGTGAACAATTTTTTTTTCTAAAGTTAACAAAAAAGATAAACAACAATGCGAAAGCAATTACCATTTACTCACATTGATACAACATCCAATACAGATTACAAGACTCAAAGGTTCCATGACGTAGAATTACTTAAGAACAAAACACAACTAAAGAACTATCATCAACAAAAGACTCCATAACTTATAAATTACAATTACATGATACAACATTAATACAATCCTCATGAACATCCATGACAACTAATAAACTAACATCCACTGCACATGTCGCAGGGTATGTGATAATAAAACTAACATAAAAGTACAATGACCAGATTAGGTATCATAGGTGATACACTAATACAGGATTATAAATAATGAAGATAAGAAAGAAGCATCAATGAAACATCATAAGGAAACCATCCACAGAGTCACCATCAAGCACCGGCACTAGGACGTCGAATCTCAAAAGGTAAAGAATCACTACCACCCATCCATGTAGAACCACAAAGGCCTACCCCACCATGCTGAGGAGATAATCACAAACCCCAATCAGAATAACCAATACAAAACAAGGACAAAACTCTAAGCAAAAGGATCCTGAAAAGCACTCTAACTCAAGATACACATGATAAAGATATAGGTACAACTCACTAAACTAGAGGCAACCGACACATGTAGAATAACCAGACTATGCATAGGAAGGTGTCATCATGTACGTCTAACCCTTGAGTTTTGTCCTGGTAATCTCTCTGGATCCCAGCACCCAAGTGACCTTACATGGTATCAATGACCTCTCGTACTGACGAAGTCATCAACTATGCCAACTCATCCCTTAAAAGGGGGCTAGTCATCTTCTCAACTCCATCTTAGTCTGTACTAGCACTCAAGCATGGGCGAGGACTCATATCTTATTAGGTTCAATTAAATACCCCTTAATTATATTAGGTTATCACTTGATTACTGAAGACTTACAATAAGTGATCCTGGCAGCCACTTGTGGGCCCCGACGCTTATTGTAAGCCACCTCCTACTACATATCTAGGTAAACTACCCTAGGCTCACAGATCTCTACTAGATCAAAACTTAGATAAAATAGATAGTCACACATCCAGAATCATCACAGAAACCAGGATTGACTACATAAACATAATCACTGAATTCATATAATACATCAAGAGCCTATAAGGTCATCTGGAACATAAACATATCACACTCACACCAAACATGATAAACAACATGAATAACAGATAATTCCCAAGCCTCTGTCTTTCCTAGGTCCTCTAGTTCCCATAAAACTGACAAACCCAATATCTAGGAAAGATAAAACCATATTGTAGAAAACAGCCAATTTTAGTAGAAAATAATGCATATACGATCATACTAAAACTATCACATTGACCAAATAAACTAATAAAATTTATCATAACAGTAAACATCCATAGTTACTAGGTTATGATAACAGAAGCAATAGAAGAACTTAATCTAAAACTTAATAGTTCCACAAAAATATTTCTCTATCTAATATAGGACTAAAATTATTAATAAACTTTATTAATAAAAATTATCAATATTAAATAAATATTCCCAACCAACGTTTATATTGTTAATTACTAATATTTGATAAAACAAACTTATTACTAAATAAAACTTTTACTAACAAAATTATTATTATTAAACTAAATCTAATAATAACAAATAACATATTATAATATCTTTAATTAAAAAGAATATTAATAAAATTAAACACCTTAATAATATTTATTATAACCAAATAATAAATATTAACAAAATTTATTATAACATTTAAATAAAACTATATTAACAAACTTTAATAAAAATGATTTATAATAATCAAATTTTAATAAAAACAAATTTTATAATTTAAAAAAAAAACATCAAAATAATAACAAGTAACTCGTGGGGGGCCCCGCTGGTCCCCACCCACTAGCGCTGCAGTCATAGACTATCGCGTCAGGCCTCTTCACGAGCCCCCTTGTACTCCACTCTGCGAGTACACGTGCCAGGACACATCACGACCCCCCTTGTACTCTGCTTTGTGGGTACATGCGGTGGCATGGGGAGTGGGGGAGTTGGTGGCCCCATTCCCCAACAACTTTTAAAAAAATGTATAATTTTTTTTTATTTAATAATTTTTTAAAAAAATAGTCAAATCGCCATACGACACTTAAAAAGTGTCAATTCCATTTTTAGCATGGAATTAAAATAATAAAAAATTTTTAAAAAGAAATAGGCAAGCAATGAAAACATTTCCAAAAATGAAAAGAATTGTACAGGAGGAAGTTTTTTCAGAAATGGAAATTTCAATGCATAGGAGATTTTGTTTTTCTATGATTTTTATTTGTAAACAACTTTACATCTAATTATAAATGGGATACTAATTTTTTTGTCCTCTCTAGTAAATTTATTTTTACTATGGTATTTTTTTTTTTACTGTCATTTTTTGACAGAGAGGAAAACTTTTACCTAGAATGACAATTTTTCATTCAAATTGGATTTCTAATCACAACCCACTTAATTAATTTATTCAAACTATATAACTAACTATATAGAGATTAATTTTTGGTTTTCTATGTGATCTAGGATGAATTTTTAATCCAAAATTGGACAGCATAACCCTACTGTGCCAAGTTTGCATAAAAATATAAAATAGCAATCCTATGAGCTTTCTAAACCCCAAATTGAAAGCATATACAGAAAATAGATCTATATCTACAAACTGAAACAAACATAGAGAATTTACAGAAAGAACTACTGATGAATTCACAGGAAAACTCCACAAACCCCTACCTCAATTCCAAAGCTGGAGACTGAATAAGGAAGCCTGTAGAATACTGAAACCCTCAAATCTAATAACAAAAAAGCTCCACCTACAGATTTAAATTACAATGCATACAAATCCTGAATCTAGATGCAAGCAACCTTTACCCAGAAATCCAAACACACACACCAATGCTCAAGAACACAAAGCAAACTTCAAAAATCTCCAATAGCTCTCTCCAAAGTTCTCCAAAACCTGATTGAATCAAAATGAATGCAAAATCCCCCTATTAGGGATTCAACTCCACTAAACATGCAAAACCCTAGATGACTCACACAAAGAACTCCTAATCAAACTCTCCCACTTTTGTTGAGAGAAGTTACTAATTAATAATTAAAAATAAATATAATTGTGCACAACTCAACTTAGTCTCCTAAAGACAAGTTGTCACTTTTTCACACAAATCACTTTCAAACTCAATAAAGCACATGTTAATAATAAAATCTATTATTAAATAAATTAAATACTTAATGCATCATGAATTCATGCAATTAATTATTTAATCATTTAATAATACTCTCAAACATAATAAAATCTAATTCTTAATAAAATACTCAATTAAATCCAAATAATCAGTTATTTGATTTAATTAAATTTCATCATAATAAACTTAGGACATAATCAATATTAATTTCCAAATACTAAAATAATTAACTTTAATTTAATTTCCTCAATTAAATCCTAGAAGCATAATTAATCATTAAATTCAACTATGCACCTAACATTGATATTCACATAAAATAATGTAAATTAACATAATTCAACTATAATCAATAAATTAATAATCACCCACATAATCATAAATCAACTGAATCATGCAGAGTAAAAATCAAACACAATAAATCAAACAAACTCAGGAGAAGGGATCCACGAATTCATGCCAACCAGGTGAATTCGGGTAGGGTAGTCAAACCGACACTTGTCCAATCCTAGGACAATTTGGCTTAGGTTAGGGTTTTGGGTCTGTGTATTATCTCCCCTCTTTACCATTGAGATGAATGTTTGTGGGCACCCTCACTCCTGCCAATTCAGGGAAGACGATGCCCTGTACCTACGAACCTATCACCACAAGATGAAGCATGTACATACAATATATGGCAGACAATGATAGGGTACGGTCGATCGTGTGGATCTCAACTATGCGAGTAACTACGCCTCCGTCCTCTACCAAAAAAACACATCAAAAATATGCAAACACAAGATAACCATACACATGCCAGTATGGGATTAGTACCATGAATCAATATAGAACATAAACATAACATCAAATGATATCATCATCTAATCTAAGCATTCACCTGATACACATTCAATGAACAGAAAACCATAATCATCATTTATTAACATAATAATCGATCACATCAAAAGTGACCTAAAAGAATTCAGTCAAACACTGAAACATAAAGAATCCTAAAAGCAAACTACAGGCAGGGTACTACACGGTATAAGAAAAAGGAAATTAGTAATAAGATAAATAATACAATTAAATAGATAAATAGGACACACCTATAAAATTAGTGTTGATGATTATACACTAAGTAAGTGATTAAGAACCTATGGTTGAATTTTGAAACCTACATTCATAGGTGTTTTCTAGCATATAGTTATCCTATGTATGAATCAAGTTTCTAGATAAGAGTTTTATATGGGTACAAATAGCTTAGTTATATAGTAGAAATAGAACAATATTTCCTCTTGAGTACAATTGAGCTTAAACAATCTCAATTTTTCACAAAAAGCTACTACTTTAACTTGGAAGGCTATACAAACAAATCGGGACCCTACAACACATAGAAATAAATAAGTGAATACCTATCCTAATATGTTAAACTTGTAAGAAGAGAGATAAAATATACAAAATAGAAAATATTCACTTAATATGAATTGAGAATTATAACTTATATGAAGGTTAAAAGATTGCCAAATATTGTGAGCTAAGTATAACCACTATAATTATCATATTATGATAGTGAGATTTTATCTTATTAATATGTCTAGTCATGAATGTTAAACATGTGAGAAAGTAAATGATGTCTAAAGAGAAGTACTACAAAATAGAAATTGAAGTCCTTTATGTTGTTCAAAAAGGTTCCAAAATTTAAAAGATTTTGTACCTTGGGTTTTTACATACTTTTCAATCCTAGCTTGACTATCTAATGTACACATGTTCACTATTAATGTATTTACGAAAACATGGATAAGATACTTTTCAATATATAAATGTTAGAGGGGATATCCCCTTGTTTTCTTCCAAAATTATTCACATTAACATAAAAAAACAAAATTTCCTTTAGGCTTAACCTTATATTTAGGTTTAATAAAGTGATGGGAAACTAGGAGATGGAAAAGTGAGATCACAAATAAATTAGAGATGATTGTAAGTGTTTGGATGACACAATATGTCTATCTATATAGAGAATGTGAACTTCGGGGGTGACATGAAGCATATATGGTTTCTACTATGGGGGAGAATAAATGGACAACGTAGGGGGCAAAGAATAAGAAAAATGTAATAATGATAGACCAAAGCTCCAAATACTCTAAAACATTCAAAAGCTCAAAACTATACTAATAAGTCAATAGATACAAGCCCTACCAAGTCATTTACAATTCTAAGATCTATTAAGACTATGATAGCTCTAGAGAAATGAAAATGAAAAAGATAAATAGCATGTTAGGATTAAGAATTATGGACATTTAAATGAGACATTAGAAGATTTTTTTTTAAATTTTTAGAGGGATTTTAGGGTGATAAGTGTTGGAAATAGTCATGTAAGCACTATATGACCCTCACGTTATTCCTTTTTGGAAAAAATAGAAAAGGAAAAATCCACTAATTTGTCCTCTAGATACAAGTACACACAGAAATTATGTGTATGTCCTTTGATTCTTGAAAGGTAAAATATCAAATAAAGTCTAAGGAGATGAAAGATAAGTGGGGAAGAAGTTTCAAGTCTTTATGATTTTTTTGAAGAAGTTAACCCTAGGGCTTCTAATTTTTCTTTTAAGAAAGTAACACATGATGTCATTCTAGAGTGATCATCAATAAGTAGCATAAAATATCATTTTACAATTTAGTCCTCTTGTTCTATTAGGTCCACATAGGATAGTATGTATGAGCTCTAGAGGTTTTATATTAGACAAATCCTTGTTTTTAAATTTGGTCCTTGTTTGATACCCTATCTGACATTCTTTACACATAGCATTAACATGCTTTATGATCTTTGGAAAATTCATTACTACATGTGTGTAACTAATCATTGCCATGTTTTCAAAGTGAATATGTCCTATCCTTTTGCGCTATAACCAACATTCACTAATTTGAGCCATTCAACATCTTCTTCATTTATTTTCTTCAAGGTAATAGACATTTGCATCAGTCCTAATTCTTTCTACAACTAATCTTCTCAAGTTGCCTTTTCTAATTTTACATCTAGAATCATGAAAAGTAAGTTTGCATCCTTTCCTACACATCTGATTGATATTAAGAAGATTATGTCTTAATCCATTAACATAATGAATATCCTCTATCTTGGTCTTACCATCAATGGATATATTTCCTTTACCATAAAGTGGAGCAACCTATTCACCTCCAAACTTAACAAATCCATTATTCCATTTTTTAAGATTAAGAAACTATCTTCTGTCATCGGTCATATGATTTGAGCATCCATTGTCAATCACCCAAGCTTTTGGTTCTTCTTTTGCATGCAGAGTAGTCCACACAATCAATGATGTTTCACTATTTTTATTCATTTTTGAAGTACTATACTTCTCACTATCATCCATTTTCATAGCCATTAAGAATGTTTCATCATTTGAATCATCAAGATCTCCATCTTCAAATGAGTGGCTACTTTTGTTTACATAAAATATTCTCTTATATTTGTCTTTGTCATCTTTTCTTTTTTTATTAATCATCTACCCTTATATGGTTATCTTTTATTTTATTTCATCATCTACCCTTCTATAGTTATCTTCTTTGAAAGTACATCTAGATGCATAATGATCAATTCTTACATAATTGAAATATTTAAGAGGTAACTAATCTTTGTAGGTTTTGGTGTCTTTCCTCAATCTTCTCATAAGGTTTTCTTCTACATCATCAGTGTCATTTCTTGTTTGAGGTTCATCATCTACTTTATTATTGGTTGTGAATGCAACTTCATTTTTGACATTTTTATATTCAAGTTCCCACATCTCAAAATCAGAGATCTCTCCATCGAGTTGATCCAATATATACTTTTCTATGTTGTGACTCTCCTTAATAGAATATACCTTCATTATATATGATTAAGGAAGTTTTCTAATAACTTTTCTCACAACTTTGTTTTCATTTGCAATTACACTAATACAAGTTTTATTCCATTTCCTATATATGTTACCTAGTGTATATAACTATCAATGTTTACTTCTTTTGACATCTTTATGTTTTGAAATTTATACTTGGCTTTCTACATCTTGACTTTCTTAATCATCACACCTCCTTCATGGATACAACTAACCTTTTCAAACATCCTTATTATACTTGGAGTGCCTGACCTTCAAAAGTTTTGAATCTTCAAAACCACTTATGATTTTATTCCCTTCCTTTCCATTATTTTCATGTAATCTAATCCCATCTAGAGTAGTAGGAGGAGTAGTGGTAGTATATCCTTTCACAAAATAGTCGAGTTATAAAAGGAAGATAATTCAATTATGACTCCATCATAATCTTCTATAAGTTTTATTTTGTGCCATCAAACTTAGGTACATTATAACATCCGTCCTTTTTCATCTAGACCTTCTTCAAGTGGTTAACCTTCTCTTGGAGGAACCTATCTTGGATACCAACTATCAAACATACCCCAAGATCCAAAGTGGGCATGAATAAGTTTTGATCAAAGACTTATAGATTTTTCAATCATAATTCCATATCAATTAAATTTAACCAAATTAGAAATAAATAAATATAAAGAAATGAGAATTAACATACACATGAGGACACCATATTTATGTAGAAAATCTAAAAAGGGAAAAAACATGATGAGATTCTACTTAGACTATATGAGAACAATATTACAATGATTGATTAAGGCTCACTTACAAGGAAGACCACTATTCCAAACTTGCATGATAAGAAACACAAACATAGGGAAAGACAAAAAGTATGTGAAGACTAAGACACATGGCCTTAGGGAAAGATACAAAATTACCTTGAAAGAATCACAATCTTCCAGAAGGATACATGAATAATATGAAACAAAATGGATAATCCTTTAGCATACTCTCTCCAACTATTCACCAAGAAAGAAAGAAATCATTGGATCACTACCTCAAGCAACCAACTTCATTAAAAATACTATGTGCACACATCTATTATCTCAATATTGATAAACTAAATGAAAATGATCATGACTATTCACAATCCAAATTGATCTTTTCACTTGTCTTCAACACACATTTGCACAACTCATTCCAATTTATCTTCTCAACACTTCAACACACTGAAATGATCTTCAATATGTACATAAAGAAAATGGAAGAAATACAAATGGGTAGACTATTCCCCCTTTTCCAAATTGAACACTTGGAAAAGAAGATGTCCCAATAGGCTTAAGTAGGACCCAAGTATTGAATGTGATAGTGATCCTTCTCTAAAAATGTGTAAATTTAAAATAGAAAGAGGAAAGATGGAATGTAGAAGGAAAAATAGACAAATAGAGACAAAATTGGGAGTAAAAGACTAGTGAATATATATATATATATATATATATATATATATATATATATATATATATATATATATATATATATATATATATATATATATATATATATATATATATATATATATATATATATATTAGCTTCATCTACTTTGCTTAAAAAAAAAATTGGTAGAAACTAGAAATGAGCTAAATTGAGGTCTAGTGAGCTCTACTAACCTTAGATTTTAGTTTGGACTGAAATTTTAGGTAAAGAATGGCTTGGGCATTTTGTACCTAGAAACAAAACATTTTAGTTATTTTGTTCCAGGTAAATTTGACTGAAACTCTCGAGGCCTCTCCAACTATAACCAATCTGCCTGAAAAATATTTGGCAGCTCCGTAACTTGTTCCTACACACAAAAAAATGGGGAAAACATTGGGTAAAATGGGTTTTCCTTGGTCAAACCCCTATTTAGGAATCAACCTTGAAAATCAAAGGAAATTGAATGAAGGAAAGTATGTAAAAAGTAAATGTTTGATTCACCTTGCATAAACCATCATGGATAGATGTAGAAATTGCTCATACCCATGAAGATGTTTGAATGTTCTTGAAATAAAGGAGTTGACCTTGGAATGTATAATATAATCAAGGGTTCCCTAAAAAATGCATAGATCTATAAATTTCACTCCTATAACATCAATATAGATATGCTTGATAGTCACTTGCAATAAAGCAAGAATGTATGTGTATAAAAGGAAGGATCTTCTTGCTTGATTTGAGAACTCCTCTACTTGGCCTTCATGGGAGAGTATCTTTCTTCAATGGATAATATTGGCTTGGATAATTGATAAGAAACTAGATCTTGGATGCCTTCCTTAATCTTGGATCCAATCACTTGAATGCTTGATTTATTGATCTCTTGAAAATGCTTGATTGCTTGTAATTGATCATAAATGTATATGAATGCTTGAGTCATGGATACCAAAATGGGGAGAGATGTGATGTTTATATACTTCATCCATTGTTTCATGGCTCAAAAATAAGCCAGGCTAACCACGAGATCTGATTTCCCACTAAAATCCTGACATAGGGCTTAGGGCCAACTTTTGGACAAAACAAGCAAGAACTTAACACCTAAAATGTTATGTTCGTAGGTACATAACTTCTCAACCATTAAGGGGTAAAAGTAAAAAGGTGTGTCACACTTTAGGCCAACTTATCTACACAATTAAATTTAATTATTTCTAACTAAAAATTAGTTTTGGTCAAGCATATGGTCTAGTTAGGTTCATTCTAGATAAGTTAGATACGTGTCTCAACATTTCTGATTAGAAGTGTCTATTGAATGCATATTTTAGACAACTTTGGATCCAATTACCAAAAAGATATAATTATTTCAAAAAAGTGATGTTTCAACAACTCCTACTCCTTTTATTTATATTTTTTAAAAATATAAAAACACCATTTTGTATATCTATAAATGAACTTTTCTAAAAATATATCTTTTTAATATTTTAATTAATTTTTATATTTTATATATAATTTTTATAAAAAAATAGTCATCAATAGAAAAATATACGATATTATCATCGAAAAATTATAAAATTTATTTAAATTTTTTGGAAAAAATATGATGTAGTAGAGGAAATAATCTATATCAAGAGGATATAATTTACTTCTATTTTGGATGAAAAGCTAAGACAAAAGGTGACGTCGAATGGAAAGAGATATATTTTAGTACATATAAATTTTCAATTTTATATTTAAATATACATTTATAAAGAAAGTGAAAAGATATATCCATGCACTAAAGTTTCAAGTTATCTATACACAAAAAAATTGAATAAAAAAAATACTATATAAAGGTTAGTAGACGATGTGACTCCGATTTCAACATTTTTTTTTCGCTTAGTAATAAGCTATTTATTATTAATCATCAAAAAAACTTTTGTACATGTGTCCAAAATTCAACATAGATGTTTAAGAAACAATCTTCGAAACCAAAAACCTACACTTGAAATCTGAGAAGATTCAACTACTATCTTGTAAAATCCATCCTTACTACTTAAAAAAGGCTAAATTTGTCTTATACTGACACAAAATCATCCAATTATTGGATAATGTAGACTATATATCTTCCATTTACAAACTAGTACCTACTAATTCTATGGAAACCAAACATAAAAAACCTAAAGAAAATATCCATTTATCCTACTCAACAAAACCATACTCCAAAATAACTTGGGCTTTACGATGACATTATCACCTCCTAGTAGCAGTAGTCGAGAATCCTTCCAGAACAAACAAACCTTCCACCTTCTTCTTCCTATACGCTCAAGTAGTACTCTTTCCATAGCTCTTCCTAGTGGTCTTCTTTCCCAACAGTCGGTGTATTTCTCTTGCTTGGTCATTAATTTTATTCTTCCTGACAAACTCCTTCAAATTTTCCCACTAAACCTTGGCATCACTGATACAAGATTCCTTCCTCACCGTGGTGATCTAGACCATGAAGGGATGGAAATTCTCACTAGAGGCCTCCACCAATCGCCATCATTCGCGTAGCACCCAAAATCCAACCCGCAGCTCTACAAATGCCAACATTTGGACAACACCACCCATCCACTAGGGTTTTACAAATTCCCTCATCATCCATAATGCCTCTTCATGATACCTCAGAAGAAAATCCCATGCAAAAAACATGGAGGAAACATCCACATTGACTCGATATCGATAATCTGCCTCCAAGAATTACACTCCCAGCAACTCCTCCAACAAACTTATAAATTTAGCATCCCCCACCTTAAAAATGCTCTTCATTCAATGACATGACACTCAGCCATAAAAAGGCCTATGTGACTTTAGAGTCTTTAGTGTGAAGTTGGCCTCCATCTTTCCTTCCTCCGCCAATTCTCTGCCCTCGGCTTCCCCAATCACCACTACCTGGTTCCAAATTAAAAAATGTTCTACTTCCAGATGCTTCCACCCCCATAATGTTAGAGGACATATCACATGTAGTGAAATAATGACATCTTACCACAGCATCCCCTCGGTACTTTCCAAATCATTAAATGTGGTGGGATTTAAATTAAACCCATACCACCTTCACAATGTTTTTATTTTTCCTCAGAATATAAAGCCACCTCCAAACTTTATTAATGCCCCCTTTGGTAGCTTGTCAAATGCTCCTTCCACTAACTATATATCACCCCCTTACATCATTCTTTCATCCTCATGCCAAATAACTCTTTCTAGCCATTGTCCTTTAACATCTCTTAAGTCCTATATGGTTTCCTTATTGTCTTTTTTTGAAAGTGTAACTCATAACTTTGATAGAACATCTGCCTCTGCATTTATTCCCTTCTAATATGGGAGACCCTAAAATCATCAAACATCTCCAATTTTCCCGGATTAACTTCACATATTTATTTAGGTTTCAAGAACTCGCATCCCCTTTCATAACTACCTCAATGGACAGAAGTGAGTTTCCCTCTAAATTAATTTTCTTTATTCCTACCCTTGTCACTTGTTGAACAACACAATACGCTACTTGCAATTCCACCTCATTATTCATCCCATTCTTTAATCCCTTAGCCCCAAATAATATAGTATTTCTTGAAGGATCTCTTACAATAAATCATGCACCACTAGGTCCTAAGTTGCCTTTTGAGGCCTCGTCAAAATTTACTTTGTGCCAACCCAACTCCGGAGCATTCCACATAACTTTATCTCCATCACATGAAAAAAGGATTAATCTCTCGAGGCCTCTAAACAAGCCCCAATTTCAACATTTTATCAACAACTAAATTTTAGATTTTATTGTAATATCCCCGCTAGGGAACTCATAAGGAATCCGGTCTTAAGTACCAAAAACAAAACTAATAATTTTTTTTTATATATATAAAACTTTTCTAACATCTCATTGATTACATCTACAAATGAACATTTCCTTAAAGGTTCTCTTATTGAATTCTTTTACCAATATTAAAGCCATTGCACTTCATTACTTAACTGATTGAATTCATTTACGTTTTCTTCTACTTTTGCATACTTTAGAAATTAAGGAAAAGATAAGAATCATATTGCTTCACTCCTAACTAAATGAATATATCTTTTACTTTTCATTCCATTTCTAATTCTTCCTATCTACACATTGAATAACTAGCCTTTACAAAATATAATCAAGCTTTCATATTTTAAATCTTATTTTCCATTTCAAACATAGGAGAGATAAGGGAAATATTACTTTTTTCTTTATTACAACTTTTGAATCTTAAATGAACATCCATTGAAAACCCCTAAAGCTATCCCTCCTTGATTACATTGCCTTGTATTTTCAATTACAATTACAATTACATCAAATGGCCCGAAGGTTTACAAAGAGATATTTTACAGCTTGCATTGAAATACAAATAGTACATGGTACAAAATGAGAATCCTTTATCACTACATGAATCTGAATCAAATCCACGTCATGAAAAAAAAATAGTACCTCAAAAAAGATTTACCACCCAACCTTGTAAAATTGGTGAAGTTGCACCCCCTGTGCTAGGAGATAGAACCAAGGTACTCACAAGGCCTAAGGCAACCTAAGGTAATACAAACCATTTACTTAAAAGAAAAGACATAAAAAATATATTAACATACTATTCATAAAGGTTAGGTTTATAGCATACCATCTAGGTGAGTGTCATCACACAACCTGTACATTGGGATCCTCCTTGGAAACCATGTAACCCAGGTCCCCTTTTTATGTGAAGGATCTACCCTGGAAGTTTCCCATGGTCCCAGTACTCTAATAGGTTTATGTGGTTTTTCATTACATGTCTTTTATTATCTTTTGAATCTCCCCTTTCCCAAATTAATTATTTAAGTTATCACTTGATTACAAACTCACCTATAGGATCATCTGGAAAGCACTTTGGGTTCCAACACCTATGGTGAGACACTCACCTAGGGTACCTAGTCCCCTACCCAACACAAGCCAAAGAAACAAGATTACACATCCAATGGTCTTTATAATAGATCTAGGGAACTCTCATGTGCTCTTAGGCCCTCGGGATGAGTCCTAGCCTTAACACATGTATAAATACCTTCATGAAAGAATTTTAAGTAAAATAAACCTTATATACAACATAAAAAAACATCCTAAGAAAGTAAATGCCACTCAAATGTGTGAAAAGTTGCAAACTAGTGCCAAGAGCCATTTGTAGGAGTCATAGACCAAACCCCAAGCCTCAAAATGGCCAAACTAGACCCCTAGGATCCCATAAGTCCCATACAAGCATTCTCATAGGTCCATATGAGTACTCCCATAGGACCATATGAATATACACCCAGAATCATATGAGTAAACAAGTTCAGGGTTGTTTTCTCGTACGAGAGCTGTTATAAAAGCTCACAGAATTACCCGAAAATGAGAGTATAACTCAAATGAAGTATGGAGGGTTCCTGGGAAAGGTTCCATGAGGTATACCTAATTTAGGTACCTCAGTACCACATCCAAAACTCCTCTCCAACTCATCATATATCCCAAAAACAACGGATAATCAATAAACTAAGGAAAGAAAAACTAAAATCCACATATCTCCTAGGAAAGAGAAACTCCCTACATGTCTTCCTAAACATTCCTAACCTTTCCTAATATTCCATAAACTTCCCTAAACCACACATATTGAGACAAATACACCAAATAACATTCATAAGAACAATAAGAAGACTTCCAAGAATGGATTTGAACAAGAAATCTCAGACATATTCATATACACTTCTTGTATGCAATATCTTTTTACAGACAAATACAATCTATCTTATTCATAAAACCATAGTAATTTTAAAGTACATATGAACACATTATATATCTCATAAACACACACACACACACACACACACACACATAACAAGCATATAGGAAAGAAGGTGATTCTTACTGGTTCTAGATCCTACCTGGAGTCCTGCGGAGAATCCCTTCCAGAGTTGAGCACACCACAACAACCTTACAAGATTTGAGTGATGACTACCTTCCAAGATAATCTTCCTTCTAAGAACAATCCTCCTTCCTCCTCTAAGAATCTCCCAAAATCCCTCACTGAACCAGAATGATAATGCAAATACGAAAAAACCCCCAAAATAATCACTTCCAGAAAATTTCCTAAATTTCTCCAATCTCCCCAAACTCCTCATACTCCAATAATTTAATGAAAAAATATATGGTTGGAGGATTTTCTTTATGGGAAGCAACTACTCTAACTATTATAGTTGGTTGAAAATAAATTAAACAGTCCTCATAAATAAATTTAAAAGCTTTTATTATTTTTTTATTAATTTATCCTTCTAAAAAAGACCATAACTAGATAAGAAACACAAGATTTCTCAAATAACTCACAGAGCCCAACTAGAAATAAACTAGTCTAACTCCTAGGAGATCTCGAGTTCAAAACTCCTAGGTAGCTAGTTTTACCAAAAAGAGCCTTATTTTAATTTATTATTATTTTTATTTAATAGCCATCATTCAAAACATAAAAATACATTTACACTTAACAAGTAAAATGCATAGTTTATAACATTTATATATGCATAGATATATATGTGTGCACCCATATATACATATACTTATATAATATATATCCATTATATACTACAGATAAAAATACACATGTATATATATGTGTGTGTGTATAAAAAATTTAAAGACAAACAAAAAACATAAATCTCAAAACAAAAGTCATAACACAGAACACAAATCCCCAACTAAGGTGTCCTCCTAAAAAAGAATCTAAATCATCAGGAATTCCTTGAGAGTAACTTGGATAAATCTCCACACAGCAATAGTTCAAGTATTTTGAAGGCACACTCAGACCTGTGTAGCCAGGTGGATTCGATGCCTAGTACCTGCATCTTGAAACACCAACCGAGTACACCAACATGTATATATATGTGCACAAGTAGTGGAAAATAAGGAGGGAGAGTGCAACATCATGTGAATCTCCCATAGGAGTAACTACAACTTCCTCTCCTCATCCTACAAGAACATCAGATAGTGTAGTCAATAATGCATAGTGGGATTGGTAGGGTTAGCTCCATAATAACCATTTAAAACAAGAATAAATCATTTTCACCAATAGTACATTCCTACACATATATACATCATCTCATGCCAATTCATTTATTATTTCCATTAAATAGTTCTATGAACCAAATTTATATGCTCAAATGTCTCATCATGAAATTAAAATAAACAAAACATATAATCCAAAGTAATAAGGTAATGTTCCTATCAGTCCAAAACATAAGAGTACTAGGGTGGGCATTACATTTATTTTATTAAAAACTATATTTCTTTAATTTACTAATTTTCTACAAAAATTACAATCATAAAATATATTAAAAATTAAACATTTCATCAGTTTACATCATTTAAAAATTCTCAACATATATCCCATGTTTTAGTGATTCAATTTAAAAACCTAAACCAGTGTTGGCTTTTTTATATATAAAAGTGTGACATAACTTTGTATTTTTACCCTAAGTACCTAAGGCTTTGAGATGAAATTTTTATTGGGTGCTAGGATGGTGGAAAAGATGTGGGAAAATATGAATTAGGTTGCTAGGATCAAGCATAAATGGATATCAAATCTTGAAATCTCCAAAATGGGGCCTAATAGAGAATATAATTATGGGTGCTAACATTTAGGATGATACATTTATCCACAACTTTAGTTGGAGTATGAGAGAAATTCATGCTCATGTTAAAGTAGATAAGGTATTGCCTTACTATGGATCATGCAAAGAGAAAGTGTTACTACAAAATATGGCATTAATAGTCTAGCAAGTTGTGTTATGCTAGTCAACCCATCAAAATAAAGGGATTACTTATATGAATGATATTTTAATATGTTTTGTGTTTAAATCAAATATGTTCAATCGATTTTCATGTCACTAAGTATGAATTGTCAAGTCGTGAAAAAAAATATGAGTAGTTATGATGGAGAGAAAAATTATGTAGGTGAAAGTACTCGTGCTTAAGATTACACAATTCATCATCATTATGAGAAGGTTCACAAGCCAAAATTATGGATAGATAATTATAAATTTGGCTTAAGAAACTAATTAAATAGGTGAAATTACTCATCCTTAAGAAAATGAGAAGGTTGTCATTGTGTTTGGTGGGATGAAAACACTGTCTTTTCAGCAGGGATTTGATACCTAAATAGACAATGTCATTCTTGGAATGGTTAACTATTTAGAAAACTCATAATTGCCTGAAGTGGATTAAATTTCCTATCAAAATAAATGCTCCAAATCAGGTATATGCACTTCAAGCTCCACATAATGAATCCATGCCTTACACGTTTGGTAATTTGCATTCACTTTAGAATAGAGAACACATAAAGATTGTGAAAGGGGGTTTTAGAAATAGTGGTAGTTTTTTATACGTAATTTATTGAAATAAATTTACTAAAAATAGGGTGAAAGTGCTTGATTTGATTTATTTACAGAGTATCATTATTGATTGAATCTCGATACGAAATGAACTTTTCATTATGATAGGTAGTAGCAGAAAACATGGTGGAAATTCCCAATTATAAGATTTGATGTTGATAGGTATCACAATCATTCTAAACCATTATCTAAAGACCATTTAGTAATAGTTATTTTTAGGTGTGAGACAACTTCTGCTTGCAAGCAACCTCAAAGGGAAAGCCTATTAACTAATTATAAAAAAAAAGTTAAATAAAAATCACAAATAATATATTTATCTTTGATAAACTAAAATAGCAAACATGAACATTACTAAAATATTAAAAAAAATTAATTAAAAAGTAACAATATTTATTAATTTTTAAGTATTGTTAAAGATTCAAATATAATTAGAAATTACAAAATAAAGAATAAAAACAATAGTAATAAAAAATTATGAGAATATTAAATTGGTAGATCAAAGATGAAAATTAGTTAACAATTGTATTAGTATTAATTATTAGAAAGATTAAAATTAAAAATTAAAATGATAATACAATTGATAGTTATATTAAGAAAATAATAAAACTAATATTTCTATTAACAAATCATATCACCATAATAATAATAATTTATTTACTAAATATATTATTACAAATTTTAAAAGATTTACAATTAAAATACAACTCAAACTAAAAATAAACTAAATGATGTTATTCTATTTTATAATACCTAATTAAAAATATACCAATATAATAAATGATCCATTTAATATTAAATTTAAACAACTTATTTAGTAAATATATTATTATAAATTTCTAAAGATTAAAACTAAAGCACAACTAAAACTAAAAATAAACTAAATGGCACATTAAAATAGAACAAAAAAGAGAAAACATTATTTTTAAGTTCCAAACAAAAAAATAGAGCGTCTTAAAATAGAAAAAAAAAAAAAAAAAGCACGAGAGAATTTGTTTGTAAATTTCACATTCATTTCAAAAATTTAAATTCAACAATATGAGTTGGACTCTCTAGCTTGTAAAACCATTCTTGAGAGGGGTTGCACAACCAGATTCAATAGAAAAATCATTCTTGAGACGAATTGGATCCACCGGATTCATCTAAAGTCCTAGCTGGCGTGTAAAGAAGAATCTACAATAAGGTATGCCTCAGAATTGACGATGACGACAAAATCTCTTGCCAAATCTTCAGAGATAAATTATTTTCAAATGATATTGACTAAATTTAATTTCACTTGGACGATAGTGTGATCCTAATCCTAATACTTCACATATATTTATTAACAAAGTCTCAATAAGTTGGGAAACATGTCTTAAAGGTTATGTATTGTACAAAATGTGGCATTGTTGTACATGAATTTAATGAAAAGCATTGTCAAGGATTAAAAATATTGCTAGTATAGTTGTACCGAACAATTAACAGAGAGAAATCATTCTTAAAATATCTTAATTGAATTTGATTTCACTTGTATAGTAGTGTGATTCTAATCCTAATACTTCACAAATATTTATCAACAAAGTCTTAATAAGTTTGGAAATGTGTCTTATACATTGTGTATTCTATAAAATGTGGCATTGTTACAAATGATTTTAGTAAAAAGCATTGTCAAGAATTAAAAGTCATGTTTGTATAGTTGTATAGAAAAATGAAGAGGATGACTTGGATTTCCTAAAACAATGTAACTAGAAAAGTGATTCCCATTCTTTCAAAATACAAATAGAAAAATTTCTCTTGATAAACTCAAATAAGACAAAATGACTTGATATATAATTTTAAACAGGATAGTGTCTTACACATTTCTTTACAAATGGCTTGGTTGGATAAGATGGGTGATATCAACCACCTCCATGTATATACAACAACCCTTTCAAAAGATCCAAGCCATAGACCCCAACAAAACTTTTTATCAAAAGAATCATATTCATAAAACTTATCTTCCTTTGATAATTCCCTCGTATATGCATCTAGGAGGAACAATAATAAAAAAATCAAGGGAAAATCTCAAATTTAAAACTAAGAGTCTTTCCAAATAGGATCAAACAAATTATAAAACCCTTTCTTTTATATTTTGGCTAGCATATTGTAGTAATAGGTGACGAGAAGCCAACTTGTGTGGGAAAAATCTTTGCAACCTTTACATTCCAAAGATGGATGGTGCCATCTTAACCACATGGTTACATTAAAACAAAGTCAAAATCATTATATTGTTCTCAGATGTTCATTCCCATTACCATGTGTTTGTAACAGTTGAACAAATATTTTTTATTTACATGAATTTATTAACTCTCTATTGTAGCCTCACATAAAGAAAACATGCAAATGCCTGTCAAATTTTTAAAAAATAGTTAAATATTTACAACCAAATTTGCTTCTACTATATGAAGCCTCTCTTCTTAATAAATAAGTAGACTTGTTCATGAATAAATTTTATTTCATCTTGGATGGGGAATAATGCTATCACATGGAAAACTTCTTGGTAAATAGTACATCAGAACTAATTTTCTAAATAAAAAAACATGCTAATAATTATTACTTTTAATTGTGAGTGAAAATTCTTTGTGTAGGTTTTGTAAGCATTCCTCACTAAGGATGACACTTGCATTTTCTCCATCATGATTTTAACATTCAGTTATAGATAGAAGAAATTAGGGACAGTATTTGGAAAGGGCTTTGTAAGATAGACGGGGGAATGTGCCTCATCTGGGGAAGAGCTTCTAGGTGTTTGTAGCTTGTATGATTTGTTTATTTGTACAGATAAGTTGAATATATTTATCTATTTTGATTGATATGTTGAAAATTTTAGTATTTATGTTTCATAGGGGGAAACAAGAAATATGTACATAAAACTCCCCTTGTACATGTACCGTTTCAATTTAGTGTCTAGATGAACCATCTACAACATCTTGAGGTATAGATCCATCCTCCACAAACTCATCTTTCTTTTCCTCTAACTTTTTAACTAATCTTGAGAAGGGGATAATGTATTTAAACTTTCTCAAATATTTATAATAATTATAAAAACTTAACAAAAAAAAGAATCAATAACATGCATACCATAACACGGTGATTTATGTAAGGAAAACCCTTTCAAGAGAGAGACTACACTCCAAAGTCCACCGAATACACACTAGTACATTTGACCTCATTTTTATACCGAAAATTTTGACCATCAATTATAAAGGTTTAGGTTGGTCGGATTATAGAAGGAAAACTTTCTTTTTTTTTAATCCATGCCCATGTTGGTCGAAAGTTCGACCAATACCATGTAGGTCAAAATTTTGACCAACACAGGCATAACTTTAAAAAGAAAAAAGATTTCATATCTCATTTCATTATTTGGTTTTAACTTGGAGCGCGCAAAGGAGGAGCGCCTGCGAGGGTTTTAACTATTATTTGGTGTGATTTGTGGGAGGACCGCCTGCGAGCTAGGGTTGCCACTAATATTTTGTGTAAAAGGAGGACCGCCTACAGGTTGCCACTGTTCTTTGGTGTAAAAGGAGGACCGTTTGTAGGTTACCATTTTTATTTGGTGTAAAAGGAGGACCGCCTGTGGGTTGCCACTATTATTTGGTGTAAAAGGAGGACCACCTATGAGGGTTGCCACTATTATTTTGGTGTAAAAGGAGGAGCACCTGTGAGGGTTGCCACTGTTATTTGGTGTAAAAGGAGGACCGCCTATAAGGATTTCCTTACTCTACATTTGTTTGGCATTATTTTATGCTTCTATGCTAATGGTACTTGTTGGTTATCTACTTAGGGCCCATGAGCAATGTGCCAGGGCATCACGTATTCTGTATTTGCTGGCACATTTTTTATCACTGTATAAGTGTTTGAGATTTTGATCTTTGTTTTGATTCCTTACGAATTACTGCATCATGTTACAGTGTAAAATCTTATACATTTCACAATTTAATAATGAGAGGAAAATTTAATCAAATTTGTTTATATAGGATTCCTACATACAAAATCCCCAAATTATCCTCTAAACCCTCCTTAAACTAGGGCCTACTCAATGTATGCCTTATAAACCCAATATCAACCAAAAAAATGTTGGTTCACCATATATCCAACATATACTAACTATTTCTACTGTAAAAAGGTACCCTCCTTATGGTAGATTATCTACCGCAATACATTAGCCTCTAATTTTGGTGTTCCTTCAACCAATATGCATATAGTGATCACCAATTCTTTACATCCATGGAATGATCATGGAATCATCATGAAACTCAAAACAGTTAAGGAAAAACTCAAATTTAATACGATGTTAGCAAATTCAGAGAAAAAATAATCTACAATAGTTTCTTAAATCATGAAAATTGCTTCCATTGATACTTATTAATGTTCATTAACCATTCAAGAACTATGAAATATAGAAAATCAAACTACCATAAGGAAATTTTCATAAATTGGTTACTTTTATTATTTCCAAACAACACAGTTTGTACAAAATGCTTCCTCCTCCATACTATTCTTTCCTTATGCCTTGACCAGGCTATATAAGGTGTATGAAAAATTTTCCAACCAATTCCAATAAGTTCCCTTTGTTTACAAATGCATTTAAGACTTTCAACAAGCTTTCCCTTCTAATTGACACTAGTCGTTAGGATTTAAATATTTGAATATTTTAAACTATATTCAAATAAACTCCTATAGACCTATAACTTTAGCATGGGTCATTTTGTGATCTTATTACATCATCAAAATCTCTAAAATCCTAACTAAGAAACCTATGCATCATGTTTCCCTATTACATGAATTTGGTCCTATGGTCCTTCCCAGGACCATCAGGACATTTTCCAATATTTACTAGAAGAAAGCACAATGCCATTATGTAAATAGCTAGATGCATAATTCATGTCAAGTATGTGGATGTTAAGTTCCAAGGAGAAGTGGCTTCCTATTTCATACACATCATCAACTAAATAGTAAATAGTGACTTGAGTTCTCAAAGGGTGTACTCCAAATGAAGGTTTGATGAAAGAAAAGTCAAATATTCCTCATCTCTTAGTGTTCGGATATGATGCCTAGGCATACATTCCTTATAAAATTCATCACAAGCTGGCATCTAAGTTGGAATTGCATTCCATCAAATATAATGATGATTCCAAGGACTATCATTTATATAATTGTTCATCCAGGTAATCTTTATAAAGAGAGATGTCTTCCATGACAATATCTCTCTTATACTTCCACCAAGCCACTTCCAGATTTTCTTTCACCTAAGAATTCTTACACTTATGTGACTTTGTCCCTGTTCCATCCCTTGCTTGCAATAGATGCTCCTACCAATCAACTTTGATCATCTTTCCCTATATTCCCAGTTATGTAGATGGCATCTACAATACCCAATTTTTACTTCCAAAAGATGTTTACTCTAGCAAAGATTCTTGAGGCGATAAATGAGATAGATCCACAGTCCACCACATTCCATAAGATCAAGTGATTTGGAAGCATTTTTATGGCATTTTTTTATGTTTCTATGCTATTGGTACTTGTTGGTTACCTACTTAGGGCCCGTGAGAAATGTGCCAGGGCATCATGTATTGTGTATTTGCTAGCACATTTTTTATCACTGTATAAGTGTTTGAGATTTTGATCTCTGTTTATATACATCTCTGCTATTACATTCATGAGGTACTTATTATGTTCTTCACATTACATGAAGCTAGGGAATCTTTATGTAATTATTCCACTTTCTAGTTTACACATAATTTTATCTTTTTCCAAGAAAAAGTTGTTTAACTTATGATCACATTATTGAAAATTTATCTGCATCATCACACCTCTGAAAATTGATCTAATGGACTGGCAACATGCTAAATAAGTAAAAGTTCTTATTCATGTGTTCACTAATACCTTCAAGTTACAATTAAACATCTTCCAACTCTTTTATCTTCTCATTAGATGCTTGTTTTCTGTCCAAAAAAATCATTACTTCTAAACTATCCCAACTTGGTCTTTATACATATAGACCACGTGAAAAAAATGCTTTTAAGGTGCTTGGCTTATTAGGATGGCATTGGAGAAAATAAAGGGCATCTATGCCATATTTTTTGATCTTTTAAGAGTGCACCCTCATGAATGCCTCTAATATCTTACTCGTTACTGACTATTCATCAGACATCTTGAATTATAAAGAATCTTATTTCTATGACATTGTCACCAACATTACACTTCATGAAGTCTACAAAGTAATGTATTTGTTATCTCAAAATTGCCTAGTATGATACACATCACATTCCTCTCAAAAGAACCTATGGAATTGTCACTTGTTTTCCATTCTTACACTTATGAATCTTAATTTGAACTCTCCTTGTAACCATGATCCTTTGAATTGACCTGAAACATTATTTATGTTCTTTGCATAGTGACATAAGAGCATGCATATCATCTATATTTGGCCATCTCCTTGCATAGCTCATGATATTTCATTATCTGTGTTGCTTTCATACTCTTTCATTGTGAAATCCATTCCTCATAGTGCTCACTGACATAAGGTCTCATGACTGTGGTATCACTTCGTGTTGATCATGCCACATTTTTTATGAATTTCTACTCATGCTATGGGATGTATTCTTTTGCTTAATGAATCTATTTATAAGATAACTAACTACCCTTGCATTCCACTTGTACTTAAGACTAACCTTGTCACATTTTCTTAAGTATTTTATATATTCACAAGACTTCTCTAACCCATATTAAGACTATCATCTATGCTTCTTTTAATGAATTCCCTAAAAAAAACTAAAAGTCTTATGATTGTTTATAATAACTTCTATCACAAGATTACTAGAGATTGAAAATGATAAATTCAGTATTTCATTGTGACAATATGTATGTTCCTTTTTGTGGAAATTATAATCAGTGAATGAGAATACAAAATACTACTCCCATAGAGCCAAATCTGTCATGTAAATCTCTACAAGTAATATTCTGACTATTCTATTGAAAACTGTTTATTTTTATGGTTGATATGGGTCCAAATGATTGCTATGGTATGATGTTGCATGTCATTGGAGTTATGAATAGTTTTGTGCAGGTTTGAAAGCATTTTTGGGTCCTCTGGATGTGGTTGTCCATGTACAGTTAGGGTATACATCAGTCAGATTAGATAGATGCAAAGATTGGATTTAAGATTGTTTCCTTTTCATGCATAATGAGTATGTTAGAATGGTTGTTTTTTATCAAGTTTAATCCATTCATGAGTGTCTAAGGGTGTAGAGGAAGTTGGTGTGTTGAAACAAAACCAACAGTGATTGTTCCTATATAGTGCACCAATGAAATACCATGAGGACAGGGTAATGAGATAGTGCTTAATGTTTTCCATGAATGGAAGGGAGTTGTGAAGGATGGATTTTCATTATGTTATATGTAAAATGTTCTTGAATTTAGGGTAGATAGTGAAGTGGAAGAACATTCTCAGATTGCTTGGATAGCCCGGTTTAAGGGTCACTAGACTATGTCATCAATGATGATAGAATTCATTACAGTTGCAGGAACTCTTGTAATTGCCCAAATGCTATTTCATACTTCTCTTATATAATACAATATACCACTACCATTATGCAATTCTTTTAAATGAGAAGTAAGGAATGGAAAAATCAAGGATTAAACTATCTTAGTAGCAAATATGGTGATAGCTTAGGCATTCAATACATGTCACCTTTAAAATTATGTATAGTGACTTTGCATAATAAAACTTTATATGGTTTTCATTGAATACAGCTCTCAGCCTATTTCATACCTTGATATAGCTCTCAGCGTATACCATTCACATTTTATTTTTTTTCCAAGCACATTTGATCTATTGAGCTTTTCAACCCACTGGGTATGCTCTTGGGTCTAAGATTATACATTTCATGTAGCACTTGTATAGAGAAAAGGGAAGTTTATACATATGTAAGGCTTCTAAAAACCAATACATTTTCAAGAACTTTGACAATCTATCCCATAATCATGTACTCTATACAAGGAACTATCTCCTCAACTATTACTCATCAGGTGAAATGAGTAGTTGCCAATGGTTCCCATGATGTTTGACAACTTGTAGGGAAAATGAAACTGTAACTATAGGATTTTTGTGGAGTTGTCTCTTACATGTATCTAATTGTATCCTAGAGAAATTTAGAGTGGTTAAAAAGATGAAGTATGGATTCACTTTTATGATTGGTGTAATAGATACTTATGCAATCATTTTCCCTATGTAGGTTGTAGCTCCTAGAGAAAGGCCATCTGGAAGCTTTAGAGGAAATAATTTGTACTAGGTATGGAATCACCTCCACTACAATGCCAAATTTTGATGTGTTATTATCTTCAATTGCAAGTTTCTTTTGTAAAAATATATTGTATATCTTTACAGACTAGACAATGTGACTGTACAACTCCAAAATATATTCTCTATAATCTCTAATTACAAACTAAAGTGTAAATTGAAGTAAATTCCTCCATGGATAAAATTCCAACCCTTGTCTACTAATTACAATACTTACCTTTATAGTTCACGTGACTTCCCTAGGGATCTATTAGAACTAAAATAAAAATTTTATATGCTAGTTGGCCAACTATGCCTAGTCAACCAACTAGGAGACATGTCTTTTGGGAGGTAAAGACTCATATAAAGGAAAGATGAAACTCTTCATCCAATGAAAAAAAAAAAAATTCAACACAAACATCTATGAATTATATCCAGACAGTAGCGGACTATATATAGGTAGCAATGAATTAGATGTAATTGCTTCAACTTCACATTCTTGATTTACTTCAGCATCAAGAATAATATCCATAGATTCAGTAGTCTAGTGAGGAGATTTGTGTAACTCCCAAAATAATAATAACTCCCAAAATACTTATCCTTTTGAATATTTCATGGCCTAGTGAGCATGCTTTGTGTGTGTATTTGTAAATTTTGTATAATCTTATAATATATTTTTTTTATTATATACAAGATACTACTAATGTGTGTATGTTTACATTTTGTATATTTATAGCCTGTGAAGAAAGTCCACACCTGGCAATATGAACCCAAAACAAAATAATGAGACAATTGCTAGATTGTGGTCTCAGTTCCAAAGAAAAGATGTTAATAAATGTAATTGTCCTTGCAAAAAGTGTAAGGGCTTAAAGAATCGAAGAATTCTAATCAAAACATCCCAGAGTCATTGTAGGCAACATAGTCACATTGAAGGGGGCACAATTTTTATCGATTGGTGAATTTGGATGTCCAATTGGAGGAGCATGGAGGTGTGAATATCTAAGCCGACAATAAAAACTCCCATGGAAGAAGATGATCTTTTGGTAGAGAACACAATTGAAGACTATGGTATTGGCATAGTTGATAATGTGCCATAGGACATGATTGAAGAAGATGGTATTGGCATAGTTGATCAAGATCATCATGATGATGGTACTAGCGCATCTGCTAATGATGATGAAGATGGTCTTGATATAGCTATACTTGAGAAGGCATACGAGCCCCTATACCAAGGCTTCCAAATAACTCTTCTCTCTGCTATAGTGTTGGTGGTGAACTTGAAGGTTATGAATGGTTTATCCAATGTAGAAATGTCGCATATGCTAAGGTATACCATTTTTGTCATCTTCAATGTTAGCATACCATTACAATTCATTATATTAACAATTCATATTTGTTGTTGTGGTTTGATAGGTGAGTTTTTGTTACCACCATCAAACATTCTACCTCATTCATACCGAGAATTATCTACCATTATGAATCAAATTGGAATGAAGTATCAGACAATACATGCATGTCCCAATGATCACATTCTATATCATAAACAACATGAATTTGCAATAGATGCCCTGATTGTCATATTAGTAGATATCGGTCAGATCAAATAACAAAAAAGGTTCCTCACAAGGTTCTTCGGTACATTCCCATTATTCTACGACTTCATAAATGATTATTTAGGTTCACTAGCTTGGCACAATTTATGGATTACCATGCATGCAATAGAAGTCAAGATGACATTATGCAAATGCCTATGGATGGTTCTACATTTTAAGATATAGAAACAACATGGCCACACTTAAAAGAAGAACCTCTTAATCTCAAGATTTCAGTGGCAGCAGACGGTGTCAATCCATTTGGAGATATGAGATCTGTTTACTCGGTGTGGCTTTTTTTTTTATTAACAATAACATTCCTCCTTGGATATCCATAAAGAGGGAGCACATAATGTTGTCATTGATTGTATCAGGTATTTTTTCATTTAATAGTTATGTAAATTAATTTATAAACACTGCATCAAGATGGTCATAATAATTATGTAATGTTTTTATTCATTCAACTAGGTAAGTACCACGTTAAAGATATGAACATGTATATTGAGCCCCTTGTTGATGAGTTGTTGATTTTATGGAATGAGGTCACTATGTATGAAATCTCTAGACCAATAGGACAAAGAAAATTTCAATTCCATGTAATGCTTGTATGGACAATACATGATTCACCTAGGCTAACTCATTTTTGCGGTATGTTATATATTCATGTTAAGGTCACGTATTTTTGGTATGTTATAGTGCTTACACATTATTGCTATATGTTTAAGTTGTGCATGATAATTGTACATGATCCAATTGTATGGTATCTTTTAGGTCTTCAGACAAAGGGTAAATTTGCATGTCCAGTTTTTAGTCCGAAGATGAAATCTCATCATTCAGGAAGTTTAGGAAAGTAGGTGTTTGATGAGTTTAGGTACTTTCTCCACAATAATCATAAGTATCGAACTATCGAAAAACATATTTTTAATGGGAAAGAAGAGACAACATCAAGGCCATGAAGAATGACACCTCATCTATGGAAGTTAGAATATAATAGACTAAATCACCAAGGTAATATCATTCCATCTAATGATTTTTGTTTGAAATTTATATTTTGATAGTCTTTTATTTACTAATGATGTTATTGATGCTCATGAAGGTCATCAAGGCATCAATGACCAACTTCCTAGAGGAATAAAAAGTTATCCTAGTCAATTTAGTAGGCTTTCGTACTACAAGGATCTCTCAATCATGCATTTGTTTGATGCTATGCATATTGGAAAGAATGTAACAGAGACACTATGGAAAATATTGGATGGAAGGCGTGACAAAGAAAAAATTGCCAAAATTTGTAATGGCATTCATGAATCCAATCATGCACTAAAAACTTTCATTGAATCAAATAGCAATGGAGACCGCATAAATATGAGTGCCCTTCCTTGGTTATTAACTGAGCAACAAAGTGATGCATTAAAAGAAGTCATAAAAAAAACAAAATTTCCAACAAGATTTGCTACAAATATAAGCAGTCTTGTATCAAAGAAAGGTGATTTTGGGCCAGGGTTGAAAACACATGATTGGCATACATTTGTCAAGGTAAGTCATGTTCTCTATTTACAATATATTTGTAAAATTGCATGTAATTTTTATTGTATTATTTTACAATATATTGAAAAGATCATTTTTTAATCATTGCAGTACGACCTACCTCTATCCCTCCCAAACCAGTTTGACAACAGTATTAAACAAGTTATATATGATCTTGGAGAATACATGAGGTTATAAGTGTTATTTCTTAGACTTGTACAGATATTATATTTATGACTTGCTTTATTTTTTATGTAATTTATTGTATATTTTTATCTAAAATCTTGTTTATATGTTCTTGCGAGTTGAATCTCTTTTAGGTGGTTATCATCTAAAGAAATTGATTAAAAAGATATAAAATATTGGAAGAGAAAAATTCTCCAGCTTATGTGTGAAATGCAAAAGTGTCTACCTCCAACTTTTTTCAATGCTCAAGAACACTGCCTCAACATCAAGTTGAGGAGATTGAATTGCGTGGACCTGTACAAACTAGGTCAATGTGGATCGTTGAGAGGCACTTGAAATTTATGAAAGGCTTGGTTTGACAAAGAGCACATCCTGAGGGTTCTATGGTGGAGGGATATATGGTATACCAGACCATGGTGTACATTGATGAATATCTTCCCAAGTTTGGAGCAAATATCCATGTAGATCGCATTTTGGATCCCAACTCTATTAACAAATTCAAAGGGGAGTACTTGATGGGGAAAGGTAGATTGAGGAAAGTGAGAGATAATTATACGATGTTATTGTATTTTATTAATTCTTATAGATTTTCAATATAAGTTGTTTCTAAGCGGTCTATTTGTTTTCTTTACAGTTGGTTGTGAGTGGGATGCACTACATTTATATATTGCAAACAATCTTGATTGGATGACGATATGGACTCAAAAATCTCAAGAAAATGGTCTCTCATTAACATGGGATGGTGTTACATCATTAATTAAATAAGCTCATCATAATAGAGATCCCAATGTTACGCCAATGGTACTTGATCTAGCATATGGTTTAAGAGGTAGAAAGGTACGTATAAGTTTACTAACCATGACCCATAAGTTTAATATCAACTCACGGATCAATGCAAATAATCTTGACATGTTTGAATAATTGCAGATCAAACACCACAAAGCTATATACTACCATGGCCATAAATTTCACATAAAAAAGTTAGATGACACTAAGAATACTTGTGATTCTGAGATAAGTGCAGTCTTCGAGGTCACTAATATTTCATCTAAAAATGACATACATCCTCAACAATCTAAAAATTGATACTATGGTATTCTGGATGATATACTTGAGTGTGACTTTAATTCATTCAAATTAGTTCTATTTGTTGTCAAATGGTACAGGCTATAGCTAAATCAAAATGATCTTGATAGGACTATTATTGAATGTGATAGTGGATTTACAATGATTAATACAAGGTCATTTGAGCCAGTTGGAGATGAGCCCTATGTTCTTCCAAGCCAATGTGAGAAAGTGTTTTACTTTTCCGTTCCACATAAACCGGGTTGGTCATTTGTTGTTAGACATGATCCAAGAGGAAGGTCGGTATAGTATAATGTGATGTGTAGTACCTTCATATTTTACTTTCAATTTTTCAGATGCCATACTCTTTTAGGCCACATTGTTGTGTGCAGATTTTATTATGTTAGTGACTATCGATGATCTGGATTATGTTTTGATTATGTCATGTTTGGTTATTGATATATTATGTTGAGATGTTTCATGTTTCAGTTGGTTTATGATGTACTTACCCCATACTAGCATGTGTATGGTGTTCATATGTATGTATCTATTTTATGTGTCTTTATGGTATAGGGCAGAGGCGTAGTTACTCGCTTTTTCGAGATCCACATGACTAACCGTACCCTATCATTGCTTGTTATATGATGTATGTACATGCTTTGTTTTGTGATGATAGGTTCATAGGTACAAGGCATTGTCTTCCCTGAATTGGCAAGAGTGAGCGTGCCCATAAATACTCATCCCAATGGTAAAGAGGGGAGATGATAGATGGACCCAAAACCCAATCCTTAGCCTATTTATCCTGATTATCAGATAAGTGTTTGTTGACTACCCTATCTAGATTTGTCAAGGTGACAGTTCGCGATACCCTTCTTTGAATCTGCATGTTTGTTGGTTGATCTTGATTTATTGCTATTTGCATATGTGGTTTTCCATTATTATGGAATTTAATATTAAAATTGGAAAATAATATTAAATTTATTTCCTAAGTTATTTTATGATTATTAAGTAATTAAAAATCAAATATTAGGATATTTGATATTAATTAATTAATTGGGTGAAAATATATTTGAATTGTCCATTAGTTATTTAATTAATATATATTGCATGATTTAATGATGTTGAAATATTAAATTTATTTAATAATAGATTTTATTATTAGCATGTGTTATATTAAGTTTGAATATGTTATTTTTCAAAAAGGAGTCAAATTGTCTTTTGGAGATTAATATGAGTTGTGCATAAAAATATTTATTTTTAATTAATAAATAGGAATTTCTCTCAACAAAGTGGGAGAGTTTGATTAGGAGTCCTTGTGTGAGTCATCTTGGGTTTTGCTTGTTTAGTGGAGATTAATCCCTAATAGGGGGATTTTGCATTCATTTGGAGTTAATAAGTTTTTGGAGAGAAATTTTGGACAGAGCTTTCGGGAGTTTTATGTTTTCTTTGTGTTCTTGAGCTTGTGGAGATTGTGCATGAATTCTGGGTGAAGATTGCTTGCTTTGGATTTGGGAATTTCTTGCACTATGACTCAGAACCTGCAGGTTGAGATTTTTTGTTGACAGTTCTGGGATTGTATTCATCTCACAGGCATTCTATCTCAGTATCTAGCATTGGATTGAGGTAGGGTTTGTTTTAATCTTCCTGTAATTTCATTTATAAAAAATTTTATTATATAGATGTGCTTGATTTGATTTAAGGATGCAAATCTATTTTCAATTATGCTTCATTATGGGTATTAGGAAACCCTTTGTATTATGCCTTTTATTTTATTTTGTGACTTGGCATAGTAATGTTATACTGCTGAAATTTTTGGGGAAAAATTCATCCTAGGGCACTTAGAAAATGAAAAATTAAAATCTCTATAGTTAGTTCTATAGTATGAATGAATTAAATTAATGGGTTGTCTTCAAAAATTCAATTTGGATGAAAAAATTCCATTTTGTGTAAAAAAAGTCCCTCTCTATCAAAAATATATACAGTAAAAAAAATTACTGGTAAAAGACAAAATTAACCTCCTTTGTTTTAATTGGTTGAGTGTTTATTCAATGTTATTAGGAGGGGAAAAGACAGCATAAGGGAAAAATAATTTATGCTACCAAAAATTTGTAGTTTCCCCATATTTCCATTTCTGGAAATAAAATGTACAAGTCTTTATTTCCGTTTTCAAAAATAGACCTATCCCTGTCAAAAATAAACAAAAATTAACAAGTTAATTTTTGTATAAAAAAAAATATATTAGTTTGGTTATAATATATATATTTTTGTATGTTTTAAAAAAAAAATTTGTGATATGACATTTTTATTGGTTTGAAAAGAAATATTAAAAAAATAAAAAATTTGGAAGGGAGGGCACGGGTCCCAACCCCATACCCCCACCTTCTCCCTCAGCAGTCGTGGCCGCCTACCAGTGGTACCACATACCGTCGACAGAGCCTGGCTCTACCGACGGCACAGTGTGTCATGCGGTGGGGACAGATCGCCAGTGGGCATGGTACCCACAGTGGGCCCCCCACTTTATGAGTTGTCTTTTTTATTTAATGCGATTTTCTTTTAATTAATTTTTATTAATATTTGTTAATAGAATTTTTATATTGTTATATATAAAAATTTGTTTTTTTAAAAAAAAATTGTTATTATATTAAATTTGATATTATAAATTTGTTATTAATGAATTTGTTAATTAGTTTAATAAATTTTTATTAAGGAATTTTATTTGTTATGTTAAGCTTTGATGTTTAATAGTTATTTAATAATAAATTTTTATTAAATAATTTATTTATTATGGGTTTATATAAAGATTCTATTTTCTTAAATAGAATTAATTTTGTTGATAATTTTTATTAGTAATTTATTATTAATGGATAATAATAAATTCTATTAGCAATTTTATTTAATATAGGTAAAATATGTTATTAATTATTATTTAAATAATTATTGCTTTATTGGAAAATATTCAACGTTGTTAAACCTTGTGTCTTTTGGGCAATAAGATTAGGTTTAATTAATTGATAGAATTTTGGTTATTTATCTAGTTATGGCTTAAGTATGAACAGTGTTATGTGATGCATTTATGTATACAATTTGGACTTTTATTTAATGGTGAAAACGTATAAATTATCTTTTCATCTGTATATGCATTATTTTCTACTGAAATTGGTTGTTCATTCAATATGATTTTTTATCTTTCGTAGATGTTGGGTTTGTCAGTTTTATGGGGACTAGATGACCTAGGAAAGACAGAGGCTTGGAAATTATCTTTTAATCATGATGTTTATCATGTTTGGCGTGAGTGTGATCTGTTTTGTTCCAGATGCTTTATAGGCTCTTGTTGTGTTATGTGAATTCATTGAATATGTTATGTAGTCAATCCGGGTTTCTATGATGATTCTAGACGTGTGACTACCTGTTTTATCTGAGTTTAGATCTAGGAGAAGATCTATGAGCCTAGGGTATTTTACCTATATATGTG
This sequence comes from Chamaecyparis obtusa, assembly GCA_027943335.1. Taxonomy (NCBI): domain Eukaryota; kingdom Viridiplantae; phylum Streptophyta; class Pinopsida; order Cupressales; family Cupressaceae; genus Chamaecyparis; species Chamaecyparis obtusa. Next base: position 97,806 of record BSBK01007948.1, read on the forward strand.
TTAGGAGGTGGCTTGCAATAAGTGCCAGGGCCCACAAATGGCTGCCAGGATCACTTATTGTAAGTTATTATAATCAAGTGATAACCTAAAATAACATTGAGAGATATTAAAATGAACCTAATAAGATAGTTTCCTCTCCCATGCTTGAGTGCTAGTACAGATTGAGATGAGGATGAGATGATGCTTGCTTCCTATTGAGGTGAGTGTTCTAGCATAGTTAGTGGCTTCGTTAGTACAAGAAGTCATTGATTCCGTGTATGGTCACTTGAGTGCCAGGATCAAGAGAGATTACCAAGATGAGACTCGAGGGTTAGACGTACATGATGACACCTTCCTACACATAGTCTAGTTATCCTACATGTGTCAGTTGCCTCTGGAATGGTGAGTCATACCTTTCACTACTTTGGTTGACCTTGAGTTAGTAAGCTATCAGGATTCCTTCCCTAGTGGTATTTCCTGGTTTGACTTGATTATCTATTTGGGGTCTGATGTTATCTCCTCAGCACGGTGGGGTAGACCTTAATGGTTCTACACAGATGGGTGGTAGTGATTCTTTACCATTTGAGATTCAACGTCCTGGTGTCGGTGCTTGTTGGTGTCTTACAATTGGATTCCTTATGTTACTTCATCTTTGTTGTTCCTTATTTATGTATTCTTTATTGTAAAACTTGTATTAGAGTTTCGCATGTGATACCTAATCTGGATATTGTAATTTAGTTGTTAGAGTGATTACGGCATACCCTTCGACATGTGCAGTGGATGTATGTTTATTAGGATTTATGATTATTCATGAGATGTAATCATTTTTATGTAATTGTTGTATTTAATTTATTGAATCATTTGTTGATGTGATTTAATGAGTTATGTTAGAAAGTAATACTACGTCATGGGACCCATTAGTTTTGTAACCTATGTATGTGATGTGTGTTATGTGAGATAATGGTTAATGTATTCATGTGATTGTATATCTTAATTGTAAACTTTAGGGAAAAAAATTATTCACCTAAACTTAGTATCATGTTCTAGGTTAGTTTCTTTTGGGTTCCTTGTGGGGCATTACATTTGGTATCAAAGCGAAGTTTCTACACTGGGAACTCTGGGTATGTACGCTCATTAGGTTTTCTGTGTGTAGTTTAAACTTGAAACAAAACTTAGACATATAACATATCTATTTTTAGACTATTGCTTTGTTATCATCTTGTCTTGGTTTATGTTTTGATTTATGTTGTGAGAATTTGTTGATTTCTTTATGTTGCAGGAATCATGCATGAAACTAGAGCAGCTAGAGGCAAAGGTAGAGGTAGATCTGGCAGACGTGGAAGGGGAAGGCAACCTAGCCCCTCCACTAGTGTTGAGCAAGTTAGTAACTACCATCAGTCGAGAGATGAACATGGTGGTGAGCAACAGGGAGAATCTGATGGGCAAGATACTAGACAACTCCTTCAGGCAATCCTTGCTCATCTCGGTCCTGATCAGGATAGAGCAGATCAGGAAGGTTCACATCATTCCCAGAGGAATGAAGGAGAGAGAGAGAGGGAAAGATCCAGGAGTCCTCTTAAGAGGAAATTTATTGTGGATCCTTCAGTGGTAGCAGCAAACCATATGCAGGATCTTATGAGGGGATGGCCTATTCCCTTTGATGGGAAGGGTACAGGTCTTGAGGCTGAGACATGGTTGATAGCCTTGGAGCAAAGTTTTTCCATGCACCCATTTAGCAGCAACACCAGAGCTAGATATGCTGTGACATAGCTCATAGATTTTGCAGCAGTATGGTGGAAAATTGAGGAAGAGAAGCTGGGTCTTTGAATAGACATAGTTACATGGGAATTGTTCTTGAAACATTTTCGAGAACATTTCTTATCTGATCAATGGAGGAAACAAAGACCCAATGAGTTTCATAATTTGAGACAGCTGACTATGATAGTGAGTGAATATGAGCACAAATTCTTTGAGCTCAAACAATACGCCAAATTTGGATAGGACACAGCCCTATTGGTACAATACTTTGTTAGGGGGCTAAATGCCTACATTATTGGAGAGGTCTTACTCTTTGAGCCTAAGACCCTCAGGGAAGCGGTTGTTAAGGCTACACTTAAGGAGGCTAACTTAGCTTTGGGCCATGGTCAAAAATTAGATGCTTTAGCTGGTGGACCTTCAGGATCAGGATTCAGAGGGAATCAATCTCATTGTGGTGGGAACTTCAAGAAGTCTTCAAACTTCTATAGAGGTAACCAAAATCAGCAGTAGGTTAAGTCACCTCCACCTCCTTCTACTCAGAGAGGTGGTTCTCATTCTAGGAACTTCCACAATGGCAAGTGCTTTAAGCACAATCAGACTACTTAGCTAGCTTAGAGTGCCCAACAAAGTGTTAGCAGAGGCAGCTTCCAGCAGTCTAGTGCACCTTCTGGTGGGAAAGGCAATTTCAGGAGCACAGGTTATTTCACTTGCGGGTAGTTTGGACACATTGTTGTGAATTGTCCATAGCGCCCACCTTAGTTTTCCTCACATAGATCAATAGCTTCTGAGCCCACAGTGGGTGATGCAGGATGAGGTCATAGAGTTTTTGCAACATTGGATCAGCGGCAGGTAGATCATCAGGGCATGGTAGTAGAGACCATAGGTATTATTTGAGGTGTACCCATTTCTATTTTATATGACTCTAGTGCTACTGATTCTTTCATATCTCCACATTTAGTTGAGCATTGTGGGTTAGTGGCTGCAAAGCAAGATAGTAGTTGGCAAGTGGAATTAGCCTCAGGAGCTAGAGTTGTAGCAGGATCTTTGGTTCCTAAGTGTGAGCTGAATTTGGGCAGATTCACTACCTCAGTAGATCTACATGTGATTCCTTTGGGATCATATGGGGTCATTTTGGGTATGGATTGGCTAGGAGCTCATGGAGCTAGCATCGGTTGTAGGAAGAAGACCATCAATTGCAAGGATGATGAGGGCAAGGAGTGTCAGATAGTGGGTATCCCACGTTCTATTTCTCTCTGAATGATTTCAGCTATGCAACTTAAATGTTGTATACGAAAGGGTTGCCAAATGTTTGCGATGACTTTGAATGAGATTGATGAGGAGGAGAGTGAAGAAAAGACCCTAGATCATCCTGTTTTGCAAGAATTTCTTGATGTCTTTCCAAAAGAGATTCCTAGTATGCCACCTAAGCGTGACATTGATTTTCAGATCGAGCTTGTTCCAGGAGCTGAGCCCATATCTAGAGCTCCATATCGGATGACTACTCATGAGTTGAGTGAGCTTAAGCTTCAGCTGGAAGATTAGTTGGCAAAGGGGAGCATTAGACCTAGTGTTTCTCCATGGGGAGCACCAGTCCTCTTTGTTAAGAAGAAGGATGGATCTTTATGCTTGTATATTGACTACAGATAGTTGAACAAGGTAACGATCAAAAACAAATATCCTTTGCCATGCATAGATGATCTATTTGATCAGATTAAGGGAGATAAGGTGTTTTCTAAAATTGATCTAAAGTCAGGGTATCATCAGATGTGGATTCATGATGCAGATATTCATAAGATTGCATTTCATACACGATATGGGCATTATGAGTTCACAGTAGTACCCTTTGGCTTAACGAACACTCCATCAATGTTCATGTGCTTAATGAATGGAGTGTTCTATGAGTACTTGGATCAGTTTGTTTTAGTCTTCTTGGATGACATATTGATTTATTCCAGATCCATAGAGGAGCATGAGGGACATCTTAGAGACATCCTACAGTGTTTGAGGGAAAATCAACTCTCTGCTAACGCAAAGAAGTGTGATTTCTTTCAAACAGAGATTCAGTATCTTGGTCATATGATTTCAGGAGAAGGTATCTCGGTAGATCCTTTGAAGATTCAGGAAATTGTGGAGTGGCCAGCACCCACTAATGTGTCTGAAGTCCGTAGTTTCATGGGTTTGGCTGGTTATTATTGCAGGTTTGTCAAGGACTTCTCTAGGGTTGCACATCCTATCACCTCTTTGCAGAGGAAAGGGAAGAAGTTCATTTAGATAGAGAAGTATGAGGAAGATTTCCAGAAGCTTAAAGGGTGTTTGACCAGTGCCCTTATTCTAGCAAAGCCTGATCCAGCCAGAGATTTTGTTGTATGCACTGATGCATCTTTAGAGGGTATTGGAGCAATCCTCATGTAGGAAGGATGAGTGATTGCATATGAGTCTCACAAACTCAAGGATCATGAATTGAATTATCTCACACATGATCTTGAGTTAGCATCGGTAGTCCATGCTTTGGTCAGATGGAGACACTTCCTATTAGGGCACTGTTTTGAGCTTCATAGTGATCACCGTAGTCTCCAATACATATTTACCCAACCTAATCTAAATGCTAGACAGAGAAGGTAGATGGAATTCCTATGCGATTATGATTTTGAGATCAAATACATCTAGGGTAAAGAAAATGTTGTAGTAGATGCTTTGAGTCGCAAGAAGAAGATTGTTTCAACTATGACTCTTAGTGTGGATTTGAGGAGTAGGATTCTTCAGTCACTTCCTAGAGATACTTTGTATTAGGAGGTGAGTTCTTTGATTGAGTCAGGTAGACCTTTCGAGGGTAGGTTCTTAGGATTTTTCTTGGAGTCAGATGGATTTATGCGACACAAGGGCCAAATATATGTTCCACCATTGGATGATTTATGTTCATTGGTTTTATGAGAGGCCCATCGTGCACCTTATTTGGCGCATCCTAGTGTCAAGAAGATGCATGCGGACTTAGGACAGCTATATTATTGACCTGGCATTAAACGTGACATTGCAAATTTTGTGGCGAGATGTCTAGAGTGTCAGAGGGTCAAGGTAGATCACCAGCATCTAGCAGGGCTTTTACAGCCTAATCTCATTCCATCTTGGAAGTGGGATATTATTTCTATGGATTTTATTGTTGGATTTCCTATGACTCCTCACAGACATGATGCTATGATGGTGACCGTTGATCAGTTGACTAAGGTGGTGCACTTTTCTCCCATGAGATCTTCTTATACAGCGGCTTCTGTGGCCAGAGTTTTCATGCAGGATATAGTGAGACTTCACGGAGTTCCACGTAAGATTATCTCTGATCAAGATCCTATTTTTACATCAGCATTTTGGACTTCACTACAGCACAATCTTGATGCTCAATTGTTGAATTTCAGTTTAGCATATCACCCTGAGACCGATGGTCAGACAGAATGGGTTAATCAGGTGCTAGAAGATATGTTGAGGATGTATGTCATGGATAGACAGACTCACTGGGAGGATTATTTATATTTAGTGGAGTTTGCTTATAATAATGGATATCATAGTTCCATTGGCATGTCACCCTTCCATGCATTGTATGGACATCCTTGTCGCACACCATTGAGTTGGGATAGATTGGAGGATCGTATTCTTATTGGTCCAGATATGCTTCATGACATGGAGCAGCAGGTAATTTGTATCTAAGAGCATGTGGCTACTGCACAGGATAGACAAAAGAAGTATGCAGATGCTCACTGGATTGATAGGTAGTTTGTAGTTGGGGACAAAGTATTCTTGAGAGTGCGTCTGCGGAAGAGTCCAATCTGTTGTGGAAAGGGTTTGAAGTTGGTGCCTCGATTTGTTGGTCCTTTTGAGATCTTAGAGAGGATAGGTCTAGTTGCATACCATCTTGCTTTGCCACCTAACTTATCACGCATTCATGATGTATTCCATGTTTCAATACTTAGGTGATATATTCCTGATGTTACACATTTACTTGATTGGAATGCTTTGTAGGTGGAGGACGGGCAGTTGGCATTGGAGCCCATATGTATCCTACAACATCAGGATTTGATCCTTAGGGGTCGAACCGTCGACTAGGTAAGGGTCCAATGGGATCCAAATGATGAGACAACAGCTACTTGGGAGGATGCAACTAGATTCCAGGAATCTTATCCCTACTTGTTTGCAGGCTTTCAAGAGTAAGCCTGATACAAGGGGGGGTGGATGTAGTACCTCCATATTTTGCTTTTAGTTTTTTAGATGCCATACTCTTTTAGGCCACATTGTTGTGTGCAGATTTTATTATGTCAATGACTATTGATGATTTGGATTATGTTTTGATTATGTCATGTTTGGATATTGATATATTATGTTGAGATGTTTCATGTTTCAGTTGGTTTATGATGTACTTACCCCATACTAGCATGTGTATGGTGTTCATATGTATGTATCTATTTTATGTGTCTTTATGGTAGAGGGCGGAGGCGTAGTTACTCACTTTGTCAAGATCCACATGACTGACCGTACCCTATCATTACTTGTTATATGATGTATGTACATGCTTTGTTTTGTGATGACAAGTTTGCAGGTACAGGGTATTATCTTCCTTGAATTGGCAGGAGTGAGCATGCCCATAAATACTCATCTCAATGGTAAAGAGGGGAGATGACAGATGGATCCAAAACCCAATCCTTAGCCTATTTATCCTGACTATCGGATAAGCATCTGTTGACTACCCTATCCGGATTTGTCAATGTGACAGTTCGCGATACCCTTCTTTGAATCTGCATGTTTGTTGGTTGATCTTGATTTATTGTTGTTTGCATATGTGGTTTTCCATTATTATGGAATTTAATATTAAAATTGGAAAATAATATTAAGTTTATTTCCTAAGTTATTTTATGATTATTAATTAATTAAAAATCAAATATTAGGATATTTGATATTAATTAATTAATTGGGTGAAAATATATTTGAATTGTCCATTAGTTATTTAATTAATATATATTGCATGATTTAATGATGTTGAAATATTAAATTTATTTAATAATGGATTTTATTATTAGCATGTGTTATATTAAGTTTGAATATGTTATTTTTCAAAAAGGAGTCAAATTGTCTTTTGGAGATTAATATGAGTTGTGCATAAAAATATTTATTTTTAATTAATAAATAGGAATTTCTCTCAACAAAGTGGGAGAGTTTGATTAGGAGTCCTTGTGTGAGTCATCTAGGGTTTTGCTTGTTTAGTGGAGTTGAATCCCTAATAGGGGGATTTTGCATTCATTCGGAGTTAATCAATTTTTGGAGAGCAATTTTGGAGAGAGCTTTTGGGAGTTTTATGTTTTCTTTGTGTTCTTGAGCTTGTGGAGATTGTGCATGAATTCTGGGTGAAGATTGCTTGCTTTGGATTTGGGAATTTTTTGCACTGTGACTCAGAACCTACAGGTTGAGCTTTTCTGTTGACAATTCTGGGATTGTATTCATCTCACAGGCATTCTATCTTAGTATCTAGCATTGGATTGAGGTAGGGTTTGTTTTAATCTTCCTATAATTTCATTTATAAAAAAATTCATTATATAGATGTGCTTGATTTGATTTAAGGATACAAATCTATTTTCAATTATGCTTCATTATGGGTATTAGGAAACCCTTTGTATTATGCCTTTTATTTTATTTTGTGACTTGGCATAGTAATGTTATGCTGCTGAAATTTTTGGGGAAAAATTCATCCTAGGGCACTTAGAAAATGAAAAATTAAAATCTCTATAGTTAGTTCTATAGTATGAATGAATTAAATTAATGGGTTGTCTTCAAAAATTCAATTTGGATGAAAAAATTCCATTCTGTGTAAAAAAAGTCCCTCTCTGTCAAAAATATATACAGTAAAAAAAATTACTGGTAAAAGACAAAATTAACCTCCTTTGTTTTAATTGGTTGAGTGTTTATTCAATGTTATTAGGAGGGGAAAAGACAGCATAAGGGAAAAATAATTTATGCTACCAAAAATTTGTAGTTTCCCCATATTTCCATTTCTAGAAATAAAATGTACAGGTCTTTATTTTCATTTTTGGAAATAGACCTGTCCCTGTCAAAAACAAACAAAAATAAAAAAGTTAATTTTTGTATTAAAAAAAATATATTAGTTTGGTTATAATATATATATTTTTGTATGTTTTAAAAAAAAAATTTGTGATATGACATTTTTATTAGTTTGAAAAGAAATATAAAAAAAAATTAAAATTTTGGAAGGGAGGGCACGGGTCCCAACCCCGTACCCCCACCTTCTCCCTCGGCAGCCGTGGCCGCCTGCCGGCGATACCACCTACCGTCGACAGAGCCTGGCTCTACCGACGGCACAGTGTGTTGTGCGGTGGGGACAGATCGCCAGTGGGTGCGGTACCCACAGTGGGCCCCCCACTTTATGAGTTATCTTTTTTGTTTAATGCGATTTTCTTTTAATTAATTTTTATTAATATTTGTTAATAGAATTTTTATATTGTTATATATAAAAATTTGTTTTTTTAAAAACATTTTGTTATTATATTAAATTTGATACTATAAATTTGTTATTAATGAATTTGTTAATTAGTTTAATAAATTTTTATTAAGGAATTTTATTTGTTATGTTAAGCTTTGATGTTTAATAGTTATTTAATAATAAATTTTTATTAAATAATTTATTTATTATGGGTTTATATAATAGATTCTATTTTCTTAAATAGAATTAATTTTGTTGATAATTTTTATTAGTAATTTATTATTAATGGATAATAATAAATTCTATTAGCAATTTTATTTAATATAGGTAAAATATGTTATTAATTATTATTTAAATAATTATTGCTTTATTGGAAAATATTCAACGTTGTTAAACCTTGTGTCTTTTGGGCAATAAGATTAGGTTTAATTAATTGATAGAATTTTGGTTATTTATCTAGTTATGGCTTAAGTATGAACAGTGTTATGTGATGCATTTATGTATACAATTTGGACTTTTATTTAATGGTGAAAATGTATAAATTATCTTTTCATCTGTATATGCATTATTTTCTACTGAAATTGGCTATTAATTCAATATAATTTTTTATCTTTCCTATATGTTGGGTTTGTCAGTTTTATGGGGACTAGATGACCTAGGAAAGACAGAGGCTTGGAAATTATCTTTTAATCATGTTGTTTATCATGTTTGGCGTGAGTGTGATTTGTTTTGTTCTAGATGACTTTATAGGCTCTTGTTGTGTTATGTGAATCCAATGAATATGTTATGTAGTCAATTTAGGTTTCTATGATGATTCTGGATGTGTGACTACCTGTTTTATTTGAGTTTTTGTCTGAGTTTAGATCTAGGAGAAGATCTATGAGCCTAGGGTAGTTTACCTAGATATGTGTTAGGAGGTGGCTTGCAATAAGCGTCGGGGCCCACAAGTGGCTGCCAAGATCACTTATTGTAAGTTATTATAATCAAGTGATAACCTAAAATAACATTGAGAGATATTAAAATGAACCTAATAAGATAGTTTCCTCTCCCATGCTTGAGTGCTAGTACAGACTAAGATGAGGATGAGATGATGCTTTCCACCTATTGAGGTGTGTGTTCTGGCATAGTTAGTGGCTTTGTTAGTATGAGAAGTCATTGATTCCATGTATGGTCACTTGAGTGTCAGGATCTAGGGAGATTACCAGGATGAGACTCGAGGGTTAGACATACATGATGACACCTTCCTACACATAGTCTAGTTATCCTACATGTGTCAGTTGCCTCTAGAATAGTGAGTCATACCTTTCACAAATTTGGTTGACCTTGAGTTAGTAAGCTATCAAGATTCCTTTCTTAGTGGTATTTCCTAGTTTGACTTGATTATCCGTTTGGGGTCCGATGTTATCTCCTCAGCACGTCGGGGTAGACCTTTGTGGTTCTACACGGATGGGTGATAGTGATTCTTTACCATTCAAGTTTCGACATCCTGGTGTCGGTGCTTGTTGGTGTCTTACAGTTGGATTCCTTATGTTACTTCATCTTTGTTATTCCTTGTTTATGTATTCTTTATTGTAAAACTTGTATTAGAGTTTTGCATGTGATACCTAATCTGGATATTGTAATTTAGTTGTTAGAGTGATTACTGCATACCCTACAACATGTGCAATGGATGTATGTTTATTAGGATTTATGATTATTCATGAGATGTAATCATTTTGATGTAATTGTTGTATTTAATTTATGGAATCATTTGTTGATGTGATTTAATGAGTTATGTTAGAAAGTAATACTACTTCATGGGACCCATTAGTTTTTTAACCTATGTATGTGATGTGTGTTATGTGAGATAATGGTTAATGTATTCATGTGATTGTATATCTTAATTGTAAACTTTAGGAAAAAAAAATTATTCACCTAAACTTAGTATCATGTTCTAGGTTAGTTTCTTTTGGGTTCCCTGGCGAGGCATTACATGATGGAAGAAGAAGATATTAAAGAATCAGAAGTTGAAGTAAATTATGATCACAAACAACTATTACACAATGAAGAAGAAGAAGAAGAAAATGATGATGATTCCGGTGATGTTGAGGATATTGATGGTGATGATGGTGATGATCATGATCATGGTGATGAAGATGGTGTTGATCAAGGTGATGATGGTCATGATGATGATGGTCATGATGATGATAGTCATGATGATGGTGATGATGATGATGATGATAGTCATGATGATGACATGGATGAGGAGGATGATCAATAACATGATCAATGAAATGTATGTCAAGGTATGATCAATGTCACATATGAGGTATTGATTTATTCATAGAAATTTGAATTAAGTTATTATGTGTTGAACTCTATAGTCATGGAGTATATTTTTCATCATGTAAATTTTGTCTTCTATGTAATTTGTAGCTTACATATTATGTAATTTTTTGATAACTTAAGATAAATGATTTACATATGCATGAAATTTAACGCCTTTGACATGGATCAACAGGTATAATTTATTATTTGGTTTCCTTCTCTTTAGTCAGAAAAATATATAGATCCTACTATGTCTGTCATTTGATGGATTGTAGGTATCACCAAATAGGTATTTTTCTGATCTGTCTTCCTCAAGTGAGGAAAATGTGGGAATAGAAGACAAAAGTGAGACATCTAGTAGGTCTAAAATAGGGAGATCAACTAAAGGTCAAAAGATTAGAAGAAATTTTGATAAATGAATGCAATTTTTCCTTTATGAGGGGGGGTCATGTTCTTATCATAATGAGACCAAAGGTGACATGAAGGTTCCCTTAAGGTACACACATATTCATAAACAATGGGTACCCAAGGAACTACCTCCAGTTAACACTGATTTTTCTAATAATGAAAGGATATATCGCATAGCTCCATCTTCATTACATGGTTTGGGATTATTTTCCATAGATGGCATAAAGTTCAGTTATAATCAAGTTTTTGAATTGATGGAGTATGTAGGACCTTGTTACAATTACAAGAATTGGATGTAGATTGTGCAATATAAAAAAAGTATGTGTAGGTATGCATTGTCAGCAAATGATATACAATGCAAACAAAATGATCAAACTAAAAGGCTCGCTATGTATATTGATGGAAGGCCATAAGAAATAGGGAACATTGTAGGTTTTATAAATATTTCTTGACCTGTGTCAACTAATAAGTGGCCAAATTGTATATTCAAGGCACGCAAGAGAAATCATGTATTTGTATGTGCGATAAAATCAATAAGTGTAGGGGAAGAGCTTTTGATAGATTATAATTTGAATCGTGTAGATACAAAAAATTCCCTATCATGGGACTGGTAAGTATAACATTTAAACCAATTTCCTTCAATTAATAGTGACTCCAATCGCTTATGATTGCTAAGAATTACTAATCTTTGTCATAGGGCGACATGGATCCACCTCAAGATATAGGCGGGGATGTTCCTCACAGTACACCTTCTTCATCAAAGGTAAACCTTAATGAGTGTAATTCTACAAATTATATAGAAACAAATGTCATATTATTATGTTCTTTTCTTTATGGCTTTAGGAGTTATTTTGATAGAATTTTACTGATATTGATGTCACAACTTGATACTTATTGATAGAGAAAAGCAAAAATGGTAGCAGATCAATTACGATCTGAAGTTGAGGTGGCATTTATAGATGACATCACATCTAACTCTAACCATGTATTCATGGCTAATCAAATAAAAACTAAATATGGTAAATAAATTCTTAACCTTATAATGGAAGCAAACAAAACTAAGGAGACAAAGGAACTCGAATAAGAATTGATACATAGAGTGAATTGTATTAATGTAAGCAGTAATTAATCTTAAGAAATAATTAAAGTTCAATAGATGTTTATATTTTATACTATCTTATGGATCATGATCTAAACTATGATGTGTTCTTCTTACAGGATTTTTTGACACGTGTGAATCGTGCTCAATATGGTGAGGGTTGTAGCATCACATAGCCTTCATGTAAATAATCCTTGAACCTTTAACCATTGATTTAACCTTTGTATGCACTATTGACTCAACTTATGTTTAAAATGCTTCTAGTACCCCATTTAATATTTAACCATTGCAAATGTATTTGCTAAAAATGTATTCTTCAGCTCATGATGAAGTGTAGATGCCTCCTTCGATTAACATTCTGCTATCCACGACTGCATTGTCTGCAACAAGGTGCTTGCAAACATCTTCCTCTATACTAGCTAGAACTGGTAAAACCTTATTTTTCTATATTTTGTTATGTGCTAATCATCCATTGATTATTTTTCTTGTGTGAATTTTATACACTACATGGACCTATTTTGTTCACTAATAGATACACCTACACCTAGTACAAGAACAGATCAGACCAGTACTAGTGAAGATCAACCATTTCCTAGATCAGCCCATGTTACTAGTACTAGTTCATTTGTGGGGACATTGTTGTTGAACAAGAACAATATGGTTCTGTTAAAAGTACCAAAGCTTCTAGGTGCTTTAAAATTGTTATTATTTATAGTTTAATTGTAGCTTACTTATACATAACTCATTTTGGACTAATAATCCCATGATATTTTTGTAGGAAATGATGTTTTTTATGATCATCTTTTTGAAATGACATTGAAGCTATTTGGGCCCACCATACATAAAGTAAGGTAGCTTCATAATATTGGTACAATATTTTTCTTATCTTCCATTTATTGTACTATATTAAAGTTATGATATCTAACAATTTTGTTTTTTCAAAAAAGGTGGAATGAACAAGATGTTGACTTAAAAAATCAGCTCATTAAATCTTTAGAGGACCTCTTTGGAAATAAAACTTTTGACAAAGTCATGATTCTTAAAAGAGCATCCAAACATATAAAGACTATGAGGGACCAATATAGAAGGGCTCTAAAGGATAACCCAAAGTACGAGCATCCTCCTATGATTCCATCGATGGAGTGGAATGAAATAATGGAAGATGCAAAAGAGAAAAGGCTAAAGGGTAGTGTAATTCAACTAGAAGATGGAAAAAGAAGGTATGCCATGATAGTATTAAGTAGAATGTAATCATGCAATAATTAGTGATCTTTATAAATATATAATCTAACATGTTTCAAACTTTTCATAGACTACAACACACATCAAAAGCCACACAAGCGAGATTAACAAAGGTTGGCCAACACAAATTTGGCTCTGGTGGCTATATGAAACTTCACTCTTGACTTGTAAGTAGCAGCATTCGAATTTCATATCAAATTTTTATATATAAGGTTGCAAACAATTCTATTTAATCAAATCATAAATGTAAAAGTGACGATATTAAACAAAAAATATAGGGCACATAATTCAATGTAGAGCCCACAGATGAAGACAAGAGAATAGCCTTGAAGGAAGTCTATGAAGTCATAGTTTCATGCCTATGCCAAGAATCTGAAAGCCACAATGAAGAATCTGCTACTCTAGATGAGACACAGGTAAATTGGTCAAATGAAAAGTAAATCAAATTGAATAGTTAATTTTGAACATAAATTGACTATTTCATGATAACAATGTGCATGACATTTCACTACAACCTTCAAATCCTATCATAGAACTTGGGTGTGATGAAGGCCATGATGTGCATCACAGTGTTGGAGGTATTAATTTTCTATTCGAAATAAATTACATAATTATTAATAGAATTTAACATCTTTGATTACAATTAGTCGTGTAACCTTTTTTGAATATTTTAGAGCATGTTGAGAATGTTGAGGTGGCAGAAGATCAAAATGTTATTGTACATGATGATGTGGCATTGTCAGGTAAATAAAAATGCATGTTATGTTCTACTAGTTAATGAAATACATGTAACAGTAAAAAAAAGTATGTAAATTTAACCCATTTACTTGTTATTGCAGCAGACCCCCCTTTAGTGCAGTAGCATCGTCCTCCTTGAGACACGAGGAAGCATCATAATTTGAGATCACAACCACAAAAGGAGGAAGATAATATTGATGCTCCTCTCAGCCTTTACCTAAATAAGAAATCTAAGAAAAACCGAAAAAAGAAATGATTTCTTTAAAATGCTCTTTGATAAAACTTGTTTGATTAACTTTGTTGGATAATGAAAGAATGTTGTTTTAAGTAATTATCTATGAATTTTGTGTATTAATATTGAATTATATGTCATGTTAATGAATATTGTTATGTGTTAATGAATTCTTTATTAGTGTTGCGTATTAATGAATGTTATATCATATTAATGAATGTTATGTGATTGTATTGATTGAATGTTATAGTTCATAAATGGATGAATGAAGTGTATAGTTAGATGTTAATGGGGAATTTAGATTGATGTTAGGGGGAGGGGGGTGAGGCCAGATGAGCTTCCACCTTCACATGGTTGGCCTTGTTAAGTAGAGAATATTAAAGTATTCTCAAAACCAAGTGAAGCTCAAACTAACATACCTTCATTATTTAATCAATTTCATTCATTCTAGGTCTTTGCTCATAAGTGCATTTTGAATGTGTCATTGTCAGGAAGCTATCAAATAAAAAACTAGAAGGGCCAATAGTCAACTTCTCATTGTCATTGTCTGGCATGAATCGGCTTCATTTTGTGTAAGTATTCTTGTATTGAATGTGTCAACCTCTCTTGGCCTAATGTGGATTATTTCATTGGTTTGTATTTTTGAGTAGGTGAAGTGTTAAATTAGTTCCTAGCTTCTATTCTTAATTCATTCAAACTGTGGGAGGGCCTGATAGATATAATCAACATAGAATTGACTGCTAGTCTGGGCAATTGAACACACTGAGTCTTTGGCTTGAGAGAAAGAGTTGGGTAATGTTGTTTCTAGAGACCTGTGTAATTTTCCTCAGTGGCCTCTTTTTTTTTAACAGGTTATTATAGATAATGTCTTCGATGATTGAATTGATGTACCACATGTAAACCAAAATCCATGCTTAATGCCATTTTGTGTATTTCATGAGTCATGTTGTTCTGAGCTATGCTGAATGAAAGGGATATATTTGTAACTATTCTATTTCTAGCATCATGCATCAATCTGTAAAATGGGTCAAACTAGAAGAAAGCCATAATTTAGATATCAATTGGATCTATAAGTAGCATAGATATTCTATAGCTAATAGCCTAATACACCCACATGAATAAATTTACTTTATGTCCCCTTAGGATTTACTTAAGAAGACAGTCCTTACGTGCTCAAAAATTAGTTGTTTTAGTGCTGTAATTGTAGATGATTGTATGCATGAATTCAATGACAAGAACTGAACTTTAAGAAATAGAGCAATAACATAAGATAATACTGCAAAGAAGCGTGATGTGGTGAAAAATCTTGCACAACAAGGTTGTACCTTCCCTTGACACTGTCTCCTTGTGAAGTTACAAGCTTACTACCCTTCCCAGCCCTTCAAGGACACCAATGAACAGCAACAACATAGTAACACTTATATAACAACTCTGCAACTTGGGGAATTAACACTCTCTACTGCATTCAACTCACCAACAGTCCTTGCCACTACTAAACCTGTTACATATACAAGAAGTACACAAAAGTCAGAAAAGACAACACACATAAAACTAAAATGCTAAGAGCCTTTGCAAACACCAAATTCCAAATGCTTCAGTGCTTTAGAATACTGTGGTGTCTACTGTTTGGCTCTTTATTGGACTTTTTTGAGCCTGATCAAACCATTCAAGTCTCCTATTCTATCGAGGGTGTTTTAAACATTGTTAAATATGTCTAATAAGTTAACTGTTCAACAATAATCAAATTCCTCAGCTATATCTATTAGATGTTGTGAGGGATGTATTCTTCTTGTAATATCTTAGGATTGGGTTTACATTTTTGTTGTCAACCTGCCATATTTTTATTTATTTCTTTTTGTTGTGGGTAGTTCTTTTGGTATCTCCTCATATTGCTAAATTTTATTGGTTGTACTTTCTAAATACAAAACTATTTTGTGCACACAAGTTGAAATCCATATATTCATTATGTTGATTTTGTTACACCCTTCATGACTGTAATGTTTAAGTTAAGTATTGATATTACAATTTTCTAAAGTAACAAGTTATGTTGTCATTTTTATTTTTCTAGTGGTTCTGAGGAGATCAAGAATTATCAAGGAAAGATATTGAAGTGGAAAGGAAAAGTTTCTGAGAGGTTACAAATATTGAGTCATCAATCAGGTATACTTTATTTTAAGTAATCCCTACAAAAATGGTTAATTTTTCCTGAATTTTTAAAATAAGTCATAATTATTCACTATCATATTCTTAGCTGCAAGTTGCAGGTCTTCATACCATAAATTTTAGAGTTCAACTCTTACATGGACAAAGTTGTAGGTTATATTGAACCGTCTATTATCTTTTTTGACTCTTTAGTTGTCAGAAAGATTAAATTCACATCCTAGTTGTCATTGTGTTTGGGACATAAAGCTTTATTTAACTAAATTAATTCTTTTAATATTGAGATAAAAAATCTACAAATAAAGCCTAGACTGGGGACTGCATAGAAAACTATCATATGAAGAACTACTAAAATGGCGGTATCAAAGTTCCTTACAAGAAATCCACGTATCAAAATCTAATTGTAGGATTGAAAAAAAAGACAACATAAAAAAGTTCATAGGCCCATACAAGAAACCCACCAAAATATAGACCATCAATTTATAGAACCCTTGCAAGATATCCCAAGGAACGATAGGTAGTGAAAACCAGATAGATAGAAAAAAAAACATAACCATATGCTACCTCACCTGTTTGAGGTAAGCCAAACTCGGTCCAATTCTCTTAACAATGGTACATATCTGTCTAAGTGCATCAACCTTCAAATATTTGCAGCGGTAAAGAGAATCCCCATATTTTATCAGCCTAACATAGTCTTTGGCCACTTTGGCAATGATATTGCGAGCAATATTAATATGGCCAAGGGCCAACTTGTAGTGATCTTTATCATATAAAACATTTAGTAGATCTCCATAAAATAGATGCACCTCATCTTGGCGAGGGAAATCATCTTGGAAGATCTCCATAAAATGGATGCACACCATACCTATCAGTTAAACTAAACTTTATTTGTTGTAGAATTGATTTAGTATATAATATTTTCCAACAGGAATTTTTTTTTTTAAAACAAGGTTTTCATAGCATTATCTACCACTTGAGAAAAAGTTTCCATAGCTAAATTTCCTTGCCACAGTTAATATTTCTCTAAAGACTTACAAGTTAGTAAGTCCTCGACTAAAGGGCTGATAAAATAAATAAAGTTTCAATCATATGAATAGATAAAACTCATACAAGCAAAAGCCAAAGCCAAATTGAATAGCATTGCCTATTTGTCAGTGGAAGGTCCCCGCTAGAACATACACATTTTTCACTTCATTAAGATGATAATTGTGTACTAAGTTTCCTAACTGTATAAGTCATCATCATCTTTATTATCTATTGTAGCAAATACATCTGAAGCACCAGTAGAAGCACCAAAAGGTCTATCTAGAAATTGAAATTTAGAAACAAAGCCTCAAGATTTCTGTAGTGTTTGTGCAAAGTCTTGATACTTCCGAATATCAACATCACTGACACTTCTTTAGGCATATTTCATTGACTCCTCAAAATGAGCAGCCTTTATTTCAGCTACCTCATCACTATCATCCTCATCCATTGCCTCAGGGTTCTCACTTCTTTTTCTTTCACGTTCAATATCCTGTAAAAGTGTAGAGGAAAGAGAACATGACAAATTGAAATAATAAGATACAAGTTGAGGAAAATTGAATCAAAAAATGTAAAATTCTAACAAACTAGTTCAAAAAAAACCATTAAGAAATTCATAACCAAATCTAGTTTGCAAAAGCTGCCATAATTGAAACTCATCTTCTCAATATTTTCTCTAATAGCATACTTGCAAGCCCACTGAAAAATCTCTGTAATATCGGCTCCACTAAATCCTTGGGTATAACGAGCCAGTGCCATTAGGTCCACATCCTTTGAGATGGGTGATTTTCTCAAGCAAGAACTAAAAATTTGATAACGTGAGGACTCATCAGGTAAGGGAATATAAATCAACTGGTCAAGTCGATCAGGCCTTAGGAATGTAGGATCGATGATATTAGGTTTGTTTGTAGCACCAATAATGAAAACTATTTTCTTGGTTGCCATACCATCCATCTCCATCAACAACTAGTTAAGGACTCTGTCCACAGCACCACCGACATCCCCAACACTTCTTCCATGCTACAAACATGTAAACTAATTATCCATCAACAATCAGAGCCTATCTCTCAAATAGTTCAAACAAAATGAAAAAACCCACAGTTTCACATAGAGCAGAGCAGATGGATTGCTAGAGCCCAAAGCAGTCTAGAAAATAGAACAAGCAGGGACCCGCTGGCAATAAGTAGCAGAATGAGTGTGGACACCTAAAGATAAATATCTAAACTAATCACCGATCAGGATGTCGTTGGTGATTAGTCTGGATATTTATCTTCAAATTTTTTTTAAACATTCCATATTTTGTTGAAATTTCAACTAACCGTGGTTGACGTTTCGACTCACCATCATCGAAAGTCTGACCTAGTTTGGTCTAAACATCGACCATTCTGTGTCAAAATGTGCCATCATGGGTTTGGCATCCTAGTCGGAGCCACCAAATATTTTGACCAATATTAGTCTAAAGTGCGACAAAATTTGGTTGAAATATGACCATTGTGAGTTTGGCATCCTAGTTGGAGCTGCCAAATATTTCAACCAATATTGGTCTAAAGTGCGACAAAATTTAGTCAAAATATGACCGTCGTGAGTTTGGCATCCTGGTCAGAGTGGCCAAATATTTTGACCAATATTGGTTGGAGTGGCCAAATATTTCGGCCAATATATCACCACTATCTAATGTTGTTTTCAACCAAGATTGGCCTCATTTTCTACCAAGATTGGCGTCGAACATTCTATGATCAAAGAGATATGTCAATATTTTGACGATAAAAATAACGACCAATCAATTGGTCAAGTATTCGACCCATTTGGGTAGAAACTTTGACCAATACTCCGTCAAAAAAAGGTGCAAAATGTACTAGTGACATTATTCAAAAATCAATAATTCCCATGGGAGTTTCACAAACAAAGATCTAAAGATAGCTCAATAGCTATAAAACTCTTACAATACATTACAATGCCTCTCACATGCCTAATATATAGGAGATACAAAACAAGAAACTATCAAACAATATTACAGAGCCATGGGCTAAAAGAACCCATAAAAGATGTATAAAATATCTACCATTTGACCTCTAATCTAATGAAAAACTGTCAGGATTCATAGTGACAAATTATATACCCCCACACTTACATATTAACCATGACCCTTTTATCAATAATACATTTTAATTATTGCAAGGTTGTGACACCATTTTACCAACAAGGAACAATAAGGTCAACTTCATAGTATCAAGTGAACAAGAATTCATAATTAGAGATAAGAGTATATCCTCCCATATTAGAGATTATCATTCCACAAGTCTCACAATTATATTAGAAACAACAAAATATCCTCTATCTTATCAAATCAATAAGAGTTACATATTGCAGACATGAATATCTAAGATATTTATTACATCAAATATAATACATAAATATCATATATTGCTTAAGATATTGATAGTATGAATTAAGTGTTAGAAAGTAAAGTCCACCAAGATAACTGAGAGGGGGGAAGGGTGAATCATTTATCTGATTAAAAAAACTTTTATTACCCTTATTAAATTTGAAACATGTGATTAACATAAATAAAAAAAAAAAAACCATACACAATGACACCAGATTTGTTAACTAGGGAACCTCTTGATCAGAGATTAAACCCCAGTGGGGATATTAACCACAAAATATGTACTAATATAAAATTTTCTTTTGAGAGGATGGACCCTTTTAGGAGTCTATGAAATACATTCAATACATATCAGTCCTTGTGAGGAGATTCCAATCCTATGAGGAGTTATGGAAGGAAGAAGGACCCACTATCCAAATAGCTTCAAGGGAAAGACCACAGAACTCATTGTCCAAATGATCTCTGTATTATCCCAAATAGAATAATACCAAATATAACTAATCTCAGAAACTCTTTCCTCTCTCCTCTGACCGTGCCTCTTCTAGACCAAATAATTCCTAGATCTCAATACTAGATCTGTAAACTTCGCATCACATAATAACCCCTTAGATCACTTACTTGCATTATTTCACACTTCACTGTTAATTTTATTACAATTATTACTTCACAATCAAGGAAAAAATCCTTCCTTTATACCAAGCCCAATATTTCATAATTGATTCGGCCAATTAGGCTTTATCAATTACACAATATAAAAATATACACGTTAGACATATTAATTTCATAATTACACAACACTGTCAGCTCACAAACTTATAAATCTTCACATGTGCAACCTCTGACTATGTTGACTTAACCAAATGACCTTCACAATGTCTTAAACCTCTGTATAACTTCACTTGTCCAAATTCTATCCATGTAAGGAGATATAATCCAATCATCACAAAATACTTCTTAGGAACTCTGTCAGAATATAGTCTTCACTAAATCTCTTATAACTGTCACCATTCTTTGACTTTTCATATGCGCTCTTGACTATATCATCAAGATACTATGTAAAGAACATCCTCAACTACACATGACCTCATCTTGAGCCCACTGTGTGCGCTAACTCAAAATTTATCTTCTACTCTATCAATCTTCAGTATGTTGACATCAATGACAAACACAATCATGAATGCAACATGTGATCACTCTAGTAATGCTAGAATACTCCCCCATAGGACATATTCAACATTCATGCTAACAATCTCCCCCTTTGGCATTGATGGCAACATAGATGAAAAATATCCAAGTTCCATGAATACCAAAATGTAACTATGTTGCTCTTGTCTTTTCAAATCTTCTTCAGCAATCACTACTCCCATATTCTATATGCTCACTTCTCTTATACATTCTCTCCTACATTCCTAGGATATGTTTTTCATGCATTCTTCTCCCCCATTAACATCAATGAAAACATCATCATTATGTTAATTCAATCTTCTGGTCAATAGTTCTAACCATCTCAAGTGTCCAAAGACACTATTGAAAGTACCTCTTACCAAGAGTCCTTCATGACTCATCTCAAACATAAATACTCTCCTATAGAGGAAGCATCAACATTCAGCCCAGATAAAACATAGTGCTTTGTACCACTGGGATGTAACTTTATACACCACTACTCAAAAGTAGTTTGGGGCATAACCCCAAGCATACCTCTCAAATACTCAAATGTCATTAGGTAAAGGATTTGTAAAAATATCTTCTATCTACTCCTTTGTGCTGATATACTCAAGTCTAACTTCTTCTCTGTAACCTTTTCTCTCACAAAATGACACTTTATCTCTATATGTTGTCTTTGAATGTAACATAGGATTCTTAGACATACTCACTATACTTTTGTTATCATAATGTATGATAACAGATTCCTTAAAATCAATTCCAATATCCTTCAACATTTGTTTCATCTTTATTATCTAATGACAATTATTTGTTTCTACTACATACTCTACTTCTGCTATACTCCGTCAGATACAATTTTGTTTCTTTCTTAGCCAATAAACTAGTCTTCCTCCGAGAAAAAATGCTCCACCACTTGTACTTTTTTATCATCCATACTACCTCCCCAATCCGCATCTTTATATGCACATAGTGTAAAGTCATTTGATCTATCATACCACAACCCAAAATTAGTTGTACTTTCAAATATTTGAATATTCTATTTACTGATACATAATGTGATTCCTTAGGATCAGCTTGAATTCTCATAATAATTCCAACTGCTTTAGCTATATCTGGTCTCGTATGAGTCAGATATTACAAACCTCCAATCATAGATCTACACTTTCTTTGTTCAACTACAGGTGTCTCATCTTTGCTAGATAAATTATGACCAGTTATCATAGGTGTACCGATAGGCTTACAATTTTCCAAGCCAAATCTCTACAATAAGTCTTTTAGATACTTGGTTTGAGAAAAAAAATACCATCACTGTTCTACACAATCTGCAAACCCAAGAAAAATTTCATTTCACCAATCATGCTCATCTCAAATTTCTTCTTCATTTCATTAGCAAATTTATCACTTGCTTCATCCTCACCTCCAAATATTATATCATCCACAAAAATAACAACAATCAATAAACCATTCTCAATTTCTTTTACATACAAGTTATAACTATCTGTAGTACCTTTAGAAAATCCCAAATTTTCCAAATATTTATCCAACCTTGCATACCAATTTCTAGGTGCTTTCTTTAATCCATATAGTGCTTTGTTCAATTTTCAAACCATATCTCCTTCTTGAGTCAAAGGAAAACCATTAGGCTTCTCAATGTAGACTTATTCTAATTCACCATTTATAAATGTTGAATTCATAGTGATCTGATACACTTTGAATTTCTTATGAGTTTCATAAACCAAGAACATCCTTACTCCTTCAATTCTTGCAATAGGTGCAAATGTTTCTTCATAATCTATATCTTCTCGGTGTGAGTATCCTTTATATACCAGTCTTTCTTTGTTTCTTACAACTTCAACTTGTTCATTCATCTTATTTCTAGAAACCCATTTAATTCCAATAACATTTATGTCCTTAGGTCTGGGGACCAATTCCCAAGTTTTATTCTTCTCAATCTGATCCAATTCTTCCTTCATTTCTTGAATCCAATGATCATCCTTACGGGATTCATCAATATTATTAGGTTCAATCTGAAAAATCAAACACAACTCTTAATGTACCTTGTTTCTTTTCATAACCCATGTGTCTTTGCTCCTAATAATCTGATTAGAAGGGTGATTCTTTATAAAATTTGTGTTTGTTGTTATTGTTTCAACTCTTGCTTCAACTCTGGGTTCATATCTTGGTTCTTCTCTTTGTTCCTCATCTTGAATCTCATTTTGCAAATCATTGTTAGTTTCATAAAGTAAATCAACATTCTCTTGATTAGTTTTAGGATAAGCTTCGTCATCTGAATCATAATCAAGTATTCTTTCCTGAATTCTAAACTTTTCATCCACTTTAACACTTTTCCTCTCAACAATAGTCTTATTCCTTTGATTAAAACATCTATAATCATTTAGTTTAAATGAATAACCAAGGAACATACGTTCATCCCTTCTCCGATCAAACTTGCAATGTCATCATCTCTTTTAATGTAACACTTAATTCCAAATATTCTGAAGTACTTTACTAATGGTGCATGTCCAAAACCATAATTCATAAGGAGTCTTGTATTTTCTTTGATCTGCACTCTATTTATTGTATACACTATTTTATTTACTGCTTCTCTCCAAAATATATTTGCCACATCATTCTCAAACAACATAGCTCTTGCTTCCTCAATTACAGACTTGTTTCTTCTTTCATCAATACCATTTTGCTTGGGTGTTTCAGGGGATGAAAGTTGTCTCTTAATGCCATTCACTTCACAAAAAGTGTTAAACTCATTTGAAGTAAATTCTCCACCTATATCAGATCTTAGACATTTAATCTTCATTCTTGATTCAACTCTATTCTTAAGTAATCTAAAATTTTGAAATGCTTTTGACTTTTCTTTAAGAAATTCTACCCACATCATCCTAGTAAAATAATCAACAAGAATCATGAAATACCTTTCACCATATAATCCTCTTGTTCTTGTAGGACCACTTAGATCTATATGAACAATCTCCAATTTCGTTGGTGTAGTAAACTTCTTGCTGGGAAAAGAACTTCTCTTCTATTTTTCCATAACACACTCCTTGCATACCATGTTAGTATGTCTCACAATCTTAGGAAAATCTCTCATTGTAAATGTAGTTCTTGATTTCACAATGTTATCAAAGTTTATGTAACAAAACCTTTTGTGCCATAACCAACTTTCATCAACTTTAGCAATCAAACATGTCATCTCAGTAGGATTCAACTGAAAAACATTACCTATAGTTCTTGTGCTTGTATCAACCATCTTACCATCCTTATCTTTGATAATACAAGTATTTTCTGTAAACCATACCTGATATCCCTTATCAACTAGTTGTCCAACACTTAAAATATTATGTTTCAATCCATCTACAAAGTAAACATCATTAATGTTAGTCTTTCCATCAAGAGTAATAGATCCTATTCCTTTTATGTGATAGAGTGAATTGTTTCCAACTCTAATAATTCATCCATCATAGTTGTTAAACTTGTCAAACTTATTCATATCACCACTCATATGATGTGAACAACCACTATCTATGATCTAATCAGTTTTCTTCTCAACTTGTGACACCAAATATTTTTCTTCTTTGACTTCTTTTTCATGATTTTCTTCTTTTATTGCAACAAATCCTATCTCATCACTTTCATTATCACTGTCACTTAAGAATTTTTCCATACTAGCTTCAAATTCTTCACCATTCACATAGTAACATTCTTTAGGTCTTTTAGGCTTAAAGTTCTTCTTGTATTTATTCACTCTCTTAGGACATTTAGAAGCAAAATGACCATATTCTTGAGAAGTCCAACATTTAAAGATTTTCTTACCTTCTGGTTCTCTTTTTACAAGAAAGGAAATTCCTTCTTAAATATTTTTATCTTTTTCAGATTTAGATCTTTTGTTGCTGGCATAATCTCCACTAATACTAGAACTCCAAGAAAGTGTAGGGAAAACACTAAGTGCACTAAAGGTAGTTGCAATCCTAGGAAAATCTCTAGATTGTTTCAGACTTATCTCTTATGCTTCCAATCTTCCAAGAAGAGTCTCTCTAGTATACTTCGCAATGCAAGGTATAACTTCTTCAATCATCTGCACTGTCTTCTTAAATGTTGGAGTCAAATTTTTCAAGATCTTCCTTATAATCTCATCTTCATCCTTATTTACTTCACAAGGTTTGATACCTACAAAAATCTTTGATATTCTACCAATACAACTTCTAACAGATTCATCTTCCATCATTTTAGCCTCTTGAAATAAAAATATCCAATTTTTCAATCTGATTCTCTTAGCATGCTTATCACCTTCAAAAGTAGATTCCAAAGCTAACCAACTTTCATGAGATGTTTTTAAAGATTTTACTTGACTGTACTAATTCTTGGGAAGACCTCACAAAAGTGCTTCTCTATCAAGTATGTTACACATGAATAGATCTCTTTCTTTTTTAGTACAATCCTCAATCTTTTCTTCTTCAATGATAGTTTTATCATTCTTAGTGATCATCCAATATCCCATCCCTAAACATAACAAATGTGTCTTCATCTTCTCTTTCTAGCTATCATAGTTAACTCCGTCAAACTTGGGACTTTCTTTTCTAAAATGACTATCCATGGATCTCCATAAGATGTTAAGCTTCTCCTTCAAGGACCTGATGCTCTGATACCAATTGTTAGGAAGTCAAGTCCACCAAGATAACTAAGAGGGGGGGGGGGTGAATCAGTTATCTAATTAAAACAACTTTTATTAACCTTGTTAAATCTGAAACATGTGATTAACATAAACAACAACCCAAAAAAAAAACCATACACAATGACACCAAATTTGTTAACTAGGGAACCTCTTGATTAGAGAGTAAACCCCAATGGGGATAGTACCCACAAACTATGTAGTAATATAAAAGTTCCTTGTGAGAGGATGGGCCCTGTTAGGAGTCTATGAAATACATTTAGTACATATTAGGCCCTGTGAGGAGACTTTGAATCCTTGTGAGGAGATTCCAACCCTGTGAGGAGTTGTGGAAGGAAGAAGGACCCACTGTCCAAATAGCTTTAAGGGAAAGACCACAAAACTCACTATCCAACTGATCTTTGTATTATCCTAAATAGAATAATACCAAATATAACTGATCTTAGAAACTCTTTCCTCTCTCCTCTAATCGTGCCTCTGTTGCACACCAAATACTTCCCAGATCTCAACACTAGATTTGCAAACTTCGCATCACATAATAATCCCTTAGATCACTTACTCGCATTATTTAACACTTCACAACCTACTTATCTTACAATTATTACTTCAAAATCAAGGAAAAAATCCTTCCTTTATGCCAAGCCCAATATTTCATAATTGAGTCAACCAATTAGGCTTTATTAATTACACAATATAAAATAATACATGTTACATATTAATTTCATAATTACACAACATTATCGGCTCAAAAATTTAATAAATCTTCACACGTGAAACCTCTAACTATGTTGACTTAGCTAGATCACCTTCACAATGTCTTCAACCTCTATATAACTTCTCTTGTCCATATTATATCCTTGTTAGGAGATATAATCCAATCATCACAAACTACTTCTCAGGAACTCTGTCAGAATATAGTCTTCACTAAATCTCTTATAAATGTCACCATTCTTTGACTTTTTGTATGCTCTCTTGACCATGTCATTAGGACACTATGTAAAACACATCATCATTTGTGCATGACCTCATTTGCAACCCACTGTGTGCGCTAACTGAAACTCTATCTGCTACTTTGTCAATCTTTAGTATGTTGACATTAATGAAAAACACAGTCTTGAATGCAACATGTGACCACTCCAATAATGCTAGAATACTCCCCCATAGGAAATATTCAACATTCATGCTAACATTATGAACAATAAATTTAGAGATAATCGGTATCTTTATATAAAAATTCACAAGTTTTCATTATTACATAAATGGTATCTATTATCATTAATATAAGTTTTTCAAAAGATTTTGTGTTATAAGTATTTGATTAAAAATAAGTCTCTTGTAATTGAATCATATTTGAGTAGTCATATAATCTTGATAATTTACACAAGGAGACATTACAAGTAGTATTAGAGAAAGACTTCATGCCAGCCTATGAAGGTTTATCACTGAAAAGGAACTTACAACATATCACCAAAAGAAATTTAGGAAAAACCCTAAGGACAACAAAAAAGAAGGGGAAAGCATGGGTGAAGAAGGGGAGTTTAGCAACAGTATGGATAAATTATTGGTTGAGAAAAGAGATACCTAGAAAAGAATTGATCAACAACTACTAGACATGTCAACAAAAATGGTGATCAGCATCACCATGATTATTAACAATAGAGACCATGGAGATAATGAAGGATAATTTGTTAATAGAAGCCCTAGCCATAGGACCTCTACAAAGAGCTCTAGGCCTATGATACCAAAGTTTAACCCAAGGACTGGGAAACAAGAAGAGATTGAGCTCACCTTGGTAGAACTTCAAGACCAATTAAGGAAAGATTGAATAAATGAGGTCTTTAAGCTAAAATTTCATTAAAGGAATAAATAGATTTAAGAATGAGACACATGCCTAAAATAGGGAATAATCACTTATAATTGAAGAGAAAGGTTGGAAAACATAGAATATCCTACTTTGATGGATCGAGTAAGACCACAACATGAGAATGGATGCATACCATAGACACATATTTTCAATTAAACCCTATGTTAGAAGAATGAGCCATCAAATATGTTTCCTTACAGTTGTATGAGGTAGCAAATGAATGGTGGTATCAAGAAATGACCACCAAGGGACATGTATGAATCACCGCTTATGTGGAATCCACAGAGAGATTGATTGAAATATTCAGCATTAAAGATTTGGAACTTCACTTCAGAGAGTCGTGCAACTTAAATAAGGATGATCTATTGATGAATATATAATGGATTTCTGATGGTTTTCAATCCTAGTCTTTGACATTGTTAGAGAGAAAGTTGATAGTCCTATTTATGGATTGACTAGTGGATCCATTGAGTGGTCGGGTGAAACCCCTCAACCCTAATGCATTACAAGAGGCTATCAAGAAATCAAGGGACATGGATTTAGGGATGATAAAAAATGAAGCACTACTCAAGGAACCATTAAAACCCAAGGACCAAACAAATCCACCATTCCAAAGGGATGGACCTGAGCAAAACAAAATGGATGAGGAGACCTAACAAAATCTAAGAAGAAGAAATCTATGTTTTACATGCAAACAGCCATGGAAGCTAGGTCATCAATGCATGGGAAATAATAAAATTTGTTACATAGAGGTGAGGCCCAATAATGAAGGAGAAGAAAATGAGGAACAAATATGTATTCAAAGTGAATCTGAGGATGAAGCCAACTCACCTTCCTTTCAAAGAGAGTGGTACACTTTCCACCATGACTAGATCTTATAGATGTAATGCAGTTAAGATACAAGGAAAATTACAAGGACATTCAATAACAATATCATAAACTCTGGACTTACCATCTACCAAGGACTCCCAACTTGTAATCTAGAAGAATTCAATATAATGATGGCATATGGTTGAACATTTAAATTCAAGACAGTATTACCAAGGCTAGAGATCACAATTAGAAGTTCGATGATCGATGATGACTTTCATTTGTTGGAATTTGGAAATATCAATATTATATTAGGAATACAATGGGTGATGAGCATTGGAAAGTACACTCAAGACTTCAGGACCACAACCTTCAAATTTAAGGTTGATTATAAGAAAATCATTCTTAATGGAATATATGATGAAGCTCCTCAAGGCATATAATCTAAGAAAATGAAAATTTCTCCTAGGAGTCTTTGAGAAGGGTAAACAAGGATTTTTTCAAGGATATTCCCAACCTTAATAAAACAAGCTTATGAAGGAGCTAGAAAACCACAATCAAATGAAGCATCCATTTTCATGACACTATTCAAGCACATTAAGAGATTTAAGGATGGTATCCAAGGATTCTTTAAGGGATTCCTAAGAAATATATGTAGAAGACCCACACATATGTCAATTTTTGTAGAGTTAATAATGAAGGAGGCTGGGACCACGAGAAGATGCTTCAATTATCAATCAATTAAAGAGAGACATGATTTAAGAATTCTCATGGGCAAGCATCTTCAAGGAGGGGAGATTGTGATGTCCCTGTCCTTTACCTAATTATAATAATTAGCAATAAATCATATTTGTGATCAAGTGGTGTCAAGCCTTAAACACTCTTAAGTAGTTACTAAATAAAGATAGACAAATTATGAATAGCAACTAGATAGGTTGTGTATTCTTATTAATAAATCCAACGTCCCTATCGAGTAAAATTGTCTTATTTATAAGACATCATGATGTTCCTATCTAGCATCAAGTAAAGAAAATAGAGTAAGAGATAATATTGAGATTGTTTGAGACTAGGTGATATGATAAAGGGTTGAAGATATCACACATTAAATATCCTTATCTAGCATGACACCACAATATGATTTAAATATTGAGCTCACATGAAGTTGGTCACCAACCTTATCAACATTTAGATCTTAATTTTTCCATTGATTTCATGAAACCAATGTGATCTACATTATAGAAAGTAAATCCATATTTCAACATGTGACTTGATCATTATCAAGCCAAAATGATCTAGAAGGAAGTATGATGCATATTGAATATTTGACATTGATCTAGCAATATCCTTGAGATCATAATATTGACGCTATGTAGATAAATGCATATCATAGAAAATATTCATGATTTTGAAAAATTCAAAAGTAAATTATATGAATAAGTGATAAAGAAGGTTTGGGAAAATTTGATTCAAGAAGTGATGAAGTTATCTTCTTGGATATTCTATAAGGATAAAAACTTGATGCTATAACATAAGATGGCACAAAGTTTTTGAAAGTGCAAATGTGAGAATTGATGAAGAAAGACATCAAAAGGAAATAGTACAAGAAATGGATCATCAAAAGGAAGAAAGTTGTAAAGAAGAAACTAAAACTAGACTAGAAATTTGAAGACTACATGAAAGGAACCACTCAAGACACCATCTAGATTTGTTCAAAAGAACTATCCTGAAGATTTGATTATTGGAGAAAAAGGTGCATGAATTTAGAAAAGAAGAATTTCCAGTACAACAAAACATGCATACATGTGTTTTCTATCCAAAGTTGAACCAAAAGAATTTTTAGAAGCAAGTGAAGACAAGTATTGGATCCAGGATATGGAAGTAGAATTAGATCAAATCAATAAAAAATAAAATTGGGAACTTGTCCCAATACTTAAGAAAAAAAAATAAAAATTTGGCACTAAGTGGGTCTCCAAAAACAAACTAAATGAGGATGACAAAGTTGTAAGGAATGAAACAAGATTGTTATGGAAAAATAAACTCAAGTCAAAGGAGTTAATTACAAAGAATTTTTTTCTATTTTTTGTTATATTGAAGTCATAAGGATGTTCTTATCCGTTTCTTGTTTTAAGAACTTCAAATTCTATCAAGTGGATGTAAAATCAGCCTTCGTAAATGAAAAACTATAAGAGGAAGTGTATATTAAACAACATGAAGAGTTCATTATATCAAAGAATAAGGATTATGTTCATAGATTGAAGAAGGCTCTTTATGGACTAAACCAAGCCCCAAGAGCTTGGTATTCAAGGGTATAAAAGTATCTTCAAGAGAAAGGTTGAAAAACATGGATTCCAAATAGAAATCTATACATTAAGAATGAAGGAGATGGTTTGTGTTTCTAATGTGGATGACATCATTTTTGGAGGAGACGGTGAGGGAATGTGAAAAGACTTTCCCTCTCTAACTGGTAGAAGGAATTGAGCTGTCAATGCTCTGTGAGTTAAGTTTCTTGTTGGTTTACAATATGAGGGCTTCATTTAGTGAGCTTGAATCATAGCACGTGCATTTGTGGCATACTAAAAAATCCCCCTATTTTCAAAAAACATTGCCCCATACATAGTTTTTTTTACCCCCTCCATTACCCACCCAATACCCCCCATACCCATTTTCCTATATAAACTCTCGCCCCAGCCCCCTATTTAGGCAAGATATTGCCCCCTTTTTGTCCATTTTAAACCCCCCAGTATGAATGTACATGGTATTTTTTAGTGAAGACATGTGGTTTTCAAATCTCTCAATCAAATAAAGGGGTCTTTATTTCTCAGACCATGTTAAATTAATGTTAAAGAAGTTCAAGATGGAAGATTGTAATCTAGTAAATACTCTTATGATTACTAGTTGTAAATTGAGAAAATATGATGAATATTTTGTGACAAATTAGATTATGTGTGGATCCATGATTAGAATTTTTATATATCTAACAACTACAAGGTCTGATATTAAACTTGAGCAGTTGGTTTGGTGGCATAGTTTTAGGCAACTCCAAATGAAACCCATGTCAATGCAGTAAAAAGAATATTGAAATATTTGAAGGGTACCATGGATTCTAGATTTTGGTATCCAAGAGGTAAATATTTCCATCTTATTGCATATAAAAATGAAAATTGGGAAAAAAAATGTTGATGACAGGAAGAGCACTAGTGGAGGATCATTCTTTCTTACCAATTGCCTTATATCCTATTTAAACAAGAAACAAGCATTAGTTTCACTATCTACATTGGCAATAGAATATATTTCAATAGTAGCTTGTTTCACACAAGCTCTATAGATGGAACAGACCTTGAAAGATATTAAGGTTGAGTATAAACAATCCATGTCTATACTTTGTGATAATATAAGGGTCATCAACATATCAAAGAATCCAGTTATGCACTCCAAGACAAATTAGATTCTAATTAAGTATCATTTCTTGAGTGAGTGAGAAATGAATTAGCAAGTAAAGTTACCTTATGTTTATACAAAAGAGTAGATTGAAAATTCTCCCATGAAGTATATTCCAAAAGAAACTTTTGAGCATCCAAGGGACAAATTGCGAGTAATTCCACTCTCATCCATTCACTAAGTTTTTCATGAAAGGTGTGTGTTTAGAATAGTTATTCATTTCTTATTTAGTTAGCCCTAGATAGTCAAAGGAAGAGATGTCAAGGGTATCATTTCAATCAACCAATTCTATTATAAAAAAATATAGTGTTGCCACATTGATGTTAAAGGGAAAAATCAGTGGAAAAATGGTCAGAGATATTGTGCCAAATTTATGACACTATGATCAAGTTTTTGTTGATCAAAGAGAAAGGCGATTCACACACCTATTGTCACCCACACTTGAAAAATAGTATTAAAGATGCAAAAATATTATTTTTTGTTCGGGGATGGCCAATCTTAGAGCAACTCTTTGTAAAGGGAATTAAAATATTTTTTTATTTTAGAGAATTTTTTGTGTCCCCCTATCAATGAGATGACCTCTATAGAGACTATCGCCTGCTTGGTGGATATAATTTTAAGAAATTATATATGTATATGTATGTATATATATGTATATCTATTGTTGATCCCTAAGTTTTATTTTCCATTAGTGTCTAGCACTTAGTCATTTTTTAGGCAATGTTGGTCGGTCATCACTGCGACCGAGCCATCTTGTAAAGGCTGAGTCATGGATAAAATTGTACAATTATCGAGTAGTAGTTATTGTCGAGCAAGTCAGAGGTCACCGAGTACTTTAGTAGTCATCAAGAAGTTCATGTCGAGTTGTATAGAAGAGTCAGTGTCAAGCACCAGTATATGAAGAGCAGTAAATGTCGAGTGTTAGAGACTTCATATGTAGAGAAAGACTTGTATTTCTAATCACTAATCCCTATGTAAGCCGTGTAACCTATCAGATTAATGGAATTCTTAAGTGACATAAATAGAGAATCTAGATCATTGATCTTGATCTAGGAGGTTGTTTTATTGTCTATATAAGATGAGATCTTAACTCTAAAATGGTGTATGTGTATGAATGTAATGAAGGAGATCTCATATATGCAGAACAAAGAAGTATTTTGATATAGGTAGAGATCACTCAGAGTGACCGAGAAAAGTACTGAAGGGAATAACAGAGCTATATTTGATTGAGGAGATTAAACAAGTATTGGAAGGAGAATATCTATTATCAGCATCACAATGCAAATCGAAGGATTAGGTACTGATACATTCTAGCGGGTGAATCAAGGTAAATCTCTTAACAGAGTGGTCCTCACAGGCCTATGTAAATCTCTTAACCGAGTGCTTACTTTGTTGTAAGTTTTAAATCCTTTAACCAAGGTAGATTGTAAAGTTTGTAAGCTCTTAATAGGGAAGACCCCTCACGGGGTAGATCATCATTTTATGATCAAATTTTTTAGCCCTAATAGGCAAACTTTAATATTGTAGTAGTAAAGATTTGTGGGTGACATCCCCACCCCAGTTTTACCTTTTAAGGGTTTCTGGGTAACCAAAATGTCTTTGTTATGTGTTTCAATTTCATGGATGAAGTTAGGTTGTTAGATCTATTTCAATATTGAATTTGATGTTTATGGTAAGTAAGTTGAATTTATGTCAAAGTGGAAGTAGTAGTGGATATCTGATCACCCCCCCTCTCAGTATCTCACTTTACCATATTAAATTTCCAAAAATTGGTATCAGAGCTAAGTATCTTAAAGAAGTCTAATCACTTGTGAGTTAAGGTCTTGGAAATGGAGGTCTATAAGTTGGGAAAGATCATAGAGAATTGACATTCATCTTGCATTACACTAGCTTGAAGCATCCAAAGGAGAATTGAAGAAATCCTTAAGCAAAAGGAAAGAATTGGCAATTCAACAGAATGATACACAATATCAAGAAGAGGATACTAAAGGCTATTTGAAAATGGAAATCCCACTGAGAGTAATGCAACTATAACAAATTTGGTAGAGAGAACAACATACTGAATGAAGATATCAAAAATCTGAAGAGAGAGAAGGAAATTCAATCAGTAAGATTATGTGAAATAATTCAACAAAAAAAGAAAGTTGAAGAAGACAAAAGACAAATGTCTATAAGACTTGATGAAAGGACATGTGACATGCAAAGGCTGACAAACAATCAAATGGACATGGTAAATCAATTGTTACTTGAAAATCAAGAGTTAAGCAGGAAAGATATGGAAATCACCAATCTAAGATCAACGAACAAATAACTGAAGAATGAATTGAGATCTGAAAAGGAACTCAATGAAAGGATGAACAATCCAAATGAAGCTATGAAATACTTTAAAGAACTTTTGAGGTCACCAAGAAGATCCAGTGATACTTCTGGACTTGGACACAATGAGCACCTATCATCCACTGAAGAAGGAGAATCATCAAAGAGTGGAGAATAGAGGAATGATGAGTCAAAGAGGAACAAACCTACATGAAATAATTGTGGAAATCTAGGACACACATCAAATAGCTACAGAAGCAAGAGTGG
The DNA here is from genome assembly GCA_027943335.1 of Chamaecyparis obtusa. Classification (NCBI taxonomy): domain Eukaryota; kingdom Viridiplantae; phylum Streptophyta; class Pinopsida; order Cupressales; family Cupressaceae; genus Chamaecyparis; species Chamaecyparis obtusa. The sequence continues at coordinate 132,156 of BSBK01007948.1, forward strand.
TAAGTCCAATCCTAAATCAAAGCTCAATGGAAATTGTTTTAAGTGTAAGAAACATGGACATCAGGTACATAAATGTAGGTCAAAGGTCAATAATTCACCTACTACACCTAGATTTCAAGGACATTGTTTTAACTATCAGAAATATGGTCATAGAGAATAATAATGTAGATCCAAAGCTAAGTGGACATCCAATAAGTAGAATAAAGCACCTAGGAAAGGTAACACGTTCAATTGGGACTACAACACATGGTATAGTTGTCCTTATTGTGGAGAATGTGGTCATATTGAAGTAAACTATATGAAGACATAGTTTAGAGGTAAATCCAAAAGTTGGATGAGTGGAAGTTTGGTCTGTTACAAATGCCACAAGATTGGTCACATAAAAAGAGACTGCATAGCACATGCACCGAGCCATGACCAATTAAGAAATGAAGAAATTGTTGAATAAATAAGGAACCAGATGAGTAAGACATGGAAAATGAAAGAGGAAGCAAGTAGTAGTGGAGCTAGTGAACCTAAGGTCACCCAATCCAATGGATCAGGTGATCACACTACTTCAAACTAAGAAAAGAAGGTATGTGAGGAATTAATTTTTTTAGTTTCATATTTTACATCAGTTCCTCACATTTGATATGTTAAAGTCCATATCTACATAAATTGAGATGCATTAGGATAGATTTGAAAAAGAAGTTATATTGCATATTTGATGTCGAGCATCAGTATTTAAATCCATAATGACCGAGTCACTCAGTGTGTGTCGAGCTCCTATGATAGCTGAGATGTGATATCTACCGAGCAGAAACTAAATGGTAGTATTGATTGAGTACATGTTAACCAAAGTCAACATGAGAAGGCCGAGATAGATGTATTCACCTACTTAATGTATAGATCATTTAATGAATCCCTAATTTGACCATTTGGGGTCTATAAAGAAAATTATTACTATTCTTTTTCATTTCATCTAGTGATTTCAGAATTTGCAGAGCAATTTTAAGGAAATTAACAAGAGCTATCTGTGCTAAGTAAAATTTGAGAAGATCTCTACAGCGTGCCATTGGAAAACATCATGAAGGAATGTTGAATCAAGGTATTACTGAGTAACTTGAACTTGTAATTTGAACCCTAGTTTCAGAGATATGGCATCTACTTCATCTGCAATATCTAAGAAGCAAGGAAAGGAATTTTGAATGTTCAACCTATGAGGAATGATGTGTGCAAACCACAAAATTTCAATCCATTCTAGAAAGTGCGATGAAGGGAGATCTCACGGGTGCCCTGTCATTGATCCCACCTAAGGTCTTAATGATTAATGATGTATGCTCATGCTATATGTGTAAAATTAGGGAAATCAAAGATTATGAGCTAAGAGAGGCATACAACAAGTTATGTATCAATGGAGTGTTGAAGGGTGAATATCAAAAAATTATCGAGAAAGGGTTAGTGTGTTCCCTAGATTTCCTGTGAAATTTTAAGGTTGAATGGATCAAGATTGTGTTAAGAAAAATTCATGATATGAAGATATGGTTGGAGAGTGGACCAGCCAAGATTACCAAGGATATGATTCACTGAGTCAACAGTTATCCTAGTCTAACAAGGAAGAAAACAATGAGATGCTAGAGTAAAGAAACAATTCAAACAAACACTCAGGTAGTGTGGAATAAGTGAGGAATGACAATATCCACAATCACAGATCCAAAAATAGATTTTTCAGTGAGAGTGATTGCTCACAAATTTTATCAGTTAAGTAGGTTAGATAGTGTTCCCTTTATTGTAGTCGATCAAGCATGGAAGATGGTGAAGAAAGATCACACTTATGATCTTGTCGAGCTACAGTTGACCCAGCTTGTTGAGAACCTTACTTCAATCAGAAAGGCCAAGAATTCAATGTTTAAGTTTGGTTCTCTACTCACTTGTTTATTCTTCTATGTTCATAATAGTTTTCCTACAATTGGAGATGTTGTATGGAGTAAAGACCGACCAGTCGCCTAGCAGATAAATGAGTTTTTTGATTAGTTAGAAGAGAATTTTGAAAGTGTTATGGATAGTTACTTTGTAGAATTCAAAAATAAAATGAGAAAGAGGAGTAGGATCCTTGTATCCCTAGTAGATAAGTACTACAATGACATATGCTTCCTAGTGGATACTGACTATACTTATGCTCAGGCTATTATACCAAGAATTGTATGGCTTAGGCCATTACCTTATGAGGTTGATGTAGATGAGACAACAACAGCCATAACCACTTTACTAGTTGAGGAGATTGATAGGAAGGAAAAACCTTTTGGGACTTATGAAGAGGCTAACTCTAAGATAACTATGAGGTTAAAGTCTACAACCATGGAGAGATAGAGGAAGAGAATAGTTAAGAACCTAGAGAAGATGCTAGGAGAAAGAGAAGAGGAAAATGCACCTCTTGAACTAACAAAAGGGCTAGGATAAGATAAATCTAGTGAGTCTGAAGGAAGTGATGAGGAGGACACTAAAATTCCAAAGAAGGGAAAGCAAGCATCAGTTTCCAAGCCTAGAAAAATACAATTACAGAAACAAAAGCCCACTCCTCCTATAGTACTTAGACAAAGAACCAAGGCAGCTTCTACTATCACAACTGTTGAGCCCTAGAGAGAGACACCAACATCAAGAAAAAGAAAGCCAATTCAAACTAAGGTTGTTCCAAGTCATCCCAGGAAGAAACCAAGAAGGAAGTTAGTCTTGGAGAAGGATGATGATGATGATGATGAGACAGATTGGGAATCTCATCCCTAAAGAATTTTACAATAGAATTGATTAGAAATGGTAGTATACCATGATGATAGAAAAGTAGATAAGGGAGAGTACACTAGCTTAGATCATGCCTGATCTATCACCAAAACAAATAAAAACATATATAGAGAAGTATAGAAATAGGTTTGTACCCAAGCTCCAAGCCTATTCCATTTTGCAACACAAGGTTGAAGATGTTATTTAGCAAAGAACAAGGTTATGGAAGATTATTTTTGGACTTTTAATTGAGAAAATTCCACAATCGAGTGAAGGTGCATCTAGCCAAGTGGTGCTAGATAATAATGAAGACATTGTTGAGCCTCAGAATCTTGAGGAAAAGGAAAGATAGAAGGTAGAGATAAGTGGATCATAGGATGTGATCAAAATAGAGGATATTGTTGAGGATACACCAATTATCACCAATGTATTGACCGAGGAAGAGATAAAGAGTCAAATTCTTCTCAAGGAAACTTTTGGTCACCCTCTACCAATCACCAATCCCATTCTTATACAGGTACATGATTATACACAGATTGAAGGTGCTTTAACTATAGAAAATACACCTTCAATCTCACACATGGTCACAAATGAGCAGCAAGTGTTACATAGTACAAGTGTCGAGAAACGGGACAAGCTAGCAATCACAATTCAGAATGCACCTACCGAGGAGGATAAGAAAGAATAAGGAGAGGAGAGCATACAAGATCATGTAGATAAGTCTACATTAGTAATGAAAGGTCCTTATATGGAGGAAAAGAAGAAGATAGAGGAAGAGGCAACTAAGAAGAATCCAAAGCCTAAGGAACAAGAGGTTATTAACGCTGTAATCCAAATGCTGAGTGGAAATACACCTAAGAAGAAATCATAGAAGAAAAAGGAGAAATCTCTAGTAACACAGGTTACACTTGATGAAGTTATAGTGATTCCTAAATGGGACACTGATAACTTGACTTTTGAACATATGCAAATTTTGCACGATCTCTTGAAGAAGAAAAGCAAGCAAGAAGAGTTAAGGAGAGTGCATCAGCAAAAACAAGTTTTGCATTAAATTAAAGGTATATTTATAGAATCTTTTGAAATGGATGATGTGAATGACACTGCACCTATCTTGAAACAACTAGTTCAAATTGTTAAGAAGGTGAATGAGAAAATTTTGTAGTGGTCTGAAAGAAAGTTTGAGACCAAGATAATTGAAAAGGTCTCCACCGAGATAGCAGTAAAATAGGTAGAAATTTCTGCCTTAGTGACTAATTTAGAAGAGGTTGTGTAGAATTTTCATCCTCTGTACAAGAAGTTATGTAATGTAGAAGATTTCACTAAGGACAATCAAGATTTGATTGATAAATTTCATCTAGACTTCAAGTCTACCAGTCATTCACTGAGCATGGATGCAAGATCTAGCTCCATTCACTTCACTAGGTTACTTCATGCACATGGAAGATTAGTCGAGTTGATGGCTAATGATGGGTGAATAAGAGCTAAGACAATTTCTATACAGACAATGTTAACACCTCATTTGGAGGTTATGCATAAATAATTAGCAACGACAAAGGAGTTAGTACAGAGAGATGCTCATCTCTCTATTTTTGAGAGTTGAGTTGATCTAGCCACCCAACTAGAAATAAAGATACAGTTTTTGGAGTCTATCAAGTCGGGATGGGACAATGCCTTAGGTATGATAATTCAGCTCCATAAACCATTTTTGGATAAGTATTTTCTCACACCTACACCCCAGCAGCTTCAAGTGACCAAAACAAGGAGGAAATAACATGCCATGATAGGAATAACATAAAGGGGAAATGAAATGGCATCAGTAATACATGGAGAAAATATAGTGAGGAATGTATATCAAGGTATTACATACTATTTTGTAATATATATATTCAGTTGTATGTCAAAGAGTCTTAGGTTAATGTAGATGAGACAATAATAGCTATAACTACTTTACTAGATAACTATGGGGTTAAAGTCTACAACCATGGAGAGAAAGAGGAAGAAAATAGTTAAGAACCTAGAGAAGATGGTAGGAGAAGGAGAAGAGGAAAATGCACCTCTTGAACTAACATAGGGGCTAGGAGAAGATAAATCTAGTGAGTCTGAAGGAAGTGATGAGGACACTGAAATTCCAAAAAAGGGAAAGAAGGCATCAGTTGCCGAGCCTAGAAAAATACAATTGCAGAAACAAAAGCCCACTCCTCTTGTAGTACTTAGACCAAGAACCATGGAAGCTTCTACTATCACAGCTGTTGAGCCTCGGAGAAAGACACCAACATCAGGAAAAAGAAAGCCAATTCAAACTAAGGTTGTTCTGAGTCATTCCAGGAAGAAACCAAGAAGGAAGTTAGTCTTGGAGAAGGATGATGATGATGAAGAGAGAAATACTGATGACAATACAAAGTTAAAAATGCCATCACATAGATCTCAATTGACTGTGGATGAAATATGCCATAATATCAGAAGCACTGTTGGATTAGCAGGCTTCAAGCAAATAAAATTTGAAAAGCTAAATAATGATGACAAAGAAAGAGTTGAAGAGGAAATGCTAGAGATTCTATGCACTTTCAAGATGAGACCTCTACAGATTGGGAATCTCATCCCTGAAGAAATGTACAATACAATTGATCAGAAATGGCATTATGTCATGATGATAGAAAAGCATATAAGGGAGAGTACACTATCTCAAATCATGCATGATCTATCATCACAAAAAATAACAACATATATAGAGCAGTACAGAAATAGGTTTTTACCCAAGCTCCATGCCTATTCCATTTTGCAACACAAGGTTGATGATGTTATTTAGCAAAGAACAAGGTTATGGAAGATTATTTTTGGACTTTTAATTGAGAAGAGTCTACAACCAAGTGAAGGTACATCTAGCCAAGTGGAGATAGATAATAAGGAATACATTATTGAACCTCAGAATATTAAGGAAAAGGAAAGATAGAAGGTAGAGATAAGTGGATCACAAGATGTGATCAAAATAGAGGATATTCCTGAGGATACACTAGTTATCACCAATGTATTGACTAAGGAAGAGATAAAGAGTCAAATTCTTGCCAAGGAAACTTCTGGTCACTCTCTACCAATCACCAATCCCATTCTTATCTAGGTACATGATTACACATAGATTGAAGTTGCTTCAACTATAGAAAATGCACCTTCAATCTCACACATGGTCACAAATGAGCATCAAGTGTTACATAGTACAAGTGCTGAGAAACAAGACAAGCTGGCAATCACAATTGAGAATGCACCTATTGAGAAGGATAAGAAAGAACAAGGAGAGGAGAGCATAAAAGATCATGTAGATAAGTCTACATTAGTAATGATAGGTCCTCATATGGAGGAAAAGAAGAAGATAGAGGAAGAGGCAACTGAGAAGAATCCAGATCCTAAGGAACAAGAGGATATTAACGCTCTAATCCAGATGCTGAGTGGAAATACACCTAAGAAGAAATCATAGAAGAAAAAGGAGAAATCTCCAGCAACACAGGTTACACTCAATGAAGTTATAGTGATTCCTAAATGGGACACTGATAACTTGACTTATGAGCATATGAAAATTTTGTAAGATCTCTTGAAGAAGAAAAGCAAGCAAGAAGAGTTAAGGAGAGTGCATTAGAAAAAACAAGTTTTGCATGAACTTAAAGGTATATTTATAGAATCTTTTGAAATGGATGATGTGAATGACATTGGACCTATCTTGGAACGACTAGTTGAAATTGTTAAGGAGGTGAATAGTGATGACAGTGAGGTGAATGAGAAACTTATGTAGTGGTCTGAAATAAAGTTCAAGACCAAGATAATTGAAAAGGTCTCTACTGAGATAGCGGAAAATAGGTAGAAATTTCTTCCTTAGTGAATAATTTAGAAGAGGTTGTGCAGAATGTTCATCCTTTGTACATGAAGTTATGTAATGTAGAAGATCTCACTAAGGACAATCAAGAGTTGATTGATAAATTGCAACTAGACTTGAAGTCTACCGATCATTCATTGAGCATGGATGCAAGATCTAACTCCATTCACTTCACTTGGTTACTTCATGCACATGGAAGATTAGTTGAGTTGATGGCTAATGATGGGTGAATAAGAGCTAAGATAATTTCTATACAGAAAATGTTAACACCTCATTTGGAGGTTATGCAGAAAGAATTAGTAATGAAAAAGGAGTTGGTACAGAGAGATCCTCATCTCTCTATTTCCAAGATTTTAGTTGATCTAGCCACCTAGCTAGAAATAAAGATAAAGGTTTTGGAGTCTATTAGGTCAGGATGGGACAATGCCTTAGGTATGATAATGCAGCTCCATAAACCATTTTTGGATAACTAGTATTTTCTCACCCCTACACCCCAATAGCTTCAAGTGACAGAAAGAAGGGGTAAATAACATGCCATGGCAGGAATAACATAAAGGGGAAATGAAATGACATCAGTAATACATAGAGAAAATACAGTGAGGAATGTATATTAAGGTATGACATACTATTTTTTAATATATATATTCAGTTGTATGTCAAAGAGTCTTATGTATATCTATAGAATCTTTTGAAGACTGAGTCAAAGTCTTAGGGGGAGTGCTCAAACTACTAAGTACTATTTTATAATGTAAAAGTCATGAAAAAGTGTTTTTTCCACTAATGTCAAAGGGGGAGATTGTTGATCCCTCAGTTTTGTTGTCCATTAGTGTCTAGCACTTAGTCATTTTCTAGGCAATGTTGGTCAGTCAACACTATGATCAAGCCATCTTGTAAAGGCTGAGTCATGGATAAAATTGTATAGTTACCGAGCAGTAGTTACTATCGAGAAAGTCATAGGTCATCGAGTACTTCAGTAGTCATCAAGTAGTTTATGTCGAGTTGTATAGAAGAGTCGGTGTCGAGTACCAGTATATGAAGAATAGTAAATGTCTAGTGTCAGAGACTTCATATGTCGAGAAAGACTTGTATTTCTAATCACTAATCCCTATGTAAGCCATGTAACCTATTAGATTAATGGAATGCTTAAGCAACATAAATAGAGAATCTAGATTATTGATCTTGATCTAGGGGGTTGTTTTTTGTCTATATAAGATGAGATCTTAAACCTAAAATGATGTATCTATATGAATGTAATGAAAGATATCTCATATACGCAGAACAAAGAATTATTTTGATATATGCAAAGATCAGTCAGAGTGACCGAGCGAAGCAGTGAAGGGAAGAACAAAGCTATATTTGCTTGAGGAGAACAAACAAGTATTGGAAGGAGAAGATATATTATCAGCATCACAATGAAAATTGAATGATTGGGCATTGATACATTTTAGCAGGTGAATTAGGGTAAATATCTTAACAGAGTGATCCTCACAAGCCTATGTAAATATCTTAATTGAGTGCTTACTTTGTTGTAAGTTTTAAATCCTTTAACCAAGGTAGATTGTATAAGTTTGTAAGCTCTTAACAAGGAAGACCCCTCACAGGGTAGATCATCAGTTTGTGATCAAATTTTGCATCCCTAATAGGCAAACTTTATTACTGTGGTAGTGAAGATTTGTGGGTGTCATCCCCACTCTAGTTTTACCTTTCAAGAGTTTTTGGGTAACAAAAATCTTTGTGTTATGTGTTTCAATTTCATGGATGAAGTTAGGTTGTTAGATCTATTTCAGTATTGAATTTTATGTTTATGGTAAGCAAGTTGAATTTATGTCAAAGTGGAAGTAGTAGTGGATATTTGATTCACCCCCCCCCCCTCTCAATATCTCACTTTCCCATATTATATTTCCAACAATTATGTATATACATATATACATATATATATGTATATGTATATTTATTTATATACATACATATATGTATGTATGTATGTATATATATACATATATGTGTATATATATATATATATGTGTGTGTATATGTATATGTATATGTATTATAATGTCTGATATGTGATATACTTGTGAAATCAATATTTATTTGTCTAATTTATCAATATGAAATATGTAGTGTATTAATATCACCTTAACAATAATATGTTGTTGTTTCTAATTTGTATTTATAACTTTGTAAATTCCATAATGACTCATATAGTTGATTTCCACTTAAAGTGCATCCAGTGTCTTCAATTATCACTTACAGCGATAGTATTGTGTTTGATATGATTTTGATAGATGTGCAATATGATGGATGAGTCTGATTTACAATCTTGATAATGTATGTCATTGATTTTCCAAGAGGAAACATGCTCAGAAGAGAAGATCCAATACTGGATGTGTATGAAAGAAGAAATGTCCAATAATGTCATTTAAATGATTTTGCATATGTTTTATACCTTTCTAGATAGAAGAGTCACACCTCTTGAATGAAGAAAATACATATCATTTCTGATTCACATCCTTTCACAATATAAACAAATCTCTTCTCCCTTAGTCGCATCTCATAACCATCAATTAGTGTCCTCACTAATCATTTCCCTCATGATAATTGATCATCCAATAACTCTTGTCTTAATCTATGATGCTCTATACTAATTGTGATTAGATAACCACTAACATGTATATATCACACCTTCTAATACTTGTTAACGATGTATTTGTTGATTGACTAATCTTAATGATTATTTCCTTATCCTTATTTAGCTATCACATTTAATCATTACTTCTAGGATGGAAATGTCAACATAGTAATATGAAATATCAATTAGTCACTTATCTACACATTGTCTTAATATTATGTCTATCTATTGTCATCAGTAAATAAATTTTTTTGAAATGCCTGCAATGGTATGTTCTCCCACCCATCCGGCTTCATTCTCATTGTTTATGGTTCTTCATTGCAGGGTCTTCCTCGAAGCTCTACCATTGGGCTTCATGCTCGTGGCCCATCTATTCCTGTGGCATCCTTGCTAGCTTCGGTGGTTCCATCTTTCAGGTTAATTTATTGACCATGATGTTAGGTTTCTTCTCCCCTTTGGCCATCTGGAACCCATACCTAAACTTGGGCTTGATGGTGTCTCTACCATTATTGGTGGTGCTGGGGATTCTCATATTGGGCCAATATTTTTTGTTTTCTCTGGCCTTGGGGCTTTTTCTGCTCTTCCTTCTAGGCTTCATTCTACTTCCTCCCGACCTATTTTGTAGGGTGTTATTTGTACCCTTGGTGTTGGTGGTTCTATCTTTGGGGATATCACGGATGGAATTCCCACCCCCCACCCCTCTCCTCCCCCCCCCCAAAAAAAATCCTATTGCTACTAGCGGGAGGAGCTATGTTTGCGCTACCAAATCTATTGCTACCATCCCCTTGAAGGTGAAAGCTTGACCTATTGTTTGTTCCAAAACCTCTCCTATGGTGGTGTGTGGCTTAGATGTGGTGGACAATCTGAATTTTTACCAACATCAAGTGTTGGTTGGTAGATTTTATTACCTCTGGCCTTTTCTTTCAGACTTGCACGGTTGGGTAAACAGTTCTTGGAAATACTTAGTTTCTGGTAGCATTGAACTTTACCCTTGTGTCAAGGATTTTTGTATTGCTTCATTTTATTCTTCTAAAGATCGTGACCTGGTTATGAACAAGTTGTGGATTTGGAGAAACCACTCCGTTTCTGTCAAACCCTAGACAGTTTCCTTCAACCCCCTTACTAAACCACTCAATGTGTGTTCAATATGGGTTCATCTTTCTAATATCCCACTCTATTTCTAAGAGATGTATTGCTTTCAGGTTGTTGGAAACTCTCTTGGACATTTCCAATAGGTGGATGATGCTATGACTACTTTGGGTGATTCTACTTTTTCTTGTATTTTGATTGATATGGACGTCCCCCAACCACTTATGGGGGATACGGTGCTCATGGTTGGGGATAGGCCATGTGTAATGCCCCGCTAGGGAACCTAGGAGAACTTAACCTAAACATGCATCTAAGTTTACAGAATAATTTTTTTAAAAGTTAACATACAAGATAAACATCAATGCAGAAGCAATTACCATTTACTCACATTAAAACATTAACCAACACAGGTAACAACTCTCAAGGCTTCCTCGACGAAGATTACATTACCATAATTAATTAAATTAGATTAGGTACAATTATAAATCTCATATAAATAAATGAAAGATAAAAGCAACATCACATAGAAGATAAATACATCTGGTACCATGAGGTATCCATAAACCTACATCCACCGCACATGTTGTAGCGTATGTAATACAATAACTGAAAAGAAGTACACATGATATCTCTGAATAACAAATACAAAGATACATGATCACAAGAAGAAGAGAAAGAAGAACACAACTCCATCAATGAAGATCAAGAAAGAATAACTAGCATAGGGATCATCTAGCACCGGTGCACGAACGTCAAAATCTCAAATGGTAAAAGAATCACTACCACCCGAACTCGTGAACCTAAATGGTCCACTCCCACCATACTGAGGAGATAATAATAGATCCCACTTGGATAACAAACATCAAAAAGATCAAGCCAAGGAAAGGATCCTGAAAGCTCTCTACTCCAAGGTGAATAAGACAGTGATAGGTTAGTCTCACTAATCCAGAGGCAATTGACGCATGCAGAATAACTGTGGAGGAGGCTTAGACTACATACTATGGGAGTGTCATCACATGGATGACTACTTGAGTTACCCTGGACTGGTCTCTCTAGACCCTGGACCCTCAAGCTTCTATTAGCTTGAGTTACCCTCAACTGGCCACTCTGGACCCTGGACCCTCAACATAATCCATGCAGAACTAGAATATCAATCTTGTATTTAATGTTATTTCCCAAGTTTCATTATTATGTTGTCACTTATTACATCAACTTACGATAGGTTACCCTCGTATTGGCCCCTTATGAGCCCCAGACCCCTATTGTAAGCCACTCCCCTAAGATGAACCTAATTGACCTCTCCTAGGCTCACAAATCTCACATAGATCAATCAAGTATACAACCAAGTAAATCCAAGATCCGGTTTCACACACAAGAAATCGATATGATTACAAAGATACCAAAAGCATAATACAAAACATCATGAGCCTATATGGTTAATCAGGGTATAATCAGATCTTAACACTCATCAAAACATAGAACTGAAAACAAGAAAAACTGACACATACCCCGGCCTCTGTCTTCCCCCTAGGTCTTCTAGTATCCTGATATCACAGTAAACACAAGAGGACACTCCAGGCATGAAGAAGACACAATAGCATCATACAAAATTGAGATCTAATTTCATAAGCACTTTAATTTCCATATTGAACATAATTGAATCCACATGCAGATACGCATAAAACTATTAAGAGATACTTAACATAAACATTATAATAATGCAATGTTTATAGAATATATTCTAAATTCATCCTAAAGGTTCAATAGAATGAAAACACTCAATTTCAGTAGAAACATAACACTTGCAAAATACATGATGCCAATAAGAACTTTAGAAACAACCCTCTCAAATAAATACTCATGCAGAAGAACATAAAATTGCCCAATCACTCCATGCAGACGTAAAGCTATCTCCAATAAATGCACATGCAAAGATTCACTAAACTATAAAACCCAAACTCAAAATTTTGAAACAACTTCATATATATTTCCTAATAATTCAGTACAAAAGAATAAGATTAATTGAAATTTCATTTATAAATGTGCCTAATAATCACAATAGGAAATAGTTAAGTCTAAAGTAACCTTTCTATACAGAAATAAACATAATTCCCTTACATGATCTAACCCAAATTGATCAATTTAAAAATCACCCCAATTATCAAGAAAGGCTAATCATATTAATCATTTAAGATATTTTAATAAACAAAAAAAAACACCTAAAATACTTAATATCAATACAGAGATATAAGTATTTAAACCATTATTTAATATCAGTTAATAAAATATTCATTAATTACTAACTAATTATTAATCAATATAAATTAAATTACAATATAAAACAATCTATAACTTAAAAGAATTTAACAAATGAAATTACCACAAAAAATTAAAATAAAATAAAATAAATAATAAAAGGGGGACTGGTGTTGGGGACCCACTCTACCCCCATATCGTTGGCGCATAGAAGCTGTAGCAGCCCGCGTGGGGGATGCTACCTACGGCAGTGTCCCTTGGGACTGTCGCGATAGTCCCCTCGGGGGCTGTGCACGGCAGGGACCTCGAGACTACTGAGAAGTCCCCGCGTAGGGGTTGTGCACAGGGGGGGTTACGGTACAATTTGTCCCCTCCCAAAAATTATTTTAACATTTTTTTTTAAACTTTATTTTATAAAAACAAATGACCTTTTTACAATTACATTAAAAAAATTTCAATTAATATTTATTTTCTAAAAACAAAATAAATAAATACATACATAATTAAAAAAATAGCAAGCATAATAATAAGCTTAATTTTTCTTTTATCAGCAAAATTAATATTTTATTTGATAGCAAAACAATTCAATTTAATAAAAAAAGAATATATATATATATATATATATATATATATATATATATATATATATATATATATATATATATATATATATATATATATATATATATATATATATATATATATATATATATATATATATATATATATATATATCTATATATATATATTTATTGATTTCCACCTCCACAGAAATTTCCAATAGAAATTTAGTTTTGATTTAATTCTTTTAAGAAAAAGAAACCCTAATGGAGTTTTATTCCAAAATTCAAAAGGAAAGAATGCATGCAACTAGGTTATCCATAAATCTAACTCTAGATTACAAGGAGAGAGAGAAATTAAGAATTACATTGGGATCCAGGTAGGCACACCATCAAACATGAAGAAGATAGATTTATTTTGAATTACATAAAAACATAAACATGAGGAAGCTCAAACCCTACCTCGAGCACCCAAGAAAACTTTCGAACGAAGACTAGAATTCCTCCCAAGATAAATCCAACCTGCAGATCTAAGACTATGTAGAAAACAGGCACACGATCCAAATGCACAAGCAAGAAATTACACAATCCAAAATTTTCCCAAATCTCAAGATGTCAAATCCCAGCTCCCTTTTCAAAATTGCTCCAAAACCTCTCCCCACTACAAATGAATGCAAATTTCCCCTAATAGGGATTCAATTCCCCATTTCATGCAACCCCAAAGATAACTCAACTGTTAACTCCCACTACAACACCAAATCAAAAATTGAAAGAAAAACACAATTAAATTGTTGGAAATATAGATACAGTAACTGAGAGGGGGGTGAATCAATTAACCACAAAAATATTACCACTAATCCCTTAAATATCTTAACAAATTATTTACTGTGCCACTCGGTAAATATACAGAGAAATACTGAAACTTGATCCTTGAAGTGTGTAATAATTAAACTGTTCTTAAGCATTCATCACTGATTAACTTACATGAATAAAGAAAATAACATGAACACAAGAGACACCAGATTTACCGTGGAAAACCAATATGGGAAAAACCACCAATGTAACTAGTTACTATTTTTCACTCTTCTGAAGTGATGCCCGGTTAGAAGCCAACCCGGTAAAAGGTTACAAAACACAATGTTAGGTGTGACCTTGTTAGAGGATTTAATCACCCTGCTAGGAGTGGCCTTGTAAGAGGTCTTGAAACAATTCAATAGAATTGTCACCTTGTTAGAGGATTTACAAAATGGTTGTTAAACCAACTCGGTTAAGAGATTTTGATATCACTGCTATAATTGTAAGAGAGTAACAATGAAATGACCTGCAACTGAATTGCTGAATATAGATCTCTGCTTTGCTTCACTAGATCCTTACTGATCAAATAAATCTTTGCTTCTCCTCAAGGATATCTAACCATCCTTCAAAATTCGCACATACCTTTCTTCAAAATGATTTATGCATGCTGTATATCTCTTATTCACCACTTGACCTTCTATATATATATGCCATTTTAATTAACATTTAGATTGTCAAGTCGGCACTAATAATTATTATAACAGTCAGCTTGGATAAACAAACTATAACAACAAAATCCTTTGAAGGGTTGACCTTGCTCGGTAAACATTAATCCTGAAAATATTTCCTTCGGTGACCGAGTGAACTCGGTAACCACAGTGAATTCTACAACATCCTTCGGAGACCGAGAGAGCTCGGTAACCACTACTTTTCCTTCGATAACCGAGGAGGCTCGGTTAACACTGTTACCCTATCATGTTTCCTTTTGACACCCAAGAGATCTCGGTAGACACTAAAAACTGCCTAGCTGATCGACTGAGCTCGGTAGACACTGAGAACCACTTAGCTGACCGACTAAACTCGGTAGACACTGAGAATGATAATTGATATGACATTTGTGTTACATCAAAGACAACACATAGCTAATCCAACAATTTCCTTCAAACAATTGTATCCAACAATCTCCCTCTTTGGCATTGATGGCAACACAACATGTCATAGCACAATGAAATTTCATAGAGAAACCTAGAGTAAGAAACATATCCTTAGCTCTAGAGTAAGAAACATATCCTTAGCTTCATTTTGATTCCCATCATCTTCAAACTTCTTTCTAACTGAGAACTCTCCCTCTTAACTTCTCAAATTATTCTTCTTAGAAATTTTTTGAAATGACAGCAAACTCTCCCTCTTTGACAACACATGCCAAAGACAACTTACATAGTTTCGGTAAATATCAATGTACCTTATGTACTGATTCATATGCAATGATTCCCTGACTATGCTGCATCAACTGATTGATCTTCAACATGTTCTAGTTGATGCATCACTAAAACTTTATTTAGTGAACCTCATATAGGGGAGTGACCCCTAACTTGCCTCTAAGATACAAGAATGCATCCTTAGGTAGTGGCTTGGTGAAGATATCTGCAATTTGTTCTTTTGTATGAATATATTCTAATCTGATTTCCTTGTCCTGCACCAATTCTCTGACAAAGTGATATTTTATTGCAATGTGCTTGGTTTTGGAATGCATTACTGGATTCTTTGAAATATTTATTGCACTTGTATTATCACAAAACATAACAACTGGTTCTTTGATCTCAACCTTCATGCCTTCCAAAAGTTGTTTAAACCATACAATATTAGAGCAGTTTACTACTACAACAACATATTCTACTTCTGTTGTGGATTGGGATGTGCAGTTTTTCTTTTTACTAGTCCAAGATACTAACCTCTTGCCAAGAAAGAATGCTCCACCACTTGTACTCTTTATGTCATCAATGTTTCCTGCTCAATCAGCATCAGTAAACACTTTTAAATCCAGATTGCCTCCAAATTTATACCACAAGCCATAATCTTCAGTTCCCCTTAAATACCTCAAGATTCTTTTGATTGCCATCATGTGATTTTCTATGGGTTTAGCCGAGAATCTTGCCACTATACCAACTGCTAAGGCAATATCAGGCCTTGTGTGTACTACATACTGTAATTTTCCAATCATTGATCTATATAAGGTCTGATCTACTTCTTTTGAATCATCATCTTTGGTAAGCTTCAGTCCAGTACACATGGGTGTACCAACTAGTTTTGAATCTTCCATACCAAATTTCTTAAGTATTTCCCTGATATATTTAGACTGAGTAATGTAGATACCATTTTTGTTCTACTGAATCTGAAGTCCAAAAAAAAATTTTATCTGACCAAACATAGACATTTCAAATTCTTTGTTCATATGCTCTAAAAATTCTTTGCACTGATCATCATTTCTTGTAAACACAGTATCATCCACAAATATTTCTGCCAAAACAATTTTGTTATCTGATCCTTCTTTGATGTATAAATTATTGTTGTCATTAGCTCTTTTGAAATTAATCTGAGTAAGATAGTTATGTAATCTTTCATACCATGCTCTAGGAGCTTGTTTCAGACCATACAATGCTTTGTGTAATTTGCAGACCATATCCCTTTTGTCTGGATCAATAAAACTTTCAGGTTTCTCAATGTAGACTTCTTCCTCAAGAATACCATTGAGAAATGCAGATTTTATATCCATCTGATATACCTTAAATCCTTTATGTGCTGCATATGCAAGTAAAGTCCTCACACCTTCTAATCTTGCAACAAGAGAAAAAGTCTCTCCATAATCTATTCCTTCTTCTTGAGAATATCCTTTACATACCAATCTTGCTTTGTTTCTTGATACTTGACCATCTTCATTCAACTTAAATCTGAATACCCATTTTGTCCCAATTACATTTTTATCTTTAGGCCTAGGTACAAGAGTCCATGTCTTATTTTTCTCTATTTGCTCTCTTTCTCCATTCATAGCCTCAATCCAATTTTCATTTTTCAATGCATCTTTGACATTTTTAGGTTCAAAATCAGCAAATAAACATGTACCTTTTAGTTTACTTCTTGTCATAGTACCATCTGATTTGTTTCCAATAATTTGATCTGGTTTATGATGCTTTCTGACGTACTTGGCCAATACAGGTTCCTTGCTTCCTGAATGAGTTACATTGTCATCTTCTTCATCTTCAGGTTCAGGTTGCTTGGGCTCGGTAGATACATGCTCGGTAGCTTCAGACTAAGACTCGGTAAAATGTGACTCGGTCTAAACTTCTTCTTGTGACTCGGTTACTGTACTGGGCTTGGTAGATGTAGTTTCCTTATTGACAGATGTGTCTGGCAATGTATCAGGTTCGATGTAAACAAGTTTTCTATAATCCTCTGGTTCCTTTTTGCTTTCTTCTTCAATCTTTTCTGCAAACTCATCAATTGTCACATGTGCACTTTCTATGATTTTGTGAGTAGACAAATTTAGACATCTATATGCCTTACTTTTGCAAGAATATCCCAAAAATATTCCTTCATCACTTTTTACATCAAATTTTCCTTTTCTAGATTCTTTTAAGATGTAACATTTACTACCAAATGCTTTTAGGTAACTTACATTTGGTTTGTAGCCATACCATAGCTCATACGGAGTCTTGAATGTGTCTTTTCTCAGCTGTACTTGGTTCAAGGTATGAACTATAGTGCTGATAGCTTCCTTCTAGTATTTCATAGCAATGTTCTTTTCAATCATTAGAGTCCTTGCACAGTCCATGATAGATCTGTTCCTTCTTTCGGCTATTCCATTCTGCCAGGAGTTCTCGGGGCTGATACCTGTCTTTTGATTCCTCTTTCAATGCAAAAATTATTGAATTCATGGGAGATGAATTCACCACCTCTATCTGATCTCAAGCATTTTATTCTTTTTCTTGTTTCCTTTTCTACTCTTGCTAAATACCATTTGAACTTCTCAAATGCTTCTGACTTTTCTCTTAAATACATAACAGTCATCATTCTAGAGTAATCATCAACAAAGAGAATAAAGAATTTTTCTCCAGTATAGCTCTCAATTCCAATAGGTCCACATAAATCAGTATGCACAATTTCCAAAATATCTTCAGAATAATAGTTTTTACTTTTAAAACTAGACTTTCCCATTTTACCAATTTGACAATTCTTGCATAGACCAACATCAGGTTTCTTCAAAGTAGGAATACCTCTTACTTTCTTGAATTTTCTTATTTTCATCATGTTGTCAAAATTTACATGACATAACCTTTTGTGCCATAACCAACTTTCTTCAATTTGAGCAATAAAACATGAGTAATCACCAAGATCAAGATAAAACAGGTTACCTTTGGTTTGTTTGCTTGATCCTATCAGTTTTCCTTTGTCATCCAGCAGTCTTGCTTTTCCATTCATGAATTCAACCTTGAATCCAATGTTAATTAGCTGTGCTACACTTAGAAGATTACGCTTTAGTCCTTCAACCCAATATGCATTATCACATATAAGTTCTTTGGTTAATGAAATTTGTCCCTTTCCTTTTATACAATAAGGTTCATTGTTTCCAAACCTTACATTACCACCATCAAAGTTTTCAAAGTGTTCAAACTTAGTCCTGTCACCAGTCATATGATGTGAACATCCACTATCTATAATCCATGTATCATTCTTTCTTATATGAGAGATAAGTGTCATCTCATCTTCATCATTATCAGATTCATCTTTTACAACAATGAAAACAATTTCTTCTTCACTATCATCCGAATCTTTAGCTAAAAAACATGTTTTCTTACCTTTATCCTTGAATGATTTGAAATTCTTCTTGCCATTGTACTTGTAACTTTTCTTCTCATCTTTGCTTTGCTTGTTTGGACACCTAGCTACAATATGACCAATTTCTTCACATGAAAAATAGATTAAGGGAGTTTTACCTTTGTATTTTCCTCTGCCTCTTGAATACTTCTTTGCAAGTAATGCTTCAATAACTTCAAGATCGCTATCAAAACTTTCCTCTGATTCTTCTTCACTTTTTGATTGAATTTTCTTCCCTTTCTTGAGTGAAATTTTGGCCTCAAAAGCTGATTCAATATTTTTAGAAGTTGGAACATAGTTGTCATAGTTATCCAGTTCAAAAGTTGTCAATCTTCCAACTAAGGCATCCAAAGTTATATTGTGATTTTCTTCAAATCTTCTTTCTTGAATAGTAGAAACTCTTATTGCATAAATAGGAAGTAATGTTCTAAGAACCTTACTTATAACAGTTTCATCATCAATTTTTCCTCTAGAAGCTCTGATTGCACTAACACTTGTCTTGATCCTTTCAACATATTTTGCAATGTTTTCTTCTTCTCTTATTTTCATCTGATCAAACTGTCCTCTTAGGCTTTCTGCTTTGGCTCTCTTCACATTGTCATCACCGCCATAGATTTTCTTCAACTTGTTCCACATTTCATGAGTAGTTGTGCAGTCTTTGATTTCATCAAATTCTTCATAGCTGAGAGCTGATGCAATGTCTATCATCATAGTGTTATGGTTCTTCTTCTCTGCAATGTCTTCAACAGTTAATGTGCCAGTAGGAATTGTATATTCTTAATCAATATATTTGCATCCTGAATCACCAATGGAAGCCAGATGTAGTCTCATGAGACCTTGCCATGCTGAAAAGTTATTTCTGTTAAGCCTTGGAATTTCTCTTTTGTAAGACATCCTGATCTTTAGCTTAGGTCCTTGAAACCCTTCCTGCAAGCACCAAAAGCTCTGATACCAATTGTTGGAAATATAAATACAGTAACTAAGAGGGGGGGTGAATCAGTTAACCACAAAAATATTACCACTAATCCCTTAAATATCTTAACAAATTATTTACTGTGCCACTCGGTAAATATACAGAGAAATGCTGAAACTTGATCCTTGAAGTGTGTAATAATTAAACTGTCCTTAAGCATTCATCACTGATTAACTTACATGAATAAAGAAAATAACATGAACACAAGAGACACCAGATTTACCGTGGAAACCCAATATGGGAAAAACCACCAATGTAACTAGTTACTATTTTTCACTCTTCTGAAGTGATGCCCAGTTAGAAGCCAACCCGGTAAAAGGTTACAAAACACACTGTTAGGTGTGACCTTGTTAGAGGATTTAATCACCCTGCTATGAGTAGCCTTGTAAGAGGTCTTGAAACAATTCAATAGAACTGTCACCTTGTTAGAAGATTTACAAAATGGTTGTTAAACCAACTCAGTTAAGAGATTTTGATATCACTGCTACAATTGTAAGAGAGTAACAATGAAATGACCTGCAACTGAATTGCTGAATATAGATCTATGTTCTGCTTCACTAGATCCTGACTGATCAAATAAATCTTTGCTGCTCCTCAAGGATATCTAACCATCCTTCAAAATTTGCACATACCTTTCTTCAAAATGATTTTTGCATGCTGTATATCTTTTATTCACCACTTGACCTTCTATATATATATATGCCATTTTAATTAACATTTAGATTGTCAAGTTGGCACTAATAATTATTATAACAGCCAGCTTGGATAAACAAACTGTAACAACAAAATCCTTTGAAGGGCCGACCTTGCTCAGTAAACATTAATCCTGAAAAGATTTCCTTCAGTGACCGAGTGAACTCAAATTCTACAACATCCTTCGGAGACCGAGAGAGCTCGGTAACCACTACTTTTCCTTCGACAACTGAGGAGGCTTGGTTAACACTGTTACCTTGTCATGTTTCCTTTTGACACCTGAGAGATCTCGGTAGACACTAAAAACTGCCTAGCTGACCGACTAAGCTCGGTAGACACTAAGAACCGCTTAGCTGACCGACTGAACTCGGTAGACACTGAGAATGATAATTGATATGACATTTGTGTTACATCAAAGACAACACATAGCTAATCCAGCAATGTCCTTCAGACAATTGTATCCAACATTAAATAATTAAAATTAACTTTATATGCACAACTCAACTTGACTTTTTGAAATAGGTTGTTCACTTTTTGAAAACAAATCCCTTTTCAATTATGCACATGTTATAATTAAAATTAATTATTAAAAAGATTAAATACTTAATGCATCCTAAAATCATGCAATCAATTTATTTAATCATTTAATAAAATATGCAAGCATAATTCAAATCACTTTCAATTAAGCACATGTTAATAATTAAAATACATATTAAATAAATTAAATATTTAAAGCATCCTAGAACATGCAATTAAGTATTTAATTATTTAATAATACACTCAAGCATAATTAAATCTAATTTCAATTAAATAATCAAATAATTAACTTTAGATTAATTTTCTTAATTAAACATAGGAGCATAATTAATCATTAAATTCAACTATGATCCTAACATTAATAATCATGTAAAATCACCCACAAGCAATAAATCACTGGAAAAAAAATGACACAAAACCAAACAATCTCAGGAGAAGGGATCTACGAATTCATGTCAACCAGATGAATTCAGATAGGGTAGTCAGACCGATACTTGTCCAAACCTAGGACAGTTAGGCTTAGGTTAAAATTTTGGATCTATGTATTATCTCCCCTCTCTTACCATTTGAGATATTGCGATAGGGCATGCTCATTCTGACAATTCAGGGAAGTCGATGCCCGGTACCTGCAAACCTGCATACAAAACCCGCATATACATACATATATAAATATAACAGACAATGGCAGGGATCATCTGATCGTGTGGATCTTACAAGCAAGTAACTACGACTCCGTCCCTCAACCACATCAGGCACGTCAAACAAAAGTATAAAACATACACATCAACCATACACATGCAAGTATGGGGTCAGTGAAATCACAAGAATCAATAATTTCCTAACATATAATCCATCATCCTAAAGTAATCATAACATTTATAAAACCAGACTAGGGGTGGGGCACTACATCCACCCCCCCTAGGATTAGGCTTACTCCTGGAAGCCTACAAATAGATAAGGATACGCATCCCCCAAACATGAAGATTTACTAAAACCAAAGCATAACATCTGAAATCAAGTCATAAGGTAGGAACATGATATGCAGTCATTAAGAACAATATAATATCTAGTTTAGGAACAAACTGAAAATCACATTAATCAATCATTTATTAACAATTCGAAAAATAGATCTAGACCTTTATTCATACATCATTGTAGAAAACATCTAGGATCAATTGCATAAAACACACATTCATATCTATAACAATTAATAAGTTGAGAAGTTCATGAAAAACTATCTAGTTACTACAACACTTATGCAAACTTATAGGATACCCAATGATTCTAATATCACATAGCACACAAAGTACCATCTCTGTAATGTCCTCCTTTATACATACTATTAGGGGTTCATGATGAACATGATAGAAATAACACTTATCATAGAACAGGGCCAACAATACAAACATTCGGAGTAGCCACCACAAAACTCAAAAAGGTAAACCCAAGTGGGGGAATCATAAGTCAAATATTAAACAATAAAAGTACCATGGTAATTCAATAATAAATCAAGTGTGACTAGTGTCACAAAATAGATGACAAAAAAAAATTCAGGTGACTAGTCTGATCATAAGAAAGTTCAAAATTCAATGCTAGCCAATACACATCACGAACGATTCATAAATCAACCAAAAATGAATCATCAATCATAACACATCCACATAACAAGGTGACTAGTAGTAGCCACACTCAAGGGAGTAATCGCTTCATGACATTCAAAGGTATTTAACCCTAGATACATTAGAGAAGGTAACCATGCACACTAAGCAATCAAATCACCTATGACAATCATCAGACAAAGCGATATCTCAAGGACATTAAAGAGAAAGAAAAGCATAAATGTTTAGATGTAATTTAATGGTTATCAAATACAAAAGAGTTATATGTCTATGTTTGGTTTCAAGTTTTAACAGTTTAGACATCTAATGGGCACACAACTTCCTAGAGTTTCCAGTGTAGAACTCAGTGCTCTGATACCAAGTGTAATGCCCCACTAGGGAACCCAGGAGAACTTAACCTAAACATGCATCTAAGTTTGCAGAATAATTTTTTTTTAAAGTTAACATACAAGATATACATCAATGCAGAAGCAATTACCATTTACTCACATTAAAAAATTAACCAACATAGGTAACAACTCTCAAGGGTTCCTCGACGAAGATCACATTAACATAATTAATTAGATTAGATTAGGTACAATTACAAATCTCATATAAACAAATGAAAGATAAAAGCAACACCACATAGAAGATAAATACATTTGGTACCATAAGGTATCCATAAACCTACATCCACTACACATGTCGCAGGGTATGTAATACAATAACTGAAAAGAAGTACACATGATATCTTTGAATAGCAGATACAAAGATACATGATCACAAGAAGAAGAGAAAGAAGAACACAACTCCATCGATGAAGATCAAGAAGGAACAACTACCACAGGGATCATCCAGCACTGGTACACGAATGTTGGAATCTCAAATGGTAAAAGAATCACTACCACCAGACCTCATGAACCTAAATGGTCCACTCCCACCATGTTGAGGAGATAACAACAAATTCCACTTGGATAACAAACATCAAAAAGATCAAGCCAAGGAAATGATCCTGAAAGCTCTCTACTCCAAGGTGAATAAGATAGTGATAGGTAAGACTCACTAATCCAGAGGCAACCGACACATGTAGAATAACTTCAGAGGAGGCTTAGGCTACATACTATGGGAGTGTCATCACATGGATGACTACTTGAGTTACCCTGGACTGGTCTCTCTGGACCTCGAACCCTCAAGTGTCTATTAGGTTGAGTTACCCTAGACTGACCACTCTGGACCCCGAACCCTCAACATAATCCATGTGGAACTAGAATATCAATCTTGTATTTAATGTTATTTCCCAAGTTTTATTATTATGTTATCACTTATTAAATCAACTTACAATAGGTTACCCTGGTACTAGCCCCTTTTGAGCCCCGGACCCCTATTGTAGGCCACTCCCCTAAGATCCACCTAATTGACCTCTCCTAGGCTCACAAATCTCACATAGATCAATCAGGTATACAACCAAGTAAATCCAAGATCCGGTTTCACACACAAGAAACCGATATGATTACAAAGATACCAAAAGCATAATACAAAACATCATGAGCCTATATGGTTAATCAGGGTATAATCAGATCTCAACACTCATCAAAACATAGAACTGAAAACAAGAAAAACTAACACATACCCCGGCCTCTGTCTTCCCCCTAGGTCTTCTAGTATCCCGATATCATAGTAAACACAAGAGGACACTCTAGGCATGAAGAAGACACAATAGCATCATACAAAACTGAGATCTAATTTCATAAGCACTTTAATTTCCATATTGAACATAATTGAATCCACATGCAGATACGCATAAAACTGTTAAGAGATACTTAACATAAACATTATAATAATGCAACGTTTATAGAATATATTCTAAATTCATCCTATAGGTTCAATAGAATGAAAACACTCAATTTCAGTAGAAACATAACACTTGCAAAATGCATGATGCCAATAAGAACTTTAGAAACAACCCTCTCAAATAAATACTCGTGCAGAATAACATAAAACTGCCCAATCACTCCATGCAAACGTAAAGCTATCTCCAATAAATGCACATGCAAAGATTCACTAAACTATAAAACCCAAACTCAAAAGTTTGAAACAACTTCATATATATTTCCTAATAATTCAGTACAAAAGAATAAGATTAATTGAAATTTCATTTATAAATGTGCCTAATAATCACAATAGGAAATAATTAAGTCTAAAGTAACCTTTCTATACATAAATAAACATATTTCCCTTACATGATCTAACCCAAATTGATCAATTTAAAAATCACCCCAATTATCAAGAAAGGCCAATCATATTAATCATTTAAGATATTTTAATAAACAAAAAAAAAACACCTAAAATACTTAATATCAATACAGAGATATAAGTATTTAAACCATTATTTAATATCAGTTAATAAAATATTCATTAATTACTAACTAATTATTAATCAATATAAATTAAATTACAATATAAAATAATCTATAATTTAAAAGAATTTAACAAATGAAATTACCACAAAAATAAATAAATAAATAAATAAAACAAATAATAAAAGGGGGACTAGTGTGGGGGACCTACTGTACCCCCATATCATTGGCGCACGAAAGCTACAGCAGTCCACGTGTGGGATGCCGCCTACGGCAATGTCCCTTGGGACTGTCGTGACAGTCCCCTTGGGGGTTGTGCATGACAGGGCCCTCGGGACTGCCAAGAAGTCCCCACGTAGGGGTTGTGCACAGGGGGGTTACGGTACAATATGTGCCCTCTCAAAAATTATTTTAACATTTTTTTTAAAAACTTTATTTTATAAAAAAAAATATTACCTTTTTACAATTACATTAAAAAAACATTAAAAAAAATTTAATTAATATTTATTTTGTAAAAACAAAATAAATAAATACATACATAATTAAAAAAATAGAAAGCATAATAATAAGCTTAATTTTTCTTTTATCAACAAAATTAATATTTTATTTGATTGCAAAACAATACAATTTTATATATATATATATATATATATATATATATATATATATATATATATATATATATATATATATATATATATATATATATGTATGTATGTATGTATGTATGTATGTATGTATGTATGTATGTATGTATGTATGTATGTATGTATGTATGTACATACATACATACATACATACATATATATATATATATATGTGTGTGTGTGTGTGTATATATGTGTGTGTGTATATATATACATATATATACATATATGTGTATATATATATATACATATATGTGTATATATATATATACATATATGTGTATATATATATATACATATATGTATATATATATACATATATACATATATATATATATACATATATATGTATATATATATAAACATATATATATATGTATATATAGATATATATATAGATATATATATATGTATATATGTATATATGTATATATGTATATATGTATATGTATATCTAGATATATATATATATATATATATATATATATATATATATATATATATATATATGTATATATATATATATATATGTATGTATATATATATATATATATGTATGTATATATATATATATATATATATATATATATGTATATATATATATATATATGTATGTATATATATATATATATATGTATATATATATATATATATATATATATATATATATATATATGTATATATATATATATATATATGTATATATGTATATATATATATATGTATATATATATATATATATATATATATGTATGTATGTATGTATATGTGTGTGTGTGTGTGTGTGTGTATTTAAAAGGAAAGAATGCATGCAACCAAGTTATCCATAAATCTAACTCTAGAGTACAAGGAGAGAGAAAATAAGAATTACATTGGGATCCAGGGAGGCACACCATCAAACATGAAGAAGACAGATTTATTTTGAATTACATAAAAATATAAACATGACGAAGCTCAAACCCTACCTCGAGCACCCAAGAAAACTTTCGAACGAAGACCAGAATTCCTCCCAAGATGAATCCAACTTGCAGATCTAAGACTATGTAGAAAATAGGCACATGATCGAGATGCACAAGCAAGAAATTACACAATCCAAAAAAATCCCAAATCTCAAGATGCCAAATCCCAGCTCCCTTTTCAAAATTACTCCAAAACCTCTCCCCACTACAAATGAATGCAAATTTCCCCTAAAAGGGATTCAATTCCCCATTTCATGCAATCCCAAAGATAACTCAATTGTTAACTCCCACTACAACACCAAATCAAAAATTGAAAGAAAAACACAATTAAATAATTAAAATTAACTTTATATGTACAACTCAACTTGACTTTTCGAAAGAGGTTGTTCACTTTTTGAAAACAAATCCTTTTTCAATTATGCACATGTTATAATTAAAATTCATTATTAAAAAGATTAAATACTTAATGCATCCTAAAATCATGCAATCAATTTATTTAATCATTTAATAAAATATGCAGGCATAATTCAAATCACTTTCAATTAAGCACATGTTAATAATTAAAATACATATTAAATAAATTAAATATTTAAAGCATCCTAAAACATGCAATTAAATATTTAATTATTTAATAATACACTCAAGCATAATTAAATCTAATTTCAATTAAATAATCAAATAATTGACTTTAGATTAATTTTCTCAATTAAACATAGGAGCATAATTAATCATTAAATTCAACTATGATTCTAACATTAATAATCCTATAAAATCACCCACAAGCAATAAATCACTGAAAACAAAATGACACAAAACCAAACAATCTCAAGAGAAGGGATCCATGAATTCCTGTCAACCAGATGAATTCGGATAGGGTAGTCAGACCAATACTTTTCCAAACCTAGGACAATTAGGCTTAGGTTAGGGTTTTGGATCTATGTATTATCTCCCCTCTCTTACCATTTGAGATATTGTGATAGGGCACGCTCATCCTGACAATTCAGGGAAGTCAATGCCCTGTACCTGCAAACTTGCATACAAAACCCACATGTACATACATATATAAATATAACAGACAATGGCGGGGATCGGCCGATCGTGTGGATCTTGCAAGCAAGTAACTACGACTCCGTCCCTCAACCACATTAGGCACCTCAAACAGAAGTATAAAACATACACATCAACCATACACATGCAAGTATGGGGTCAATGAAATCACAAGCATCAATGATTTCCTAACATATAATCCATCATCCTAAAGTAATCATAACATTTATAAAATCATACTAGGGGCGGGGCACTACACCATGGACCCAAGCATTAGACTGTGAGGGTCTTCCCTTCCATTGTCGATATTATTTCTCCACTAGACACATTGATATTGATTGCACCCTTCTGCGACGTAAAGACATTGTTACTTAGTGGAAGGATGCAAGTGATGTTCATTTGACAGTCTGAGCTACAAATTCTCTATCTGGTTCCTCCTCCGAAGGATGATAGGCTGTTGACGATGATGAAAATCTTGTTGAATGCCTTGTTGTCCCTTCTGTTGATCGGGTCCCTATCCTGGGTCTTGATGCAACTTTGATTGCTACCCCTATTTCTTCTAGTGCAACTCTTTCTGGCCTTGAGGACCTTGTTGCTCCCAATGCTTCTTTTTCACTGTACCTAGTTTATGTTGACACTACTCAACTTCACCAACACCTTGGTCATTGTGCTGACAACTACCCTAGTGGAGTCTCCTTTGTTGGGGAGCCTAAGGATAGTATCGCTTAGACAGTTTTCCAATGACATAAGAAGAACTGCTCTTCAAACTCTTGCTCTACTTCTCATGTGGCATGAGTTTGGCCCTTCCTTTTGGGGCTTTTACCTTTTTCTCTATATTCTATCAGCTTCTATTGTGCTGACTTTGTGTTGTAAAAGGTTTGTAACATGCCTTGTCTTTGTAAGGGTCGACCCTCTTGTTAGACTGCTTATTAATTACCAAAAACATTATTTTAATATTGATAATAATCTCCTCAGATTGACATTATAATAGATGTTGACTTCATATTCAATTGCTTCTAATATATATCACTAGTGTATGCTTTCTAGGTGTTATCGTAGTAATATGATAAGTCTTTATTGATAGGGTATTAATTAGTTGATCAATGGTATCCTTCATTGATGTTTTAATTGATCTTTAGTATTCCTTAGTTACTGGTGTTTGCGATTGTTTAAACCGTACTCCACATTACTAAATCGATATTACTAATTCTTGACTTGTAATGAACTATTCATTATAATTCCTTAATGAAGGTTATAGTCTATCTCTTTATTATTATGGATCTCCATTCATATTCAACATGAACATTGTTCTCCATATGATGATGCTTAGTTCTTCCATTGAAGTATTGATGATTTCACCACTCTTACATGGAAATTATAAACATAAAATTTGTTGATTCATCTACATGATCATTGCTTCTCTATTGATATGGATTCTTTATAAGTCAATTACTTATTATTTCTTGTTCCATCAGATAGTTGGCTTAATCAATCTCACTTATAAACAACTTGATGTATTCGACATATAGACTTCATTCCTTTTTATCGGTCTTACTCTGTACTTCCAAATTCATCTCCGTAGGAAACTTCCCAAATTTGGAGGGTCTCAAAGAGATAACCTTTGAACGGGTCATTACAAACTCCCAGTACACAATTAACAACTAGCAGTCGCATGCTTTTGTGCATGCAACGGTGAGCCAATAGGAAATTAGATTTTCAAAAATACAAAATGACTATTTAATAATATACAAAATGAATTCTAAAAATTATAGATGATTTTAGCATATCAATTTGAATAAAATTGAAAAAGAACTGGAGACTAAAGACATGAATCCAGTTCTAGAAGTTGAATTAGCAACCACAAAACATAATTTGAGGTTGATTCAAAGATATAAGATTCAAGTTCAGAAAATCAAAGCTAGAATGAATTGGATTAATGAGGGAGATAAAGGATTTGGTTACTTTTTGAACATCATCAAAGATAAACAAAAAAGGGAGTTGATTAAAGAGATACAATTGGAGTCTGGTAACACCAATAATCCAGAGGCCATTAAAGATGCTTTTCACCAATTTTATAGTGAGTTGTTCTCATCAAAGTTTTCTTCAGATAGTCAAGAGGTATTAAATAAGTACCTTAAAATTATCCCCAATAAAATCTCAAAACATAATGCATCTTATCTTGGTACACCTATATCTCTCGATGAAACCAAAGCAGCTATTGACTCCTTTGCTAATGGAAAAGCACCTGGATTGGATGGACTCCCTGTTGAGTTCTACAAAAGGAATAAAGTATGGATAGGACCTGAACTACTGAATGTATATGAAGATGCCATGAATAAATTCTCTCTTAGAGCTTTTATCAATAGAGGGGTTGTTAAGCTTTTACCTAAAACAAGAGATAGAACTTTAGTTAAAAAATGGAGGCCCATTACCCTCTTGAACCTTTCCTACAAGATTCTAGCTAAAGTTTTAGCTAGAAGAGTTGATCCTCTACTATGCAACTTTATCTCTAATACACAAAATGGATTTATTCAAGGAAGGTACATTTTAGAAAATTTGGTTACTAGCTAGGAAGCTATGCATTGGGCCCAGGCTGATGGGTAGGAGGTGGCTATGATTTTGTTAGATTTTGAAAAAGCATATGACAAGGTGGAATGGAAATTTGTGTTAGGAATGTTAAAGGTCTTTGGTTTTCCTAAATACCACTGTAAGTGGATTAGCATCCTATTTATGGATTCTTCTACAGTCATTGATGTTAATGGGTATCTCTCATAACCTATAATGCTCCAGAGATCTATTAGGCAAGGGTGCCCAATTGCCCCTTATTTGTAATTGTTGTAGATGTTCTCTACTATATCCTCAGGACACATAGTTTGGGTCCTCTTACTAAAGGCATATCTCTCCCCAATAAGGAAGAATTAATAAATGCTTAGTTTGCAGAAGACAACACTTTTTCTACAAATCACAGAAGGTATTTTTGACATTGTAGTTGAAAGGCTTGAATTTTTTTGTAAAGCATCGGGTTCTAAAATATCTCCTCACAAGTCTACTATGTTGGGATGGTCAGAGTAACCTCCTGATTGGTTAACATTAAAGGGATGGCAATGTGTTGGACCTAACAATATTGTTAGGTATTTGGGTATACCTTTCTCTGTTGAGCCCAATATTGGTTGCATGTGGGATTGGGTCTATGATAAAATTAACAAAAAGAACATAAAATGGCAGACTTAAACCCTTTCTATTGCTGGTAGGATGCAAATTGTACAAAAGGTTCTCTCTGATCACCATATGTATTATGCTTCGACATGGTTGTTTTCCAATACTCAAGTTAACATGCTTGAAAATATTATTAGAGACTTTTTCTGGTCTGATGGTCATGGTAATAGGAGGAGACATTGTGTGAAATGTGAATGGTGATGTTAGGAGAAAAGACATGGAGGATTGGGGCTGAAAGACATCAAATTTCATGGCATTGCCTTGGTAGCTAAATGGATATATAAAGCACTTTGGGGTAATGAACCTTGGAAGGTTCTTATCAGGAATAACATTGAGAGATCAGTTATCAGAAAAGGGAAAGAATGGAGGGATGTTCTGATCTGTGACATAGTGATGGGGGATTGCCAATTGAAGTTGTTTGGCTCAAAAAAAATTCATTCTTTTTGGAAAGCATGGATTCATGTGAGAGAGTTCATTCCAAACATGGGTTCTGTAGGTGGTCCTCCTTTCTATATGGTTAGGGACCGTTCAATTTCATGGGGGTTATCTTATAATGGTAAACCTCTAGCTCTTACTCAAAGTTGTTCTGCAAAAATTTGGAATATGAAAGGGATCTCTCTTATTTAGGATATCTTGATGGATGGGCACCTAGGGTCTTGGGAGTTCATTAGTTCTAAGTCCAATATTCTTGCTTCATAGAAGAAGACTTATACCCTCATCAATAAGGCATTGAATGGTAATTTGAAGGGAGATGTTATAGACTCCGATTCCTTTCTTAAGAACATTAAATGGATAGATGACAATTTGTTGATTTCAACTTCTACTAAACAATTGTATCACATTATTGAAAAGGAATACTCTATCATCTCACGGGTGTCCCAGTGTTGGGGGTATGTCAGTCCCTTTTCTAATTGGCAATTCTTTTTTGAGTTTTTTTGGAAGGGCAAAGTTGAACCAAAAAAATTCTATGTTAGGTGGTTGCTTTTGATTAAAAAACTTAGTGTGGGTCAAATCTTATCTTCTATAGGATTAACTCTTGTTATCTGTAGCCTTTTTAATTTAGTTGAAACCTTTGAGGACCTTTTTTTTGAATGTTTTTATACACACAAGATTTGGGCCATTTTTCTTGGATCCCCTTGTCTTTGGAATTGTAAACCTTGTGTGTCTTGGAGTGAAATTCTTGCTAGTTATGTGGAGATCTTTGACTGTAAATTAAATATTTTTTGGTTTACACTTACAAATGAAGTTCTTTGGACTCTTTGGAAGGACAGAAAGAGAGAGGTTTTTTAGAAAGAGCAAAGGAAACCTATTGAGTTTAATTTTAAACTCACACATTTTCATATTATGTCACAGATCTCTATGGTACTCAACATTCCAAAAAGTAAATTTATGATGCTGGTTCATGATGGCAATCTAATTATTCATAAAGATGAGGTGCAGTCTACTCAGTATATCACTGATTACCAAAGTTTTCTTGCTCCGACTGAAGTGGGGGATCTTAATAATCTCTTGAATAGTTGCCATATAGATTCCAAGGAACAGGTGGCTGCAAGTTATACCTTCCCAACTGTACAGGGGGATCTCATAGGGTGGGAAACAGGTGCAATAGAGGCACAAGAAAATGCATAGGTCAATAATGCATGGGCCCCGAGGGTCAATGATAACTAGGATACTGGTTGGGAGTAATCCCCAATTCTTTTATATATGTTTTTTTTAATGTAATTATGTTATGATATTGTAGTATGAACAATATACTCTGATAGTTTAGGCTATAGAAGTGGAACTGATAACACTCCCCCAATTTTGAAATTGTATATGTTATGGGGTTGTGTATAGTTATAGTAACTAGACTCTGCTACTTAATTGTATCTTTTGATAAACTATCTTAAAAGAAAAAAATTTATAGATGATCATTCAAATATTTGTTTTCAAGATACAATTGAAAAGAGAAATAAACCAAAAAAAATCAATTACCTTCAAATTAATGAAAAAATTAGAACTTTTATAAATCCTAAATTTTTGTAAACATGTTCAAAATGATTAAGGAAATAATAGAAAAGAATAAATGGAAAATTGTTGAAGATTAACAAATATGAATGGAAAATAGTGAAAAACTGAGAAGGGCTAACTTTATTTTTTTGAGAGGAAAGCTCCCACAAATAGTCTATTAGTTAAAAAAATATAATATATAGTATATTTAATTACTCCATTTATATAATAAAGATTATTTTTTAATATGTATTTCTATTGTTTTAATTCTATTTGAATCCTACTATATCTCTTCTAAATAATTGTTTTAAGTACTCACAAAAATAAATACATAACCAATCTTTCTAATTTTGAAACAAATGTTTGTACTATAAATCCTAACTAAGCTTCTTCTTTTATTATATTTTTTCTCTAAACTTGAACTTTTTGATTAGTTTGTATCATGTATTTTTACAATAAGTTTTCAAAAAAAATCAACTCCAAAAATTTAAATTATCTATTAAATAGTTTATTTTATTTAAATATTTCATCTCAAATTAATTACTAAAAAACATACTTTCTAACTTTGTAACACACATTTTTTATTACAAATATTTTTTAAAATGAAGCTTCTATTTTTAATATATTTCTTCCTAAAAAATGTTATTTATATTTATTTATTTATTTATCTTAATTCTTATTAATTTACTAACTTTAATCATACT